>OY728153.1:1477614411-1478214411 GCA_963277665.1 Viscum album | reverse complement strand
ATCATTTCATTATGTTATTCATTTTACTTTGGATAACTTGCATCATTAGTAGACCTTCCCAGGTAGACACTTACTGGATGAAATAACATATAGTGTGATTTACAGTGCTTGGTTTCCTTCTTTTTTGGAATTATTTGGATTTTATGGCAACTGAATCCTTATTAATAAATAAATGGTATTTTTTCTATTTACTTTTTAATGATTTATAGGTTGGTATAAATATTTTGAGTTATTTATAAAGTTTTAAAAACTCTTATTTTTAATAATTGAATGCTAGCTTTAAATATTAATTCCCAGTCGTATTTATTAATTATTTTTATAGATTGATAAATCACTGATAGAAAAAGATGTATGAGAGGGGTGATTGGGATCCTGATATGATTAGAACTATGTAGATATAAATTTACAATTACAATTATTAAAATGGGTTCTGATGTGATTCTCTCTATTAATATGCAATATGATTTTATATCAACCCCTGACTAATCCAAGGGAGGCAATTGGTGATCATGATTCAACGACGAGTCTCTTCATTAACATCTAATAATTAAGATCTCTAGATTAGATTTTGTATACCATAGGGTGAGGGTTACCTCACTAAAACTTATTCAACAACAAGGTTACGCTACCCTTTTGGTTTATTATTACTTATAACAAGATAAAATAATGGATTTAGTGGATTTAATTTCTTTATGAGAGTGTTGAGATTCCAAGAAAACTCCATGAGTGAGTGTATATGTTCATGAAGTAGAGAGTTTTTCAGCACTAATAGGATATAATGATAGAATAAGTATGGTATATTGTTCCCAAAGACCAAGGATCCTTCACTGGGTAGAATCACTGTAATAAGGAAACAAACCAAGCTAAGATCTACTAAGGGAGTCAAATTTGGGGGTTCTTACTCTCCATTGAGAAAGTTATATATGATATGCTTCCATTATGGCTAGGAATGGTATGTTAGGAATTAATACTCATTCTAATATAAGAACTAGAACCATTATGGTAGGTACAATCATCTCTATAGGATACATAGGTCTATACTTTCGAAGGGAGTGGTCTCAAGACCCCAATAGAGTCATACCTCACATGTTCAGGTAGGTATAAAGGATACTATAGGAACATTACCTCCTTTAAGATGGTCCAGATGGGGTAACATTCATGAATGGTAGATAAAGTAATTATTTTCACCATACATTGGGTAGGGATATCAAGTACAGGGTCATCACATCCACTATTATTGGGTTTAAATGGAAGATTAGTTAATGAGAAACATGTTGGAGGGTCCTTCGATAGTGGTATGTATTGTTCTAGTATATTATACCCATGTATTCACCTTATTTGATAATGAGGATTCCCATTTTTTTATTTATGAGAAACTTTTTAGAGTTCCTAAACAGTTTTGTGAAGATACAGTTGTAATTGATTTCAATATGATCTGTGTAATGTCAGTGTATGATGTTGATTTTCTATTATTAAAAAAATGCGAAAATAATAAAAGTAATATAAGTTAATATATTTAAATTATGATATAATATAAATGGATGATAAATAATTTTACATGAAGAAAATAGATTCTGTATGAAGTTATTGAAGGAACATATTTATAGTAATTTTTTGATATGTAACAATTGATGAGATGGTCTTCAAGTTAAAGAGAAGTAATAAAGTTAGAGAAAATTAATGTCCACTATAGTTACATATATAAGCTGAGTAGCCAACTAGTGGGGGATATTAAATCACTCTATTAATAAAGAAAGAGATATTTGAAATATATATAATATATTAGTGGATCCCAAGACAAACACACTACTATTTCAGGCAAAGAATAACCTTTGGATGATGTTTTTAGTTGGTTTAAAGTATTTGATAAGGAACTAAAATTAATTAAAGTTATTAATATTTGATATGAATAAGATAGAATTTTCATTTTTAAAATTCAATAATACATTGGTGGTGGGATCTAACGAAAGTGATAACTCATTGAAACCTCATAATACTTTGTATTATATAGAAAAATGATAATGGTTAGAACTCACCCTATACACCTAAGAATTTGTTAGTACAAACATAAGACTTTATATTAGTGTCTGCAATATATTATAGGTACATATAAGAATTTTATAATTTCATAAGACTATTTTGGATAGAAAAATAGAAAATGTTGATTATCTAATACTTTTAATCAAAACATAGGACTTACTAAATATTAGATAAAATTTTGAACTATAAGACTTCATGAGGAAATAATAAGTCTTTCTGGATTTGAAATCATAAAACATGGATAAAATAATAATAGTTTTCATTTTTTTAATTTTTTTAAGGAATGAGAGCCTATAATAATTTTAAAGTCTTATAAAAATAACAATGAATCTTGAAAATAGAAAAGGAAGAATTTGTAATTCTATTGGAGTACATCAAAAGGGTATTGCCTACTTTTGAAGAGTAACAGAATTTATTAAAAACAGATTAAGGGTAACTTCAAAATAATGGTTGGAAGGTTCATAAAACATTTTACTCTGTGAAAATCAGTAGATGAGAGAATAAAAAATTAAAAAATTCGATTGAAAAAGAATAAAATTAGATGAATTTTTTTATAGACCTTTACAGATTAAAACATCATGATTATTCAATTGGATCACGATCTATGATGAGAAATTCCGAGAGAAGTTACAAAACACAATCCAAAGTGCCATATCAAAATTAATGGTGTCATTCATAGATAAATGAAGTTAAAAATTAATTAAATCGTATATCTTTTTTGGTGAATAAGATTAAGATATATTTATATACCATAAAGAAAATAATCCCGAGCCTCATCAAAATTTTAATATATATTGAATAGTTTTTTGAATGAGGATATTGTAAGAATCGAAAATAGAAAATATCCACTAGTTTGAATAAAGAGATCAAAAAAATAATGAAATTAAACGGAGTTTTTATATTTTAAATATGGAATTAATATTAAATATATTTGTGTGATAATATCTAAATATAAAATTTCATGAGGAATGAAAATGATGGAGTTCTTATAGAATTAGAAGTCAATACAAGAAATTGATAATTCAAAGAACTTATGTATCAAAGTTATAGAATAAGATAGTGAAAGTGACTGAATTCTAGTGTTCTCAAAGTGGAGAAGAATACTCAAAATGCCTAAGAATTTAGTGATTTGGGGAAGAACTATATCATTGAGAATCTAAAGACACAAGGAAAAGATGATTTGATTGTGATCAACAGATGTCTAACTACTTAAATAAGTGAACAAATGAAAATTTTATCACCGAGAAGCCTCATGGAGTAATATATTCATTAACAATTGAAAATATCTGGGGGTGAATATGTGATGTTCTTTAGTGTGTTTTGAACTCTTGTGTTGATAGTGAGAAGAATGTTTTTCCAGATGGGCTCTAGAAGTGGTATGGTGTGACTCTGTACTAATGGTATTGGGAAGATTATTGGCCTAACAAATTTTTTTTATAGTGTAGAAAAAATGATTGGGGTGGTATTATGAATCATAGTAAGGAGTAATATCTATCATTGAGGTTTAACCATGTAAAAATTGTTGCTCCTTATTTTATTTACTTTATGTAATATTTTAATGAGGATATAAGACATAGATTGAGAGTATTGATACCTTAACTGATCATTGTGGATAAATTAAAAATAATAATTCAAAAAATGTAATCATTGATTCACCCACACTCAATGATCTAACCAAACATGAGAACTGTAATTGGTATTAGAGAAAAATTAGTCCCCCTGTTAGATCCATAATGCTGTGGAGAATGGATAATTTGAAATATTTAAATAATATAAGAGTATCTATATTTTATGGAATAAACTATAATAATTGTAAATGTTACCATATCTACAACATCTTGGTTTGGAATATAGATATGTTTCAATTAAAGGGTTTCCAGAAATTAATAGTTTTTGTCCTATGTATTTAAAAAATAATTTAATTTTGTAAATAAAAGGAAAGTATCAGAATGAAATTATATTGTATCTTTTATAAAATTTTTATAATAAAATAATGTGTCTTAAATCCTATAAGAAAAATTCAGAAAAATTGAAGATATATTATAAAGGTAATGTGAATGTTAAAGAGGCCAAATTATAGACTTAGAAAATCTAGTTTGAGGATACTAGGATGGTTTAGGAAGAAAATATTGATGAATATGTTACTAGAGACAATGAGATATCCAAAACAATCTAAGGATTTGAAAACAAATGGTTTATTCCACTATTGTTAAAAAGGTGATGAGAAATTTTGTAGATCAGTTTTATCCTATTATTTTATCTTTATAATATAGATAGGGTATTTCACTAGATGAATTAAATAATATTCTAATTGATTATAAAAGGAGAAATATTCTTGGTTTTTTAAAAATAATACTAAATATTAGATATATTTTGAGGAAATTAGAAATTCAAAATTTAGAGATGATAATGAATAAATATCAAGTGATTATGATACTGGGGATTATTTTTAAAATTTTAATTGAATTTCTTAAATTAAAATAAAAATATTAAGAAGGTAAATAGAAAGTGTAAAGTAAAAATTCCACTTAGATGTTTTAATTTTAATGGAATTTGATATTATCATTAAGATTTTCAAATAATAAGGATATATAATATAATTCAAATGATTATTGTAAGAACCCCCAAAATAAGAAATAGGGGAAAACCCCAAAATATTTAAACAAATTTGGTGGATATAAGAAGAAATTCATTACTTGAAAGTGGAACAATTTAATGAGAAAATAAAAAAATATAACTCATCTTAAAATATCATATTATAAGATGAATCCATTTATAAGTTCACTTATTCAATGGATCATATTGAAAAAGAGTTAGAAACTTCAAGAAGTGATGGTAATGAAAGTGAACTAATAGAGTTGGAATACATGTTTAAGACTGAATTGAAAGTTTGTTTCAAATAGAACATGAAGATCAATAATGGGAAAAGTCTACTAAAAAGTAAATGGAAATAATGTCTCAATAAAATTAGGAGTATGTCAAGAAATAATAATTTTACATTGATGAGAACACAAAATACATACAAAAATTTATGATCTTGAAAAGATAGTTAACATACTAGAATAACATAATGATTTAAGAAAATAATAAGTAGGCAAGTGATAATCAATTATTAATGAATCAAAAAGTTATTTTAATAAGATTATAGAAAGATTGAACAAGTTATTATAGTTTAATGTTGATTTATCTCAAGCAGGAAAAAAGAAGGGGTTATTTCTGATTTTAATTAATCTCAAAGTAAACCTATTATATATAATAAATTTAGTTTTAAAACCAAATATGTACTAGTATATACCAATAAATAAAGTGATAAACCCCCCTCAATATAAAAATAAAAGAATTATATCTCAAAGGTTTAATTCCGCCTTGGAAAAAGAAGACTCAATTTGATGCAGGATAGTACTAAAAAATATCTAGAAAACATCATTATCAATATGTGACATTATTATTTAGAAGATATTATGGGTGGCTTTGGGTATTTGTAAATACTTACTTCTCATGTTGGTCTAATATTTAATTACTAGATAAGAATCATGAATTAAGGGGGTGATTGAATACAAATTTTAAATAAAATAATGTTTTGACCAAGAAATATTCTAATATGGAAACTCAAAAGAAGTAGGAATTTCTAAAAGAAATATATGGAATATGTGGTCAATATTTTCCTAATGCTGAGGAATGTATTACTAGGAAACATGGATAGAATTACTATGGTGTGATAGGGGAGGGAATTTAAAATGTGAATAAATAAAAATTGTTTTTATAAGGCTGTCGTGAAACCATGTGAAGCACCTATAAATACTGAATAGGGTAAAAGATGTTCTTGAATGTTTGGCTACATAAATTTGAAATAGATAAATAAATTGAAAAGGTACAAAAAATATGATATTAATAAAGGGAAACTAGTTATTAAACTTGAAGAAATAAAATTTGATAAGAGGTTATCTAAAAGTGATAACCTTAATACTCAAGTTATTCTGTGTGGAAGGTAAAAATATAATGGAAATAGTATGAATTAATATATGAGACTCCTAGAAGCTCAAGAAGAATTGATAAAAAATATGATTAATGTAAGAGGTAACACATTTTCCACAGTTTATAATATGAAGAAGACAAATTTACATGAGAAAATAGTTAAAATTAGAGATATTTCCATTCAACCTATGAAGTATCATCATAAGAAAAGAATCATATTAATTCTCCCCTTGATGAGATTGAAAAGAATAAATAATATTTGTTCACAGGAAACTATCATCCTCACTATTGTTACTAAGTAACTAATATATTAATATTTTTTATATTATTTAATTTATTTATACTAACATTCATGGAAATGAAGGAGATATATTAGTGGGGGAGAGAGATATTGACAAAAAAACTAAACTATAGTGTCTCATACTAGAGAATCCATATGATCTGGTGTGCCACATGGAATGAATCATAGTTCCTCATGTGATAGATTCTTCCAATTAGCATTGAGAGACCAATGTATATTGTGGGGAGATCATGAACTTGAATCAGAGTCATAAAAATCTGAAAAAAACCAAACAACCATAACACAAAGTTGAGTTTTCATATTCAAATAAAACAGAGTATTATATGAAAATGGAAAGTCCTCAAATAGACCCACAGTCATAAAAATATACATTAGTCACCCACCATACTGATCACATACAAAAAAATCGAAAATACATATACCAACCCTACTTTCATCCCCAGGCCTCAATATTCTTTTTTTAAATACCAATCGAACTGCCTAACTTGATCAAATGAAAGTCCTATAATATACCTAATAGTAGACATATGTTTTATATGCGCACTGGAGTGATTTTATAGGGTGTTTTAAATAACTCTAAACAGGTTCTCAATAAGTATTCCTACTATGTTCCATCATATATGTGTCTGCATGAGGAAAATAGACATGTCACATAACATATCAGACATCGTGTTCTAACCAGGGAACAATGACTCCATGTTCACCTGGTCACCATACACTAACTAGGCCATGAAGACACTCAATCATATATACAATGATGCTATTATGGAATCCCCCATTTCACCTCATCTTCATCATTCCATATTACCCTATTTTTAGCTCGTACTCAAAGACTCATGGTAAGGATTCATCCAAACCTGAACCCACTAAAAAAAGGAACAAGTCACGATCATATGCCGATATCTCAACCCACAACTTTAGCACTGAAGGAATTTTATATTATCTTTATCTCACATCAATACATGAGCCAACCATCTTATAGGTGTTCATCAACCGAATCATACTCAAGCAAGTTCCCTTGTCTATGCCTCACATCATAACATGATCTAGTTCCCCAAGTGGTCCTTGACCCAATATTACTCATGAAAAAGTCCAATATATATATATATCATGAATCACACCATTACCCATATCTCTCATAGTAGGTCCTAAAATTAAATATATTAAGGAATAATTTAATAAGAACATGATCTAAGCCTCTAATTTTAAGGTCCCATAAGCACACACACGCAACAAAACATTGGGCCCGAAACCCAATTCACATCTGACTAGCTTATCACCTGGGTTATAGTCACTCAGATGTAGACCCTCACTATAACACATCTCATCTCACCTATCATGGGATCCACTGGGATCCCTTATATCCTTCATATCCATAATCCATCAATAACAACTCAATCCCATAAGCCCTGGGTGGAACAATAGCTGGTTGGATCATCTTGAACCATACCTCAATATATATTATTACCTCCAAAAAACCCTTATCACTCTTTCTCCTTCTAACGAGGGACCATCCCAAGATATTTTACTCTGATCCCTCTAGGAAACCAAGTTATAAGTCTTCCGTAAAATCCCACAACCCTCACACGTGTCCCAAATCACATCTCATAAGATGGATCGTTTAGTCTGTCACATGGAGGAAAACCCCCTACATGACACCCAATCCATTCCCAAATGACTCATGCCACTGAAAATGATCACTATATCTAAAAAAACCACTATACGGTGTCACCCATATAGCATGATACATATGAATTTCTCACCCATCGCCATTAGGACAAATCCTCTCACACCTTCTCCACTATCCCTAAGGAACACAAAAAGAAAATTTCAATTGTGCAGTAGTTATTTTTGGATATGGTGGCGGTTTAAACCGCCGCCATATGTACCTACGACGGTTTCTGAAAACCACCCCTAAATTGTGTATTGGGAAACTATTTGTGGTAGTTAAAGTGGTTTAGTGGTGGTTTATGGGAACCGTCATAGTTGGTGCATTTTCAGGGCCATTATACAGTTTTTTGCGGCAGTTTGTCCCGAAGGCCATTACTTTTTTAAGGGAAGTTAAAACTACCGCTAAAAAATGTAATGTTCGGTCAGGACAAACCGGAGTGAAAAACAGTATAACTTCCCCAAAAAATCACAGAATATGGGCTACTATAGCGGTGGTTAAAACAACCTCTAAAGAGCATATTTACAAAAAAAGAACCAATTTTTAGAGCCCCTATACCAGTTCCCTGAAAAAAAACCATTCTATGAACACCAAAACACCAACAGAATACATACTACAGTCAATATGAAAAGAGATGGTTAAATAAGCACAACCAAATACCTCATTCAGGGAGTAAAGTAATGCAGATAAACATATCACATGGCATAATCCCAGTCTCCAATAAAATGTAGTGGTGTAACAAATGTTTATCCACATATCTATCTTTAGACACCCAATTAAAGATTCGAAGGAAGCATTGGATAACTCAACATAAGGTAAACACCAATCATATATCCTATTTTAGTATCCCATTGGATCCTTTTTGCTATATAGGCATAGGCACATTTTCCATACTATCATTGAATTGAACCATTTTACAAATTTCTCCGAAAAATCTTGAAATACGAAGCTAATATTGGGAGAGATGTCATTTATGACCTTTAGGTTCGTAGTCACATTTTTTTCCCATTGGGGTTCGATGTTTCATAATTAATCCACTATGCCACACACCATATTTTTCCAAGAATCTCTATTTAAGTGATTTATGGATTTAAAATTTACCATTGTAGACTCATATGTACTATTTCTTCCTTGATTGTATGTTCACATGCTGTGTGCAACTTATATGGTCACCCATTGGGTGATCTAAGTGAAATGGGTCAATATGGTTTTTTTCAAATGTTTGTACTCCCACATATCTTTTGGAATTGTTCAAGAATGTAATATCCCTTTATATATGATTATTTGATAGAACCCAAGGAATCCCTTAGGTGTTTATAGTTGTAATTTATACAGTTGGAAATCTCCTAGATTAACATGCCACCATCTAAGTGACTCCATTGATATTATATATGGGTTTCCCATGTTTTAATGAATTGAATGTGTTAAATGTAACTGATAATGTGAAATGGATAATTAATGATGAGTTTCCTTTCTTAAAATAAATCTATTAGTTTTAAATGGAAAGACTCCAAGGAATTTTAATGTCATGCTCTTGATTTATGCTTTATAAAATGATTCATACGAATTGTAATATTTTAAATGGGAATTGAACATGGATAAAGACATGAATAAGAGGTTATTACTTATATAATATGACACAAATGATTATCCCTTTATTATGTATATGGTGTAGATAGAAGAGATGGATGTGAGGTAATTCCCCTTGCTATTTATATTTAACATATGACTTTATAGAGGTTGTGGTATGATGGTATGAGATTGTTGAGCATGGAGATATCACAATTCCTTACATCTGGTGTTGAGCATGGTGTATCACAAAAATATTACTATATAAGTACTGTGATTTACTCACCACATTCCATGACTAGAATTTTGACCTGATGGAACACTCAACATCCTATGTGTTGTTTCATGGCATCTATCACTCTATTGGGATATAGATCATGTACCAAATTACATGTGCACATAGGCTCGTTATACTGGTTAGGGATGTTTGAGTTATGCCATGGTCTATTCGTCATTATTAATATATGTATATGGCTACATATATCTTAACATACCTTGAAAATATAGGTGGACGAAATACATAAACTATATATATTACTACTATATATATAGTAACTATTTAAATTTCTATTCTATATATGTGTTGAGAAATTTAAACCCTCCAACATTCCTTTAGGAACATGATTGGGTGGTTATTTATTTATTCCTTACATACTCAAAAGATGTGGGGTGTAGTATGTTGGTGGTAGACCCTTTATCATGGGAATAATTATGTGGTAATATTTTTGTGGGATTAATTTATGTTGGTGTTCCATGTGGAATTATTATAAATGAAACATAACATAGGAATTAGGTAAAATCATCTCTCGCTTGGGTTATTCCATGTGGAATTATTATACATGACACTAAAGATAGAAAAAAAGTAAAATCATCTCTCCCATGGATAAGGGTTCCTAATTTTTTAAGAGTGATGGATTATGTTCAAGTATCATATTTGTTTCACTTATGTGATTTATTTGGAAAAGGAGTCTTTAGTGTGGTTTCCTTAGAAGGAATGTAATCTGGATCCTAATATATTGTCACTCCCATTATTCATCCTAGTTATTTTTATGTGCATAATATAATAGAAGTGATCAGGCACATTCCTTCCAAGGGAAGACTATCTTGTGAAGGAGGTTGATATATTCTATCAAGGAATATGGATGATTATAATAAATTATTTTTGATAGGGTAGTTGATGTTATGAATAGTAAGTAACTGATCATGTAGACTATTTAAAATTTTTCTAGGGAATGGGGTTCTAAAAAATCTACTGGGATTTTCTCATCAGCATGTCATGCCTACTGAGATAATGGACACTATCATTCACACTGCTTGACTGTTCTTGGCGGCCACTTTGGAAGTGGTGGGAAAACCCCATTTCAGACAGTGTAGAAAAATTTCCCCTAATCTCATATTAGTATCTATGAATTCCAACTATTTTTTTTAAATTTTGGATGCTAGTATTATGCCACACTAAATGGTGATCTATCTTAAACATGTTAGTGAGACACAAATTATCATCCCTAGGGATTGATACTAGAGGATAACTAAGAATTACTTCTTAGAAATAGAAATGAAGTGGTAAAGTCATTGGGATAGAAAATGTAGGATAAGTTATTATTAAGAAAAAATGAATTTAAGAAAAATGGATCATAAAAAATGAATCATCACAATAAATAGTCGATATTTATGATGTATACCACACTCAAGAAATCAAGACATAAAAAGAAACATCAGAAATGAATAAAATACATAAAAGGAAATGTGAGAAATATACAAAATGTTAGGTCATGAAAATGTTTGGAGGAAACTATGAACCACACATGATACATATACAAACCAAATGTTACAATATTTTTCCACATATCAACAATACTACTAATCACTATCTGATGACGAACAGATATCGTCACCCTCTCCACCTCCATCTCCACTTCCTACTACCACCTGTAAGAACATTATATTGAAAATTAAATAGTGTTTCATATTTATATTTAAACATAAAACCAATAAAAAGTTTCAAACTAAATGATTTTGAATTTTTGTGATTTACCTGCTCACCACCAGTCGATGCAATACCACCAGATGGATATCTGCTCATCTGCTGACGTATATCAGTCAACACATTCTGCAAAGCGGATATCTGAGCCCCCTGGTCTAGAACTGTGTTTTGTAGAGAAAAAATGTCTCTATGATAATCTCCGGGTATGGACTGATTACAACCAATAGTAGATGAAACTGCAATCCCCAATAGCCCTCCAAATACCTTAGAAGGTACGGGTCCCGAACCCATCCCGCACACTCTACCAGGATGCTGCTTCCCATGGACTTTAGAAAGCGGGTTATCCTGGGAGACTGAGTAGGACTGCCCAAAATTTACATCCCATATTTATTTAATTTTTACCTATAAATAAAATATCAATAAATATCAATATAGTTTAAACTGATTATAAGATATTTTAAGGAAAAAATGAGTTCATACCCCAACTTCTTTGGTAGGCTCGTTAACAAAACTTCCATCAGATATTTTGTGAATATCCAACCACACTTCAGTTCAGGATGCTTTGTTCCCTAATCTCTAAGAGTACATTAAACAAAGATAAATCAACAATTTAATATATTAAACAGATTATATTGTCTTATAGATATTTAAACCAATGAAAAGATTACTCGAGTCGACCAGCTTCTAGAAAATCTTTTTGACCCCGCTGTGTGAGGGATGACTTGCTTAGCCTGACTTGATGCATTCTTTCTTGAGAGATCCTGAAATAAATAAAATTCAATTTAATATTAATGTATTCAATGTCATCTTTTCTTCATATACATGTATAAATGTAAAATGAGGTTAATATAATAATATATATTTAAATACCATCTGCTTCTCATCAAGATGTCTTCCAATACAAGCATTCCACTGTTCTTTGGGTACCCCATTGGGTAGCTTGTCATACATTTTTTTAACGGTCAACAAAGTATCATTGACTTCTCCCCACAATCTCCATTTTATGTCTTTCCATTTCTTACCATGATTTTTCAACATCCACTTTCGTGCGATCGCATTAGAAACTATAAAGTTGAAAAACATCTATATACAAAAATTTATCTTGAACATATTAAAAACATGACATTCAATTACACCATAATGTATTAAAATTACCTTTATTTTGGAATAAAAAAATTCATTTTTCTAACTTGGAGGCATATGTATTCAATCATAATAAGAAATAAGAAGGGAAATGGGCTCCGCTGCGAGCTGTCCTAGAATTTATATAAGTAATCCCGCGGCGTCATCCATAGGGACCCCATATAAATCAAATGGGACACATATCTTCTCTCCATTAATATTCCACACATCTACACATTTTATATTTTACTCCACAGTTTCATTTTTTCATCTTTAATGAACAAAAAATTAGTATAAAAAAGTGCAATAAATTTATTTATTTTAAAATTTTTACCTATAATAGTGACCCTCTAGTATGCCAATGATAAACTAGAAGTGGCGTTCCGCCACCCCGATACTGAGGCTACGGAAGGGGGAGTTGACGACTCAGATTCTAAAGGGATGCTCACATAGGGTGTGAGAGATCATGTAGGGGGAGATGGGGTTGGGGGGCAGGAAGTTGGTGGCTAAGATGCCGTAGGTAGGGAGACATATTGATTGTCATCTTTCATAGTAGTGGATGAAATAGTGAATCACTTCTTCCTTGTAATTCCTGTCATTTAATCAAATAAAAATAAGTTAAGAACATATATTTCAAAAAAATAGGCAGAAAAAAGTTTAAAAATGATAACAGATTCCTAGTAATAATAAACAAAATATACAAAACAATGATAATGAATGACTACAAAAATGAAATAAGTGGTTGTTGAATGAATAAATAACTGTACATACAATCATTTTCCCCTTCAATCATCTCATTTTCCTACTCTATTACTTCATCCACTTCATTTATCCTTCCTAGACTAATATTTTCAATATCATGATGGAAAAATAATTCTGCTTCTTGTTGTTGTTGAGATTCAATTTCAAAGGTCAAATCTCCCACTTCATCACCCATATCATACAAATATCTCTGTATTATGTGAGAAACTACACTCCACCCTTCATCCACAACATCATTCACATAATATAACTTTTTTTCTTTTGATGATAAGATATATGGATCATGTAGTTCACGATCACCAATATCCATCAAGCGAGAGAAGCTCATAGAAGTAAATTGCAAGGAATCTCTTTTAACCACTATGGTAATATTGACCCAATTGCATTTGAATAAAATAACTGAAAAATGCATCTGGTAGTTTAATTCAATAATATCAATCAGCTTTCTATAGTATCCCACTTTAGAAAATGTAAATATACCACTATTCTGTGTTTTCAAACCCCTTTCCCGATTGATTGTACGAAATCTAAAACCATTCACGTTGTAAGCGTCAAACTTTCTAACTTGTTTTAGAGGACTTCGAAAAAGAAAATTTAAATATTCTGAAAACTCTGCTTGAGTATCAGTATTCATGATCTAAAAAAATAAATATAATTTATTAGATTTACAAAATATATGTGTCAAACTGATATTCATATTTTTTGCAATATTTATGAACATACACATCATGCAAACCATTCTACAAGCTATTTATTAACAACTTTCATTATATCTTTCTTATTTAGTGTTTGGACTCTCATTCATCTCTTTGTTTGTATCCTAAACTCTTTAATAAATGGATCTACAATTTCACTATTCAGCAGTACATATCTATGTGCCTTTAATAATTCCAATTCTGTCAGTGTCATATTTGAGGTCCCCCCAACTGATCTACAAATAGTAGGAAATATTTTGATTTCTGATGTATTTGAGATTGAGTCAATGTGTGGTCAACAAATCCAACTTGATTAAATATTGTCTCAATATCATCAAAGTATCTAGAACAAAATTTAAGAGACTCATCCAAACAACCTTCAGAAATAGGGCCTTCTGGTTGAGCATTATTTCTCACGTATGATTTCAAATGACCAAGATATCTATGAAATAAAATATAAATAATTATTCATTTTATTATGTGACAAATATTGTTTAATTAAATAAAAAACATATAAATAATGTACCTCACAATTCGATACATCAATAGATAATGAATGGGGCCTCCAAAGTTAGCTTCATCAACCAAATGCACAGTTAAATGCATCATGATAGAAAAAAATGATGGAGGAAAGATCATCTCCATTACAAAAAGGGTCAATACAAACCTCTCCTATAGGTTCTCAAGCTGAAATGTATATAGATATTTCTCACATAGTTGTCTAAAAAATGCGCAGAATTAGAGTACAACAGCAGTAACCTTTTTAGGTAATAATGTACGCAATGCCAATAGTAGTAACTGTTGTAACAAAATATGTGAATCATGACTTTTCAATCCATGTAACTTATGATTCTTCAAGTCAACAAACCTTGAGATGTTACTTGAATACCCATCATATACCTTCACATTCTTTAAAAAGATAAGGAATGTATCTTTATCCATATTTTTCATTACAAAAATTTCCGGAGCATACTTTTCATTCTCATCTGGCCAGAGATCACGTTTTATGTTCATCACCTATAAGTCTTCGTGAGAATTGAGATGATCCTTCAACTTTCCATGATCATTAAGCAATGTGAAAATAAAATTTTCATAGACATTATTCTCAATATGCATCACATCAAGATTATTCCGCAACAAATTAAATTACCTATACAGAGCTTGAAGAATATACTTTTCCTCTTCCATTTTTGCGTTCTGATTTCACTTGACGTTGCACTTCGAACCCATTTCCTTCTATCATTCAAATGATGAACCTTCCCAAATTCTGTTTCAACATTTTCAAGTTGTGTCAATATTTAACAACTTTGGAGGTGGTCTATGATCAATGAAATAGCTAAATTTTGAACAGTTTAGTCGAAATCTATGAAATGCATCGAGAAATCATCGATAACACAAGAAGCACCATTTTCTACTGTGAGGTAGCCATTTGGGCTCAAAATCAATGTTACAAACATGATAAGAAAAACCCATGTAAACTTTCCAACCAGATAAATCCCCAAGCCCTGGGAAGTTACTAATAGTCCACATTAAAGCAGCATGCATTTTGAACATTGTATGAGAAGAAGCATCAAATGTCTCAACATAGTTGCTCCATAACTCCTGCAATTCATCAATCAAAGGCTGATAGTATACATCAATATCATTTCCAGACATTTTTTTCCAGGAAAAATCATTGAAATAATAAAATATATTTTTTTTCATACACATCCACAGAGGCCGATTTTAAGGGATCAAAACAAATGGGAAAATGCTATAACTAGTACTCAAAGTCCTAAATCGGTTGAATCCATCAAAAACCAATCCCAATAAAACATTCCTATAATTAGATGAGAAATCTAGATGTAATGAATCAAATGTCTTCCATGATTGTGAATCTTGTGGATGTCTCATTAACCCATCAATGTTATTATCTACATAATGACACTTCATGTGTTCGGTGGTTTTTGATGACATGAATAATATTTTTAATCGAGGCTTTAAAGGAAAGTGATGAAAAAAAATTTAGGTGTGTTCCCTTTCTTATTCTTCATGAAAGTATGTTTATTGAAACTTACAACATAACCCATTGACTACCATCTAGAAGAATAACATTTTTTCTATTCTATCAAGTTTAATCCTCTCGCCAATAAAGCATACAATCATTGGGACACACATGTATTTTTGTATAATTCAGACCAAGCCTATTAACAACTTTTTTCATATCATAATAATAATCGAGGATTTTTTCTTCATAAAATGTATCACGCAACAATTCCACTATCATAGAAATTTTCTTATTTGGAATTCCACATAGACATTTGATATGGTACAACTTCAGCAGAAAATAAATCTTTGAATATTTCAAACATCCAATATAAAACTTTGGATTTCCCTAGTCAACTAAATCATGAAACTTATTTTACTCAGTGAATTTATCTCTTACATTTTTCTCCAAACAATCAATAGGAGGATCCAATTATATGTTACAATCATTATCTGGTTGTGTTACAATCTCAGTAACATCACCTGTCACATTGCAATTTGTAGCACCCTCATCTGGTTGTCCTGTTATGTTTTGATGTTGATAGTGGTGTCTTGTAGTATGGAATGCATCATTTATGAGGTTTTTCACTTCATTTTCCATTGTTGGCGAAGTTGGGAGCTCATTCTGTGGATTAACATCTGTGATCAACCTTTCTGTAACGTTCGATTCTCCATGCCAAATCCAACACAAATATTGGTCAGGGAATTGCTTCAGTATTAAATGTTTATAAAATTCATCTCTCTTCAACCATCTTCTAAATTTACATTTTGGACATGGAAATATTATTCTCCCTTTAATGGATTTATTGGAAATTGAAAAATCCAAAAACTCCTTCAAACCCTTAACATACTGATGTGTGTTCCTCGGTAATGTGATCCAGCTTTTATCCATGTATATCACAATGTGCCTACACAATATTAAAAAAAATTAAAACACATAGCTACTACTAAATAGGGAAAGAGATTCATATATACTAGTTTCAAAAATATATAAATATGTTACCTAAGTATTTACTATATAAATACATATGGTAAATCACCCACTAGAAAAATTAATCATGAAAATTTAAAACATCTATAAAAGAAGACGAGAACAAGGATCCCATCCCTGTAGTTGTTTGTATATCATGCTCCACCATAACATATGGATAGACTAATGTTTCCATTAATTTGATATCACTAAGGTAAGGTATTGATAAATCATATAATAATTGAATACAAGTTAGCAATATGAAATGGAAACAAACTCTTACCTTAAATTAATGGCATCAAATTAAGATTCAAAGAGTTGGGCATGGTCTGGGGGTGAGAATTTTAGAACATGTGGGGTATCATGGTGAAGTGTTATGGGTAGAAACATGTTGTGAACCTATGTTTGATTAAAATTTTCAGATCTGGGGTGGATCATAGAACATCAGTGGGGGCTGAAACATAATGTTCACCTCTTTCAGAAAGAAATTATAGTTGTCCCTATGATGTTTTCCTTTTAGTATCTATGTAGACAAGTAAGTATACAATGTATTATTTGACCCATTGGTGGCTTGTGGAATAACTAGGATATGAAAAATCCATGTCTTCTTTGATATATAGAGTTTTGGTTGTCTTCTTTGTTTCTCTTGGTCCTAGTGTGGACTGTCTTGGCATGGTAGTGAAGTCTAACTATGAAAATGGAAATTCATTACAATACATGGTTTGAATTGGATGTTATTGTGGAATGTAGAAAGGGAAAGTTGAAGCATCCATTTTTAAACACTTTTCAGGGTGTTACTAGTAAGAGAGCACGTGGACCATGTGAATTAGAAATTGACCATGATGGATTCATGAGACTTGATCAAATGTCATGATATAAGTGCATGTAATCTAAAATGACCAAACATATACGATAGTGTAATATTACAAAAACATAATATAGTGAGTCTGGAACATCCCAACTACCACAACTCATGAAAGAGTAACTAAAAGACCACTGATTGAACATATAAAACCAAATCCACCCCAATTCCATAATTTACATAAACCAATTGATAAAAAATTCCCCCAAAAATACCATCACCATAAAATCCAAAAAGAGCATACCTCATCAACTCACCAAACCAACCAAGTTATATAGGGAAATATACCAAACAAATAGACATAAAAAACATAATACAACATTTAAAGGAAAAAAATAATTATTTACACTCCATTTCAAGTTTTTTAAATATCCAATATTAATATATGGAAATCCAAGGAGATTAATATACATCCATAAATATTTTTCTGAACTACTAACTGTATTTATGTAAAGAAAATTTATATTTTTATTAAAATTTATTTATTTCAAACATCACCCCTTTTAAAATAAATATAAACAACACTTTTTCACTTATAAATTGACCATTTTTAGATGTACAGTCCAAAAGGGTAAAATATTATTTTATAAATAAATCACTGACAAGTTTTAAAACTAATATATATATTATATTTCATAAGTATATCATCTAATTGCAACTAGAATTCACAATAAACAAGTATATATTATAAAAAATTCTGGAATTATCATTTCAATATAAATACCTCTTTCATTATATACACCTTTTTGAAAAACAGTAATATAAAAAAAATAACACATAAAAAAAGCACGCGATAAATCCAATCAAAATCCAATCCCCCTAAAAAATTACAAGGACCACATCAGACCATTTCCCTTTTCTATGAAATGATTCCAATAACTCTATAATGAATGGTTCTAAGTAAAAAATCCAAATGTAATGAAAATGTATACCAGAACCAACCACATGGTTTGATGGGATGGAAGTTATTCATGCATTAATTTTTAAAACATATCTAAGATCTTGAGTTAAGTCACTCCCCCATTTATTAGGTTGTGTATAAAAAACTGATTCCATTGATCCCATTTCCATTTTCACCATAAATCCAAGGAAACCCCTATGAAACCCAATAAAATTAAAATTTGCTTCTATACACCATAACTAGTAATAAATATGAATTTTCAAATTCAATATTCAAATCTCGACAACCCATAGTGGCTTAAGTTTCATCATAATGGGTGGTGACCAAGAACTCGAAAATAAACTACTTCTAGAGTCCCAATAATAAAACTAACTCAACCAAACCCTAATGCACCCATATAAAAATATATTTCATTTTGAACTTGGGTCCTTTTTGGGAAAGCATTGTTTTGATACTATTTTTAATGAACCTACCCAAGATAAGTTGATATGTTACCCAAACCAATTTTCCATAAGGAATAAGGGAATTCTCGATACCTATAGGATATAAAAGAAATCATGGGTATCAAGACCATGAACCTTAGAATAGTATAACCCTTATATGGTAATAATATACAAAAGATGAATATATTAAAAAATAATAATTACAATTCCAATAATTGAAATTCCTTATAAATGAAAAAATATTAAATGAAATAGATGAATAATCAAATAGATAATTATTAAACAAAAATTATTCTAAAAAAATAAAAATGAATTAAATATAATAGAAGTAGAACATACACCTAGGAAAAATGGCCAATACAACATACCAAGGGAAAAAATAAATGGAACCTAAACAGCTCCTACATCACCACTAATGAACCATATCCACTAAATATACACCACTCATCCATAAATGGTCCAAACTAAGAATCAATGAATAAAAAAATAACTATGAACCTAAAAATGAAACCTAATATCTTTGTAGACCTAAATGTCTATTTATGGTGTGAACTAAACATGCCATGTGGGATCTCCCTATTGAATCTTGGAAATTACTTTTATAAAAAAAATAATATATTCTTGTTTGAACTAAAATATTAATATAGATATTTGACCTCTATGTAAAAATTAAACCATTTCATAATTCATTTCATGATTATAAAACACCCATCATTTCTAATTTAAAACATGGTTTGGAAAACTCACTTCCATTATACATTATAAAACATGAGAAAGAGTTCCTTTAAAATTATGGTTAAAAATCCAAGTCTTCTAATCACCCCACTTTTGATAACACATTAAAAAAATGGCCATTGATAAAAAAACCAATAGGATTTTAATTTAATACCCCAATTTTCAAACCATTATATAATGTATTTTGAAAATAAACCAAATGTAAACTCAATGGAAAATAAAATCAATATCTTGCACCATGGTATCTAGAAAAGAACATAAAATAATATCAGACACTAATTGGTTTCTCAAAATTGTCAATAAGGGGATAAAAATAAGGCACAAAATTAGATACCCTAAAATGTACTAAAAATAAACACAGCTTCTTGGGGAACTCCCTAGGTATCAATTACCATACCTGGGATACGAGATATGGATTTGGGGGGTCGGCAGTGATACACGCTGATGGGCGGAGAGGAACGCTTATGGGTGGAGTGGTTAAAAACAGCATGGATGGGGAGCATATCTTGGGTTTGGGGCTCACCGGGGGGGGGGGGAGGTGACGTCGCGGGGGTCGGGGCTTGCCGGGGTCGAGGGGAGAAGGAGGTGTCACGGGGATCGGGATCCGCCGGGGACGGGGGGAGAGGGCGGCATCGCGAGGGTCAAGGGGAGAAGGGGGGTTGGGGAGGGGGTTGAGGTTGGGTGGTGGGGGAAGCGTCGACACTGTAAAAAAGTGGGTTTAGCAGCGATTTTTAAAACCTCCGCTAAAGGCGATTTATGTTCTAGTGGAAACCATCCTTGGATACCAACATCATTTCTCATATCTAGAGACATATCCATTGTGTCACATCAAATCAACCAACACCCTTACCCCTTGGTGATATAATTTATAGGTAATACCAATTTACTAAAGTTCTTAAGATCACTTATACTGAGCATATGAGGCCCAATACAATCCTATATCATCTACCCATGACATGTCTGGTTCTTATCTCTCCATCAATTCCCATGAATTATGAATGTAGCAGGAAATCATTCATAACAACCATATGGATTTGTATTAACGAGACCAACTAAATATATCAAGGAGTTACCAACCAATTTATGCGCTACACCTCCAAAACTGTGACCATCCATGCCACATCCGAGATTGTACCAACACCCAAGATCCTATGTCACCCAAAACATCTTATATGATTAATTATAAAAATGTATAATTGATTACATAAGTAAAAAAAATAGGAATAGCTAAAAAAACTCACTGAATGTTTCCATATCGACTCAACTGCAACTAAACACAAGTGTGAGGACCTTGTCACACCACCAATAAAAAGACCCAAAATTTTTCAAATGAAATTACATTTTTGAATTAATAAGTTTATTATTAAGGAATGTAGTTATAGAAAATCATGACTGACTTTGTTTATTTTTATACCAATATAATTTATATCATTGTATATTTGAAATAACATTACACATAAAAACTAAAGATAATATATCCATTTTACCATGGTTATTTTGATTAGTATATATTAAACCTTATTATAAATTCAATTGACATATATGAAAGAAGTGATGTCCTAGACCAGTAGGATCATACCCAATGTTTCCCATTTATCCAGGCTTCCACGGGTGATAGAATCATTGGGTTTTGAGATTTATTTATCCCAATATTAAATTCCACAACTAAATTACAAGAGACGCTGTTTATGAGAGAATTTGAAGCTCACTGAAATCACAGTCCAAACCATGTTCACAGAGCCCCCTAAAGAAGATATCACCATCACACACCTTATCCTTGGGTTATTCTCTAGTACAATAAAGTTCTATATATCTAGACCTTAATAGTTTGAGTTTTTATACATTATTTTTAATAAAATAATTTTTATATTTATCCATTTTTAATATTACAATTTAAATTATTAAATAATGAGTTTGATAAGAATTATATTTTAATACGATGAAACGAAAATTGTATTTTTGGGAAATATATAGTTTCAATAAAGAAATTATTTTTGATTAATTAAATTATTTAAAAAAAATTATATTTTAATTAAATTTATTATTAAATAATTTTTATTAAATATATATGAAAAATAATTATATGAAGTCTAATGTAATTTTTATAAGGGTAAAAACCTAACAGTGTAAAAACTAGTATTTTTCAATAAATAAGAATTTTTTTATTTAAAATATTAAATTATCATATTTGGAACATTATTTGGATAAAATAATAATTATTTTTTAAATCAGAATGTTGAAATTATCCAACATTGAATTTTTAATAATTTTCATAGAAAAAATATTTTGTGGAAAAAATAAGATATGATATAAATATACGGTATGAATTATGATATCATAATGACCCAAAAAATGATGTAATGTATTCCATAAAAGGAATCCAAAAAAATATATATTTTCCTTTTAAAACAATTTTTTCATTTATTTTATTAATTTTATAAGTCCTTAATGAATCCTCCAAAACCTATATAATATTTTAAAATTCTGAAAGTAATTATTTATAAACATAAATCACTTTTACATCAAAAATGGTATTATTTTAATGAAATTAGTTGTTACACTTATAAAATAACAAAAACCACTCCTATTTGAAAGAAACAATGGGTACATTTTTGGTTTTTATAACATTATCATTTAGATTTCAAAATCTATGTTTAGTAATTAATAAATAATTCCCCTCCAATTTTCCATATAAACCCATCCAAACTCACATTCCACTACACTCAGAACTCTTAGAGTATAAGTACCCAATCCTACCCCCTCTAGAGTTTTCACAAGGTTCTCCAAGCTCTTAAGAATCTCCCCTTAGGCTTTATGAAGTACCCTCTCAAGGTAAGGGATCCTACCCTTCTCCTCTTTTTTAAGAACATTTTTTATGTTATATATTTTTATTTCCATATTTTTAAGATATGATATGAAATTAAACATCCATATTACTATACTTCTGACACCCAAGAAATTATAGACCCATTTCTCTATCATTATCCCCTTTTATAAGCCTTTATGTACACTCATTATGCTGCCAAAATTATCCTACAATTTTCCATGGTAAGAAATTATGTAGTTAATACCTGTCTCCATTTCCACTATAGGTTATTCACCCAGTTATACCATTACATTATTGATTGGGGTTTTACATGTATGTAACCTATACTCTTTAATCATGGGATTAAAATTAATTAAATACATCATTATCTTTATGTTGTATGATCTATGTAGAAAACTTATGCATGTACATGATATGAAAGTGATGGATGGGCATGAAATTATATAGTCATCCAATTCATTGGATAATGTTTATATCTTAATAGATTCCATCTATAGTTTAGGAGAAGTAATCCTAAGAACATTTTGTTATGTTGTATTGGTGGATAGCCTTCACTTATGTTTATAATGTCATGTTTTATATTGTTTCCACATTCCTATGTTTTCTTTATAAAATTATGTTATATCATGCCACATTGTTAAATATTATGATTCTCAACCCTCTTATGTTACCATGATATGACTATTGTCTCAAATTTACTACTTTACCTTATGCTATGTTTTGTTTTTCTCATAACGGGATATATATCCCACCTCTTTATTATGAACATCCCTAGGCTATCTAATGTGGTTTTAGAAGATACAAGGAATATAAGGGAATGATATCACGTTTTTAAATAATTTTATTATTTTTATTTATCTTGTTGTTATGTTATGTACTTAATTAACCAAAGACACTATGACTCATGATCTTCTAGAGTTTTATTAAGTGTATATTTATGTAATAAATCATTAATTAATTTGTACTAAAATTATGTTTTTTCATAGTTGGTATTAGATAAAAATATAGTTATCTTTTAGGATTAGCATGAGAAAACTAAAGTGAATGCGTTAGGCATAAGACTAAACCTAAGAAAAATCCCTAAATTTGGTTAAAGTTTAGATTAAGTTGTTTCTAAGAAAATAGATCCCTGTTTTGATATTTATGGTAGACTTGGATTTGGAATAATTATACATAGGGGTAATAACCCCAAAAGGATTCATTAATATGGACTCAATCATCACATGGTGTATGAAAATTCACCTTGTTTCACACCCGTTTTGACACTCTCAAGGGATATGCTTCATTGAATTTGAAATCTCATTATGAACTATTATTGGGGGAAACAAAAACTTCCATAAAACATTATGTTATAACATATATCATGTATAACATAGATTGAAAATAAGAAATTCCTAGGTTAAATAATATATGAGTTATCCCATTGATGTTCATGGTTTTCTCATTTATGTGTTTAATAGTTTAAGATTGATCTTCTATAATTTCACCTTTATTTTTAATCAATGGATAGAAATAGGATAAACTGAGTCAAAAACCAATATGAGGGGAAATTTCATGATTACCCAAATAAGATTCCCAACCTGATTGGAGTTGGAGTCAATAAATTCATGAAAAAATATATCAATTAGCATAAGTTTTTAATATAAAAATGAATTTGGAGTAATGAAAAAATCCACCTAATAAAGATAAATTTGAAATTGAGACATTTATGTGACAAAGGACTAATACTTTAAGTGGATATAATAATCCCTTAATCACCGAACAATGGATCTACAACCCAAAAAAAAAATTCTCTATCCTTCAGTTATTTATTCAAGAGAAGGTCATGCTAGCAGTATATCCTATAGAAGGAGAAACCAATCAATGCTGGATGTTGGTGAAAAATATAAAGCCTGATGCGAAGATCAAAGTAATTGGGTGGAAATAATTTTGGAAATGTTATTCAACATATTTTCCCTCATAATCTACAAATTAAAATGGATAGTAATTTCCTTGGTGTTAATAAATAACTGTGACGAATCAATTAGGGAATATAGGTGTTAGATAGTGACAATCCCTCTTAGGACTCCTATTTCTATTGATGAAGACTACATGAGTAAATTATTTAATGAACTAACTCATATTGGAATTTATAAACAGATCAAATATGGTAGGGAAAACCTCATCCCATCATATCTATTATATGTTGATGAAATCCTCATTTTTGGTAAATCCTCAAAGAAAACCATCTCTGTGATTAAATTATTTTTTTCTCACTATGAGGCAGTAGCTGGTATGTCTATAAGCTAGAATAATGTTTTCATTGTTTTTTGAGATGGAATACCTATTGGGAAGAAAAATAGTGACATCATGACTCTTGGAGTAAAGAAGGCCTCCAACCCTTTCATTTATCTTGGAGTTCCCTTATTATGGGTAAAGTTGTGGAGGTAGTATACATATGAAATATACTCTGGCATCATCAATCAGCTATCTTGATGGTAGGGGAAAGTTATCTCTCAAGATGGGAGGGTTTTCCTAATTAATTCATTGATTACTTAAAAATGTATGTATTTATCCTCTCTTTACCGAGGGATAAGAATACTTCATTGTGATTTCCAATTCATGATGTGAAAATTCATATAAGAAGGGTTAGTGTATGAAAATAAGTTGATTTATATTTCATGTAAGGACTTTATTAATCCCATAGATATGTGAGTCCTTGGCATTAAGGATCTTAATAATTTGAATGACTGGATTAATAATAAGTTTAAATGGAATCTATTAAATTATCATGACCCATATATAGACTTTTTATCATGTAGGATCAAGGTGAAGATTCTTAATGGGTATCCTTATTATCTTAATTCATTTATTTTGACCTCACTCAGAAATTCATTCACTGATATATTACAGAACTTCAAGTTGATTATTAACTGAAAATCATGCCTCAATTGTTTGGACACCCCCTAGTTGGATAGCCCACTCAACACTATAAATGTGACTTTCAACATCTATGATATGATTTTTATTACTTCTTGATTCATAATGACATATTTGATGAAATTGTTACTACACAAGATGGATAGGAAATTCAAAAATATGATTTCATGGATTGTGACACTCTGATATGGAGGACATGAAAAATTATCCATTTTTAATTCCAAGGGGTTCTACATTCTGATGTGTGATTGATCCACCCAAAAACCAGTATGGATGATTAAGTTCATGTCCCCATTTATCCAACCTTTAAGGCTCTTGTTCTTTGGAGAATCTGGAAGAACCAATTGCCTACACATGAACTTTTGAGGATAAATGGATAGTTTATTATTTCATCGTGTCACATATGCTTGAAGGCTGAGGAATCTGTGAAACACCAATTTTTGAATTTTCCCATTTCTCCAAGTTTGAATTTTCTCATTTTTATAAGTTTGAATTTCCCCATTTCTCTATGTTTATGAAACTACATTGGAAGATTTTTTAGCCTTGAATTATGTATGTAGAAGAATCCATATTAACTAATGTTTCAAATATGTAAATGTGTAAGAATTTCTCAAATATATAACCTCATGCTAGATACTGCTGAATTAGTCTGAAAATATGTCTAGATAACACTAAATTCCACTTTGTTTGAAAATAATCATTCATATTTTCATACAGGATAATTTTCCATACACAAAGATATAAATGCTTCTTGAGGTGTTCAAGTTGGTGACATGGGAACAAATTTATGGATTTCAACACCTTCCAATTTTTGGGCATTCTAGGTAGACCAAAGAGACCTCTTATTCTTAAGACGATTAACTAGATTCCTTTTATTTCTCCATATGTTAAAGATAATTTTGATGGAGTACCCTTTGGAATTATGAGGCTCTCAATTTGTGGAGGTGTCTTCCACACTCACTATGGATTTGTTAAAGGCTATTTCATCACTTTATTGGGAAGGGAAGTGCATATAAAGCTGAATTATGGGACATTATCTACGCTATCAGGTATGCTGATTATCATAACTATAATTTGATATGAATTGGATTGGATTTTTAACATGTGGTCAATGATATCAAATCAAGATCCAAGAATGTGCCATGAATAATTCTCTCTCATTGTTTTTGATGTCTCAACCAGGTCAAACACCTTAATTTAACAGTTTTACATGCTTAGAAAGAATACAATAAAGTGGAAGATGCATTGTCAAAGAAATAAATAATGGAAATATGTAATTTGTGGTCTTTTAGGAATCTTAAGTATTATGAACCACTAGTGGATACTAATATGCGAGGAGTGTTTTACTCCCACCTTTTTTTAACTCCCTTGTAATGCCTAAATTTCTATTTTGACTAGTGTTTTAAAAAATTTACGGTCGGTCTTTCTAAACCAGGTATTTTCTTAGTCAATGCACTAAGAAAAGAGTTTTTTATGGAAATTCATGAAAACAACCTCTATGTCCTTAAGAGAAATATTGACCTTATGCCATCACCATTTCTACTGTGGATCCCAGTAATGAAGTGGTGATAGGTATGATTGTTATTTATTCAAGGATATAAAATATACTATTTTATTATGGTTCCACTCATTATTTCATATCATGAAAGTTTTGTATAACTATTCAAAAACCAACCCAAAACATGGAAGTCGATTTTTTAGTGTAGATGAAAATTATGTCAATTTTTTCATCCCAAGTATATAACTCACCCCTTATCAAAATTGTGGGTTGAATTTCAAATAAAAACTGGCAATACTCCTGTTAGTGGAATTCGTTGCTATTCTTGGTATGGATTGACATTCCTTTTATATAGGTAACATAAATTTTAGAGAAAAGGAAATCAGCCAATGAATAATAAATCTCCCTTTGATTCTATACATGTGCAAGAATTTTGAATAATATTCTTCGATATCATCACCTAAATAATGGATATTGTTTTAATCTGATAAATAATATCTATAAAAAATGATTGATATTAAAGAAAATATCATCCATTGTGACATACACATTGTAATGGAACTTGCTAACATGTTTCCTAAAGAATTTATTCGTCTTCCTCATAGCCTAGAGGTTGGGTTCTTTATTTCATAATTATACCCAGAGATTTACCAATATCCATGATTACATATAGAATGACCATTTTTGAACTCGATGATATGGATAGAAAATTAAAGGAGAATATGGAAAAAAGGGTATATATTCCCAATTGCTTCATTTAGGGGTGCACCACTCATTTTTTTCTAGAAGAAGGATGGGTCAATTCTCTTTTTTAATACCCCAAGCTTCCATGGTACACTTCTCTTTGAATAATACAATATCTTGTGTTGTACGCAACTTCGAGTTCAAACACACCACGACCAATCAAACTAACCGTTATGAATAGTGATACCCACTTTTTAAAATTTTATAAATTCTATTCTTCAAAATGGACCTCATTTTTGGTTTCGTAATATCAAAATTGGATTAGGGTGAATTTTGTGTACTTTTCTGAAAACATTCAATTTTTGATGAATAGTTAAAATACTAAATTTTAATTAAAAACAACTTTTTTAATCGAAATAATTTATAGTGTTAAATTATAAATTTGAATGGGTTTTAAGAATAATTAGATTATATTTTTATCATTTAATATAATTGAGGTAATTTTATGTAATTTTACATTTAAGCTGCACATAAACAAGTGTCAATCTTTTGATAGTTATTATTTCCTAAAAACAGGTTTTTTGTTTTGACAACATGAATTAATTTTGAATTGATTTCTGCCACTTCTGTATTTTGAATTTGGAAAAATGGATTACATATTTAGAATTAGGAGTTCCAAATTTTATAAATATTTAAATTTTATTTTTAGACATTATGAATATTTACTTCAGTAAATATTTTATTTACCCTGGTTAATGGGGTAAATCCAGTAAATAAGGGTAAAAAAATAATATTATAATATTATTAAATTAACCTAACATGTGTCCTATTTCTATTGGTTTATACATGTCCTACAATGGTCATACTTGGGTCAATTTTGGGACCCCATGGATCCACTTGAGAGTTATAATGACACTTTATATTAATTAATTTAAAGTAAAGACAAAAATGACAAAAACATATATCTTTTAGTAAAATAATTTTCACAAGGGGTTATATAAAATTTATCATAAAATAAAAATATTTATTATAAAGAGAAATATATTTCCTACATAATGGTATTTTATTTATAATTTTCAGACATTATATAATAAAATTTATTTATGACACCATGATGATGCAGTAATTACCTTATTAATGAAAGATTAAAATAATTGATATTATAAATATCCAAATAAATGTAATTTGAGATTTTTGATGAATTACACTATTTTTTTAGGTTAATATGAAATTCTAGAGTTAATTAAATAATTTGTTTCGAAGTAATCTAGCTGTTATGATATTCACAAAAACAAATACTAAATTGTGTCAAAATTTACATGATTGAGTTTTTAAAACAAATACTATATTATTAAGTGATATAATATTCCTAAAAATATAAGGCTCAAAAAAAGGACATAGATAAGGTTATATATATTAATAATTAACCAATTTGGTTTCTATTGGATTTTTATAGTAAGTTTATTAACCATATAATATAAAAATACAAAGAGACATGGTAAATGTCAAACTATTTAACTAAGAGTTAAATATAAAAGACAAGGTTAATATGGAAACCTAAACCTATATAAAACCTATTTAATTAGATGTTTTAGACCCATACTCACCTTATCACGAAAATGAATCATTTTGGAGCCATTAGAAACCGAAAATTATTTTATTATAAAATAATATTTCAAGCTTTTCCTAAAGTGACCCTCACATCTCTTATAAATGGGTACTTCCCCTTCTCTCAAAATCACACCGCCAAAGCCATTTTTCGTGGCCAAACCCAACCCAAATATCCTTCCAAGTTCCCTAAAATCAACATAGAATCCTTATATTGATCATAAAGCCAACCTAAGGATCCCTTATGATCAACTCAAAAGGAAACATCCGAAGAAGAGGTAATAATTTCACAACCCTCTTTCAAGTTCTTTTATTCTTCCAATTCCTCTTTTTTTGTTGTTTCCATACAAAAATAATAACTACATTACCTTCTAAATATTGTGATTTTATTATAAATATGGTACAATAATATTCGTTATTCTATCCATCCTATAAATGAAAAAGTCACCATACATGCGTACATAAGACTTACCGTCTCCACGTCGCGGTGTAGTCTGTTATTCAAACACTTCATTATTTATATGGGTATAATAATGAGTATAATTTATTTAAATAATAAATATAACATTTTAATTATTCTTTATATATGATATAACCTTAAATTAAATACTATTTCCCCATCAATATAATGATGTTTTCGCTCGTCCGTACGTACAGATTACCGTCTCCACAAACGCGATGACATTCATTCCCCATAATAATAAATGAAGAATAATTTTATTTTTATGATTAAAAATAATTTTTATGATCTTAATATCATTTTTTATTTGAGTAAAATACATCCTATCCATAAAAAACATGGATAACGTAACCAAGCATACAAAGGAAAACAGATCAGTTAACACCCAAAACGATGATACTACTAAAATATTACTAACAAAGAAATATTATAGGATCATCTATGATATCATATTTATGTATATAGTTACTTTATAATTTGATAAAAATTATTTAACTATTATATAGGAGGTTAATGTACCCTCGACCAAGGAAAAGTACAAGGTAAGGGTTAATTTCACAATCTCTTTATTATCTGAGGTTGTTTTTACATAAGTATCTACCGAGTCCTCTTTATCATACACTTCCATGTTTCATAAAAATGTATTTCCAAGAATTTTTACTATTTAATATACTATGGTTGAAAGTAATTTATACCATTTTCTGAATTTTTATAAAGTGGTTTGAAAGGAATCTTTTCGTCGTTTTCCAAACAAGGTACTTTATGACCGTTTCAAAAAATTAAGGTAGGAATGTTTTTTTAACTTATAATGTGGGTGTTCTTTGAAATTATAACACCTTTGAATATTCCCTTAAAATATTATAAGATTATTTTCATAATAAATGTTTTATTTTATAATTATGTGACTTTTAAATGATTTAAAAAAAGGAGATATTTCTCTGAAATAGTTTCGATTTCATCTATGTCAACATCCTTTGATGGATTTTAAACTTCTTTGAAGTTGATTTATTATGATAAAAATCCTCCATATTGTATTGAAGGTTTTTTTATATGATTGACAGTGGATATTTAATTTTTATACCATTCATGGGTTATGGATAAAGTATTGACATTTCGTATGCTATTTTTAAAATGAATGTTTATGTTATGTTTAAACATTTTCATATGAGGAATGCATTGGACTTAGTAAGTGATGGGTGGAGCCCGCTATATCTCCTCGATTCATTGACAGGTCTCATGTGACAAACTAGTGTTTTGGAATAAGGCCTTGAAAAAATCTTATTTGTAGTCTTGGCACAAGGCTTTGACTAAGGGGTAATGAAGTCTGGCATTATGCATTCCATTTTTATGAAAGTGGCTATAGATATTGTATGTGATTATTAGAATAGTAGAATATCCATGTGAATAAGTTAATGGCATTGTTTTGTTGTATCATTTCCATATTATTCTGAATTTTATGTTTAAAAGACTTTTGTTTTAGTCTTATACGTTTCCTTAAATGTAAATTCTTATTTATGAAAGTTTCTGCCATATTGTTATCCTTACTGAGCATCGAAGCTCACCCCTTTCTATGTTTTATTGTTCCCAGTATGTGAAGAAGTATTTTATGTTTGAATTTTAGGGAAAGGCTAAGGATATAAGTGTGTTCAAAGAGGATAAAATTTTGTTGATGTTTTTATTTCATGATGTAATGTAAAACTTTTGAACATATCTAGTACTTACAAGGATACTAAATTGATCGGTCTTTCGAGATAAGATTCCTTGTATCATTCCATTGTTTTGTAACAATGCACTGACTCTGGTTAACTGGGGTCAGGGCATTACATCCTTGTTGTTGATTATCATTAGATCAATAAGATAATGATAAAGATAAAGTATCCTCTACCAAGGATTTATGACTTGTTCAACAACTTTATCAATCCCAATACTTATCCAAGGTGAATCTTCATTCGAGATATTACTAAGTAAAGGTGAAGAATGAGGATATACCCAAGAATACTTTTCATACAATGTATGGTAACTAAGAGTTCATAGTGATTCCATTTGGAATCACTAATTTTTTTAAATCTTCATGAAATTTATTAATGTTGTCTTTAAGGATTATCTAGACAAATATTTGGTAGTATTTATAGATGATATTATTATATACTCTAAATGTAAAGAGAAATTGAGGAGAATTTAAATACTTTAATGATGGCATTTTGAAATGAAAACTTAAATGAAAAGAATACTAATTGTGAGTTTTTGTTGGATCAAGTAAATTTTTGGGGTATGTTATCACCAATAAACAAATATTTTTGGATCCATAAAAATGTGGTATTTGAAGAATTGCCAAGACCAACATCTTCGATGGAAATACATATTTTATTTTGATTAGATATGTACTATTATTTACATGTGATAACTTACCATTATTTTTATGACCACTAATCAAGTCCACTCAGAAGGGTGTCAAGTTTTTCTAGAACAATTAATGTGAAGAGAGATTTGCAGAGCTAATGTAGAGGATAATCATTGAAACTATGATCACATTACCCACTAGTGAGTAAAGATTTATGATGTACATTGATGCATCAAAAAGTGTGTTGGTTTGTGTATTCATTAAATATGAAAAGTTGATAGCATATTCATCCAACTAATTAAAGATCCATGAGAATAACTACCCAAATATAATCTATAATTAGATACAATGATCTTTTAATTGAATATTTGGTGACATTACTTCGATGAGGATAAGTGTGACATATATATGGATAATAAATTCCTTAAGTATATATTCACACAAAAGGATCTAAATAAATAAAAATAAAGGTGGTCATATCTGATGAAGGATTATGATTTTAAAATCCATTACTATGCTGGGAAAGAAAAAAAAGTGTTATAAGATTTGAGAATAAAGGATCATAAAACCATTTCTAAGATGAAAATTTCAAGGGATATAATATTTTTCAGAATTAAATTTAATTACATGGTAATAATTAAATGATATTCATCCTACCATGCTCAAATAATTGATCAACCACCTAGTCTAGAGAGAATTAAAGAGATAAAGAAGGTTTATGAGGTTCTACATAAAAAGGTAGAGAATACTTTGGAGTTAAACTTTTTTAAATATGGAGTTATAAGTGTTGTAACAAGAATATGTGTCATATAAAAACTAGAAATGAATATGGAACTTCTATATAATGTGCATATATCATCCTTATCAACTCGTCCAAGAAACACTAAGATGTATAGTGATTTTATGCTAAAATTATAGTGGGATTGCATGAAGAGTGAGATTATAGAATTTGTATCTTGATTATTGGTATTACAATTATTTATGGATGAATAAAAAATATATAAGGGTATGATGAATGAATTTTCCATACCAGTATGAAAATGAAAAAAATTTAACCATGGATTTAATTGTCAGACTCCATATGACACCTAAAGGTTATAAAACCATCGGGGTGGTAGTTGATATCCTAACCAAGTTAGTGAATTTCAATGCACTAAAGGAATATTTATATCTTGGATAACTCACCAATATATACACGAGGTTAGTGGTAAGACATAATGATGTTCCACTCTCTATTATATATAATCAAGATTCAAGTTTTAGCATGATGTTTTTTGGAATAATTCCTTATGAATTGGAGATAAAAACGATATTTATCCTAACTTATCATCCTTATATGTATATTGATTATAAAAAACCATTCAAACTCCAGAGGATATGTTGAGATCGTGTTCAATAAATTTCCAAGTATTTTGGGATCAATACCTTTTCCTAGTAGAGTTTTCATATAAAACAGTTTACATTACAGTATTCAAATTTCACCTTATGAGGCTTTGTATGGTAAGTGGTGTACGACTACAACATGCTTAGAATATGTTGAAGAGAAGAGGTTTATGGGACCTAACCTTATCCAAGAAATGATTGAGAAAGTTCACCCCATTTAGTGTCAAATGAAATCTAAAACAATTCAACCAAAATTTATACAGACAATCATTGATGAGACATGGAGTTTGATTATTGGGATAAAATTTTCCTTCAAATATCACCATGGAAAACATTCACGAGGTTTGGGATGAAGGTAAATCTTATTCTTAGATATCTCATCCTCTTTGAGATCATTGATCGTATCAGATAGGTGTCTTATCAACTCAATCTGCCACCAAACCTATCTCAAGTACATAATGTATTCCATGTGTCCCTTTTGAGGAAGTAAATAATAGACCCCTCACATGTACTGAATCCATAGATGGTACTATTAAAAAATTATCTTTTATATAATTAGTATTCGATGATGCTGTTAGATAGTAGAGACAAGGTTCTATGAAATAAGAAAAGTGTTGTGAATAAACCAAAACTTTGAGGAAGAAACATGGAAACTATAAGAAGCGATGAAACATAATTACCCTATTCTATTTTAAAGTGTGAGATGAAAATTTTGTGAGTGAAATTTCTGAAGGGTGGAATAATGTAATGACCTGAACTATTATAAATGAAATTCGTTTTTGAATGAATAAATTCCTTATTAAGTAATGTCGTTACAGAAAATGCTTCCACTATATTGGTTATATTTGAAACATTATAAGTTATATGCTATTGGATATAAAGGACAATTAAAAATCATAAACATTGATAATATACCAGTTTTATAGTGATAATTATGATTATTTTATATTAAAGGTTTCAATAAATTCAATTGATATAGATGAAAAAAAGAAATGGATTCGATCAATAGAATTATATCCTATGAAACCTATTTATCAAATATTACAAAGAAGATAAAATCATTAGTCTTTTACCTTTACCAAGACCAAGAGGAGATTCAAAAATTAAACCACAAATGAAACTTTTTATGGGATGAGTTTAAGCTCATCAAGATAATGACCCAAAATATGTTTGCCATACCACCCAAAGAAAATATCACTATCACACACCGTACCCTTGAGGAATTCACTAGCATAATGACGGGACATGTTTCTAGATCCTAAAAATATAAATTTTTATATTTTATTTTTAATTAAAAAATAAATATATTTTTCTATTTTTAATATTAATCTTTAAATTAATGAATAACGAGTTTGATACAAATTATATTTTCATACGCGGGAACCTAAATTTCATTTTTGGTAACTATATAGTTTCAATCAAGACACTATTTTTAATGAATTAAAGACTTTTTAAAATAAATGACATTTTATTAAACTACTATTATTTAATAAATTATATTAAATATAAAAGATAATATAATTTTATGAAGCCAAACATAACTTTTATAAGGGTTAAAAACAAATATTTTCAAAAAACCCTTATTTTTTATTATATGGGATTTCGATTCAAAAGAGTAAATAATCATATTTATAGAATAATTTTGATAAAATAAATATTTTTTTGAGACAATCACATAAAAATTATCCAATTGGTAAATTTTTTATAATTTTCCAAGACAATCGAATGTTTGGTGTAAAACTTAAATATGGTTTAAATATATGTTATGTATTATGAAATAATAATGACCCCAAAGTGATTTAATATACGAAATTAATGGTATCCATGAAATATATATCTAACCTTTAAAATAATGGATTTTTTAATTTATTTTATAAATTTTATAAATCTTTAATGAATCCTCCAAAACCAATATTATATTTTTATTTTTTTAAAACCAACTATTTATAAGCATGAGTCACTTACACATAACCAAGATAATTGTTTTAATGAGTTAAGTTATTATCCTTTTAAAATAATTAAATCCAATACACTTTGGTAAAACCCATGTTATGGATTTTGGTTTTTATTACTTTATCATATATATTCCAAAACCTTTATCTAGAAATTAATAAATAATTACCATCCATTTCACTATATAAACCCACCCAACCCCCATTAAATTTCACAAAAAATATTTTAGAGACTAAATTTAATATTTTATTCACTCTCTAGATACCTTTCAAGGTTCCCCTATTCTCTTAATAATTTCCAACCATGATTTATTAATCACTCAATCAAGGCAAATGAATCTCCTCTTATCTTATTTATTTAAGTACCTTCTTTCTTTCATTCCTTTTTATTTATATTTATCAAGTTGGGATGCGAATTTACACATCACTATTACATTAATTATGATTAAAAAGTAATTAATGACCAGTTTTTATCCCATTAACTACTTTTAAAAACCGTTGTGTAAAATAGTTATTGTTCCAAATTTATCCTGTGATTTTTATGGCAAACATTTTTGTGGTGAATACCCATCTTCATTTCCAGTCAAGGGTATTCCAATGGTTGTAAATATAATTCATTTATTAGGTTTTTATATTTATTTAACCCAAACTATTTAATCTTTAGGTTATAATTTATGAAGAATATACTTATGTTGTATAATCTATGTGACACACTTATGCATGCACATGATATGAAAGTGACTGATGGGATCAGAATTATACATCCCTCTAATGCATTATCTAATTTTTTTATCTCATGGATATGTATGGTTCACAAGATTTTATCTTTATATCACAATGTTGTGATATCTTGGTGGTTATCCTTGAATTATGTTTATGATGTCATGTTTTATGTTATTTCTACATTCCAATGTTGCCTTTATGTTTTCATGTTATATCATGCCACATTGTCCAAGATTATGATTCTCACCCGTATTATTTTATATTGATATACCTATTGGATCACATATAAATCTTTAAATTATTCTATTTTTTGTTTAATCCCTTACTGGGACTTGTAGTTCACCCCTTTCTTATGTACGTCCCCAGGTTATCCCAAGCAGTTTTAGAAGATCCGAGGAATATAAAGGCTTGTGATAATGTTTTTTAATAATGCTATTGTTTTTATTTTTCTTGTTGTTATGTTGTGTACATAATTACCCAAGGACACTAGGAATAAATATAAATTATTATTGAATTAAGTGTATATTTATATAATAAATCATGAATTTATGTGTATTAAAATTATGGGCTATCATACCCGACCCCATATCAGCTAAAATCCCTATCACAAAAATTCTAATTAAACACAAAATTCATCCAATTTTATCAAACCATAATAAAAATATGCACATAGCTTAACTGAATTGAAATAATGGAGGGAAACATGTGTTCACCATCATGGGAAATCCTCTAGCCACAACATGTGAAAGAACCATCACCCTATCTTGATTCCACCACGATTTAGTGGAATAAAAGAAAAACACTAGAATGAAATTAGATCAAATCAGGGGGATATGAACTAGGGATGAATAATAGAAGAAGAATAAAATATATTACTAAGAATCATTATGTGAATTCCAAAAAAAACATCCCCTATAAATGGCTTTGAACGAGGGATGAAGGGAGGTAGAACGAGTAGGAAATGGACTTATACGAATTCCCTAAACCCCTAAACTATGAATTCACAACCCCAAATGGATTCAACTACTCCTTATCAAAAAAATACAGCTGGGAATGATTCACAGTGTGGCCAATGTGGTGCGAGTCTTGAATTATTGTCACTAAAAGATTTCAGGGTAAAACCATAGTTCACAATGTGATATGTTCAAGGTAGAGTGATTATACCATAGGAAATCCCATTTACGGTGTGACCCCATGTTTTATGACATGAATTATTACATATAGGTCCTTGACCATCTATGTAAAGGTAAAATTCTTGTTATGGATTCACCATTCAGGATGTGAATGACCCCGTATAAGGGTCCTTATGCCATTAAGCTCCATTCATGGCGTGAATGGATCACACTCAATACCATTATGGGTGTGAACCTATGGTTCATAGAGAGAACTTCTAAAACGGATAAAATTTTAGCAACATGGTCACCTAATCATTCTCTAATGCTCACTCAGGCCCTTGAACTACTGACTAGGTTTCATTCCTAGTCTGAAAAACTCCTTGAGATTTTCCAATGCTCAGATTCATGATTCCAATCCCATTTCAATAACCTAAAAATTCCCTGGGATTAAATAAAAAACTACCATAGGAATTTACAACCCATAACAGTGTCATTAAAAATCCCCTATATATTAATACTTTTCCATGTGAAGTTGTGGTAATCCTTGAACCACATTTCACAACATACCATGGTTATAAATTCACCAATAAATCTATACATTCCATCCGAGAACAATAAACACACATCTGCTACCAAAATTAAAGCACCAAGAACACTATTTACTTGAAGCTGAGGAACCGTCTCTCTAATATAACTAACACCAAGATGATTCTAATTGAAAACCTATCTATAGAAATAATATTTTATCTTTTGTCAATTAGTAAAAAATATTTTGGTGATCCTCATCAAAATACTCCAATCATAATTGTCGACTCCATGCCAAGGTTATCCCCACCATAGGAATCACCTACTAATAGTACTCTCCCAATGGTCCACTGACCATCAAACCATATTATTAATAATGGTCTCAATACGATTTCAGCCTTACCTTATCCAAACACTTGTAAAAGACAACTTTATATTGACTTTTATTAAAAATAATCAGTTTCACATATTGAAACACTACCATATTACTCGATCACGATGCCTTTACCCTCAATGGAATCACTATATCATCCAAAAATACACACTAAAGTCCAAATCCAACTTCTAGTGAAATTCCAAAATAGATCACCAACCAAATACATAGGTCATATTTATATCACTTTATATACCAAAGAATATCTAATTATATTCACCCCCAAATCCCACAAAAATTGCCTTGAGACAAATTCAAATGAACCAACTCCTTTCAACACCACATCTAAAATCTAAATCCTTTATTCACCAAGAAACTAGATAAAATAGGTATTTTTACACTTGTATAACATCAAACCATCTTTACCATACACCAATTCATCTCACTACCTCTACAAACATTATTATATGAATATCAAACACTAGTGACTAATTTAATGCTATCCACTATAGGAGTATTGATATCCTCTCCCAGTGTATCAAAAATCAACCCACCTAGGATTTCCTGACTAGTAGTAAAATGAGTGAGACACCCCCAAGACTCCTCTTAATAAGATAGGAAATGGAGACACGTGTAATGTGGGAAATATTGAAATAGGAAGCCCTAACAAAATTACCAACACACAATCACAAAACCATATCCATGAAATAATAAAGAGATAAAATAGAAAGTTGAATATCTAGAGTGTAAACTATGTATGCAACAACATATAGGAAAGCATCAAAGTAGAACATCATAATAAAATATATATAAAGAAAAAAAATACAAGACCACCCAAAAAAATGTCCCAAAATAAAAATACATTTAAAGGGGGAATGGATGAAGAGTTCCCAAATCAAATTCTACAAGGCCATGATAGCATCCTGCCTTTTTATCACATAAACTTTCATTACATTTTACAAAATCGAGGATCTTTAAGGTTTAATGTCTTGGAAACCAAGAACTTAAAACATGAAAACATAAAACATTATTCTTAAACACTTGAAAGGATTATCCTCATGTTTATCCTAGGTTCATTACTGCATCACATAACCTGGAGACATACATAAAAAGAAAGGGTGAGAAGAAGGCCCAGTAAGGGAAACAAGAGAAACATTTTACATGTGAACTTCAGATACTTCAATAAGGTCCTGAAAAGAACTTTAAGGCATGAGAATGAAATAATGAGGCATATCATAATAAAAATAACATTTTTAATAACTTTAAGATGTGGTTGAAACATTTAATATTGACAATCATTTCGTTTCACCAAGGTCCATCCCCAAGGTGTCATTAAAAATTACCAAGGTTATTCACCAAGGTATCAGTCCAAAAAGTCATCTCTAGAGATTAAGTCCTTACCCAATGCATTGGAGCGCTATATGGGTGCACCCATGACATGTATTTATTATCATGTGAGCCACATATATCATCATCAATAATTTCATAAACAACCCATATAGCATAAAGAAAATGGGTTTCATTTCATAATCATAACGTTTTAAAAACTGCTTAAAGACACGATCTTTATGTCACTTTAAACCCACGGAAAAGGGAAAGTGGGTTTCATGTATGTAAATCCCAGAATTTAAAATAGAAAATTTTGATATATATGTGAATACCCATGTATAAATAAGAGATTTGAGTATTCACTTAATAACATAAAATAATTTTGAGATAAAGAGAGAGGCATTTTGAGACGAAAACTATGCAGCATAACGTCTACGATACATGGTTTTAGAACACATTGAAAAGAGAGGGGACATGGGTCACCCACTAAAAAATGATACATAAAATAGTAGGGGAACAGAATATATATTATTTAAGATCATGGTAATGAAATTTGAATGATATACCATATAAAACGAATAACATGAAAGGAAGACAAAAATAGGATTTCTCTTATGAGAATTCGGCAGCCTAACGACATCACTTAAAACATCCAAAAATGGATTGACGAGATCAAATAGGGTCTCTAATCATATGAACAAAAATTATAATTATGATAGACATAGAGATCATAACCCAACATAATAAAAAGTTACTTTCAAGACTTGACATGGAATTAGAACTTTGAAAAGGGAGAAAGGTGCAAGGACCATTTAAAAATTTAGCAGCTTAACGACGCCACTTAAACTTCAAAATACTGAATTGAAAAGATCAAATGGGGTCTATCGTAATATGGTCATAAAAGATCAGTATGATAGATATAGAGATCATACCCCAACATAACAAAAAGAAACTTGAAATAATTGACATGAAAGTAGAACTTCAAAATGAGAAGGCTGAAGAACCACTTAAAAATTCGGCAGCCTAACGGCGCCACTTAAAACTTCAAAATACTGAATTGAAGAGATCAAATGGGGTCTCTAGTAATATGATAATAAAATATTAGTATGATAAATTTAGAGATCATACCCCAACATAACAAAAAGGAACTGAAAAGAATTGACATGAAAGTAGAACTTCAAAATGAGAAGGGTGAAGAACCACTTAAAAATTCGGCAGCCTAACGACGTCACTCAAAACTTCAAAATAATGAATTGAAGAGATAAAATGGAGTCTCTCATCATATGATCATAAAATACCAGTATGATAGATATAGATTCCATACCCCAAAATAACACAAAGCAACTTTAAATAATTGACATGAAAGTAGAACTTCAAAACGAGAAGGGTGAAGAACCACTTAAACATTCTGCAGCCTAACTGCGCCACTTAAAACTTCATAAAACGAAATAATGAGAGTAAGAGGGGATCTCTCATTATATGAACATGAAAAGGTCAGTAAGTGGAGTATAAAAGAACATCCTTTAAGATAATAACATGGAGCATAAAAGAAATGACATAAAAGAGATTTCTTGAAAAGAAAGAGAGAGGTCGGATCCCTTACCTTAAAACGTAACTCTTAAAACTCAAAGGTTTGGATCTTGATGGCTTGGGGGAACCTTGGGGGGACTCCTTGGGAGGTAAGGAGACCATAACTTCGTTGAGAATGGTTTTGGAGTCGAATGGATGAGAGGAAGGCTTGGTATTTATAGGGAAAGTGAGGGGACAAGGCATTAATGGCCAAGGGACACCTCACATGTGCTTTTCTCAAAACCACGTGCACTCCCATGATATTTCCCATTAAGTTAGGACACATGGGGCCCCCAATACAAATACCCATCACCTTAGGTCGGAAAACCCTTAAAATATCTCATGACATCACCATGACACAGTTATGATGTCATTAAACATACTGAAACCCTAAAACTGTATTTTTAATATTCACTGAAAATTCAACTTTCTCCGAAAAATCCCAAAATTTGACACTAACCAAATATCAATGCTCTGATTTCAAAAATTAACTCCATTTTATAAAAATAATTTTCTAAATATTTTTAATTTTATTTTTAAATAAATAAACTATTCACCGAAAATTAATTTTTTCAGAAACAATCCCAAAAATTACCATAACATAATATCGGTGCTCTGAGTTCAAAAATGAAATCCATTTTATAAAAATAATTTTATAAATATTTTTAATTTAGTTTTTAATTAAAAAACACTATTCACTTGAAAAAACTAATACTTGAATAATAATTTATGAAACCATTATTTAACCATTTTATTGAATCACATTACAAAATCAAGGTTCCTAGATTATATTAATACTTTCTTTAAGTGAGATTACTAATCCATTTGGACACATTACTAATCCTAATCATAAAATTACTAATCATAATTTACTATTCATCAAAAATCAAGTTGATCTTATTAGACTCTAAATTTCCTACTGAACATAATTGTAGAAGACCATTTTTTGAAAATCATTACACATTTTTAATTATTTAAGGTTTACATAAACAGTTTTAAAATATCATTTTTCTAAAATTAATCAAAAATATGCATACTATATTTATCCGGACATTTGAAAAGTCATAAACATTATCATAAGAAGAAACACCAATTTTTATTTAAAATAAAGGATTACACAAGGCAGTTACAGTCTCCTTACATAGCCCCTTATCACACCAGCATAGGACTTAAGTGTAAGGTGTGCTAAGGTGAGAGCATCTGAGGGAGGCTCGGTCAACATCGCACGAGTAGTAATTTCTATCAGTTTGAACTTCTCGCAAAGGCTATTTCGTTATAGCTTCACACGATGAAGTTCGGCTTGGGTTTGGTCCAGAGAAACGCCCAGTGGTGCTACCTCCTTCCCAAGTTCTGTTAGATGGGATTCGATCGGTCCAAGACTACTGGGTGAGGCCATCGAATCTTATTTCTATAATAATAAACCAAGATTACTTGTATTTAGAGAAAATAATCAAAACGTTTAGTTTACAGTGGAAATATTGACCAATGGTCATATAACAGTCAAAACCCAACAGTATCATTTTAATTATACTCATGTTATCAAATGAAACATTTTTGTTGAGTATAAAAATAAAATAAAATAACACATAAAATTAAGAAACAAGATTTATTCAAAATTTCGGGTCGTTACAATCTTCCCCCCTTAAGAAATTGCATCATCGCAATTTTTAAAATTGGGTTTTGAAATTTCATTGAAAGTCCCACATCGGAAAAGGAGTTAGTAAAACTACTACTTTAAAATAAATAAAGGGAAGTAAAAAGGTCACCCGAGTTAACCCATACTAGGATTCCATGTAGGAAAACATGGACATGGAAGAAAAAACAAAGGGTCAAGTTCTGGGGGAGAGTGATAGAAAACATGATTAGGATAAAGTTAACAATAATAAAATCCCAAACTTAGGATGTGTGTAAATGGTCATTGATTACCTAGTAGGAAACGTAAACCAACAATGTTTTTGTTTTACATTCCTTTTCATAATTTTGAGGAATTCGTTTACTACATAGAATAGAAACATAAGAAAATATACCTGTCTTCATGTAGAGTTTCATCCTTTAATAAGTTTCTACCAAAACTAATCTTTTCTCCAAACGATGAGCATTCAAAAATACTTGGTCTCATCAAAACACAAGCATCATCTTCTAGAGAATCACGTAATCCAAAAAATATTAACATTATCCCAAAAATAGAAAGGGTAAGGTTAAACAACTCTTCAAAAAGGAAGAATCCCATAGGAATGGAAACTACTTTTAAATCTTCAAAGTTCCATGGTAATACCCAAAGTTCATCATAGACCACTCCATAAATAAAGGTCCTTAAAATTCCTAAAAATAAACCAAACTAAGAATGAAAGCCAAATACAAGAAGAATTTGGTAACATAGTCCTCCAAAATAAACTTCATTGTTCATCTCCAAACAACATCAACCAATCCTAACATCTTAAAAAAAATCTAACCTAAACATATTTTACCCAAGATAGGTTAATAATTCCCATAAGTAACCTAAATTACTATAAGTCCACCATAAATTCATCGATTCTTCAAAATATAAGTCAACCTTACTCCTTAATGAAAATACCATAGTAATCTATTTTCCTCGATTATATAGGGTCCCCAAAATAGTGAACGTCTTAAAAAATAATAATAATCTTTTAATCCCCTAATCATCTCTGTCGTATTAATACGGAAATCGTAGAATTTCATATCACATTGGTTGTTGGGACATGTTCTTCCATTTCCCGCCATTAACAAAGAAAAAAAACTATAATTATGGGCTTAAATACTTAGCTAATAATCATGAAAAGTAACTTAAAGCATATAAGGATAACTTTTAGAATAAAATTATACCCTAACTTGTGATCCCCTAGGTTCCCATCTAGGTTATCCATGATCATATATTCTTATGTGAATCTTTATTTTGTTTTGTCCTTGTTCCTTTAATAATGGTTCATACTAAGCTTATGAATTTACCGAAGCATATCCCCCGGGAGTGTCGTAACCAAGAGTGCAGCAAGGCCCATTGTCGTGTACCAGTTCTCGTTCGAGTCTAGCTCAAAGCGGTGTTTTCGGGTTTTACCCCTATGTAAATTTGTGCCAGATCCACCTCTACCTGCTCGTATCCAGACGGGGATGTATTTTCTTGGCAACCCATTACTCAATACTCACCAAAATAACAGAAAGATTTACTATATATAAAATTTTCTATAGGGTTATTCCTAGAGTTTTCATATCATAATTTCCACAAATAACTAAACCATCCTTTGATACCAACGATAGCATCCCGCCTTTTTATCACATAAACTTTCATTACATTTTACAAAATCGAGGATCTTTAAGGTTTAGTGTCTTAGAAACCAGGAACTTAAAACATAAAAACATAAAACATTATTCTTAAACACTTGAAAGGTGTCTCCTCATGTTCATCCTAGATTCATTACTGCATCACATAACCTGGGGACATACATCAAAAGAAAGGGTGAGCAGAAGCCCGAGTAAGGGAAACAAGAGAAACATTTTACATGTGAACTTGAGATACTTCAATAAGGTCATGAAAAGAACTTCAAGGCATGAGAATGAAATCATGAGGCATATCATAATAAAAATAACATTTTTCATAACTTGAATATGTGGTTGCAATATTTAATATTGACAATCATTTCGTTTCACCAAGGTCCATCCCCAAGGTGTCATTAAAAATTACCAAGGTTATTCACCAAGGTATGAGTCTAAAAAGTCATCTCTAGAGATTAAGTCTTTACCCAATGCATTGGAGCGCTATCTGGGAGAACTCTTGAAATGTCTTCATTATCATGCGAGCCACATATATCATCATCAATCATTTCATAAACAACCCATATAGCATAAAGTAAATGGGTTTCATTTCATAATCATAACGTTTTAAAAACTGCTTTAAAGACATGATCTTTATGTCACGTTAAACCCACAGAAAAGGGAAAGCGGGTTTCATGTATGTAAATCCCAGAATTTAAAATAGAACATTTTGATATATATGTGAATACCCATTTAGAAATAAGAGCTTCAAGTATTAACTTAATAACATAAAATAATTTTGAGATAAATAGTGAGGCATTTTGAGACGAAAACTATACAGCATAACGTCTATGATACATGGTTTTAGAACACATTGAAAAGAGAGGGGACATGGGTCACCCACTCAAAAATGATACATAAAATAGTAGGGGAACAGAATATATATTATTTAAGATCATGGTAATGAAATTTTAATTATATACCATATGAAACAGATAACTTGAAAGGAAGAAAAAAATAAGATTTCTCTTATGAGAATTCGGCAGCCTAACGACATCACTTAAAACATCCAAAAATGTATTGACGAGATCAAATAGGGTATCTCATCATATGAACATAAATGATAATTATGATAGATATAGAGATCATACACCAACATAATAAAAAGGTACTTGCAAGACTTGACATGGAATTAGAACTTTGAAAAGGGAGAAAGGTGCAAGGACCATTTAAAAATTCAGCAGCCTAACGATGCCACTTAAACATCAAAATACTGAATTGAAGAGATCAAATGGGGTATCTCATCATATGGTAATAAAATATCAGTATGATATATATAGAGATAATACCCCAACATAACAAAAAGGAACTTGAAATAATTGACATGAAAGTAGAACTTAAAAATGAGAAGGGTGAAGAACCACTTAAAAATTCGACAGCCTAACGACGCCACTTAAAACTTCAAAATACTGAATTGAAGAGATCAAATGGGGTCTCTCATAATATGATAATAAAAGATAAGTATGATAAATTTAGAGATCATACCCCAACATAACAAAACGGAACTTGAAATAATTGACATGAAAGTAGAACTTCAAAATGAGAAGGGTGAAGAACCACTTAAAAATTCGGTAGCCTGACGACGTCACTTAAAACTTAAAAATACTGCATTGAAGAGATAAAATGGGGTCTCTCATCATATGATCATAAAATATCAGTACGATAGATATAGATATCATACCCCAACATAAGAAAAAGAAACTTGAAAGAATTGACATGAAAGTAGAACTTCAAAACGAGAAGGGTGAAGAACCACTTAAAAATTCGGCAGCCTAACGACGCCACTTAAAACTTCCTAAAACGAAATAATGAGAGTAAGAGGGGATATCTCATTATATGAACATGAAAAGGGCAGTAAGAGGAGTATAAAAGAGCATCCTTTAACATAAGAACATGGTGCATAAAATAAATGACATAAAAGAGATTTCTTGAAAAGAAAGAGAGAGGTCGGATCCCTTACCTTAGAACCTAACTCTTAAAACTCAAAGGTTTGGACCTTGAGGGCGTGGGGGAACCTTGGGAGGACTCCTTGTGAGGTAAGGAGACCATAACTTCGTTGAGGATGGTTTTGGAGTCGAATGGATTAGAGGAGGGCTTGGTATTTATAGGGAAAGTGAGGGGACAAGGCATTAATGGCCAAGGGACACCTCACATGTGCTTTTCTCAAAACCACGTGCTCTCCCATGATATTTCCCATTAAGTTAGGCCACATGGGGCCCCCAATACAAATATTCATCACCTTAGGTCGGAAAACCTTTAAAATATCTCATGACATCACCATGACACAGTTATGATGTAATTAAACATACCGAAACCCTAAAACTGTATTTTTACTATTCACTGAAAATTCTACTTTCTCAGAAAAATCCCAAAATTTCACACTAACCAAATATCAATGCTCTTATTTCAAAAATGAACTACATTTTATAAAAATAATTTTCTAAATATTTTTAATTTTATTTTTAAATAAATACACTATTCACCGAAAATTAATTTTTTCAGAAAAAATCCCAAAAATTACCATAACATAATATCGGGGCTCTGAGTTCAAAAATGAAATCCATTTTATAAAAATAATTTTTTAAATATTTTTAATTTATTTTTTAATTAAAAAACACTATTCACTCGAAAAAACTAATACTTGAATAATAATTTATGAAACCGTTATTTAACCATTTTATTGATTCACATTACTTAATCAAGGTGCCTAGATTATATTAATACTTTCTTTAAGTGAGATTACTAATCTATTTGGACACATTACTAATCCTAATCATAAAATAACTATTCATAATTTACTATTCTTCAAAAATAAATTTGATCTTATTAGACTCTAAATTTCTTACTGAACATAATTGTAGAAGACCATTTTTTGAAAATCATTGCACATTTTTAATTATTTAAGGTTTACATAAACATTTTTAAAAATTCTTTTTTCTAAAATTCATCAAAAATATGCATACTATATTTATCCGGACATTTGAAAAGTCATAAACATTATCATAAGAAGAAATCCCAATTTTTATTTAAAATAAAGGATTACACAAGGCAGTTACGGTCTCCTTACATAGCCCCTTATCACACCAGCATAGGAACTAAGTGTAAGGTGTGCTAAGGTGAGAGAATCTGAGTGAGGCTCAGCCATCATCCCACGAGTAGTAATTTCTATCAGTTTGAACTTCTCGCAAAGGCGATTCTGTTCTAGCTTCACACGATGAAGTTCGGCTTGGGTTTGGTCCATAGCAAAGCCCAGTGGTGCTACCTCCTTCCCAAGTTCTGTTAGATGGGCTTCGATCGGTCCAAGACTACTGGGTGAGGCCATCGAATCTTCTTTCTATAATAATTAACCAAGATTACATGTATTTAGAGACAATAATCAAAACGTTTAGTTTACAGTGGTCATATTGACCAATGGTCATATAATAGTCAAAGCCCAACGGTCTCATTTTAATTATACTCATGTTATCAAATGAAACATTTTTGTTGAGTATAAAAATAAAATAAAATAACACATAAAATTAAGAAACAATATTTATTCAAAATTTCGGGTTCTTACAATCTTCCCCCCTTAAGAAATTGTGTCCCCACAGTTTTTAAAATTGGTTTTTGAAATTTTATTGAAAGTCCAACATCGGGAAAGGAGTCAGTAAAACTACTACTTTAAAATAAATAAAGGGAAGTAAAAAGGTCACCCGAGTTAACCCATACTAGGATTCCATGTAGAAAAACATGGACATGGAAGAAAAAACAAAGGTTCAAGTTCTGGGGGAGAGTGATAGAAAACATTATTAGGAGAAAGTTAACAATAAGAAAATCCCAAACACAGGATGTGTGTAAACGGTCTTTGATTACCTAGTAGGAAACGTAAACCAACAACATTTTTGTTTTACGTTCCTTTTCATAATTTTGAGGAATTCATTTTCTACATAGAATAGAAACATAAGAAAATATACCTGTCTTCATGTAGAGTTTCATCCTTTAATAAGTTTCTACCAAAATAAATCTTTTCTCCAAACGATGAGCATTCAAAACTACTTGGTCTCATCAAAACACAAGAATCATCTTCTAGAGAATCACGAAATCCACAAGAGATTAACATTATCCCAAAAACAGAAAGGGTAAGGTTAAACAACTCTTCAAAAAGAAAAAATCCCATAGGAATGAAAACTACTTTTAAATCTTCAAATTTCCATGGTAATACCCAAAGTTCATCATAAAACATTCCATAAATAACGGTCCTTAAAATTCCTCAAAATAAACCAAACTAAGATTGAAACCCAAATACAAGAAGAATTTGGTAACATAGTCCTCTAAAATAAACTTCATTGTTCATCTCCAAACAACATCAACCAATCCTAACATTTTAAAAAAAAGCTAACCTAAACATATTTTACCCAAGATAGGTTAATAATTCCCATAAGTAACATAAATTACTATAAGTCCACCATTAATTCATCGATTCTTCAAAATATAAGTCAACCTTACTCCTTAATGAAAATACCGTAGTAATCTATTTTCCTCAATCATATAGGGTCCCCAAAATAGTAAACATCTTCCAAAATAATAATAATCTTTTAATCCACTAATCATCTTTGTCGTATTAATATGTAAATCGTAGCATTTCCTATCATATTGGTTGTTGGGACATGTTGTTCCATTTCCCGCCATTAACTAAGAAAAGAAACTATAATTAGGGGCTTAAATACTTAGCTAATAATCATGAAAAGGAACTTAAAGCATATAAGGATAACTTGTAGAAGAAAAGTATACCCTAACTTGTGATCCCCTAGGTTGCCATCTAGGTTATCTATGATCATATATTCTTATGTGAATCTTTATTTTGTTTTATCCTTGTTCCTTTAATAATGGTTCATACTAAACTTATGAATTTACCAAAGCATATCCCCCGGGAGTGTCGTAACCAAGAGTGCAGCAAGGCCCATTGTCGTGTACCAGTTCTCGTTCGTGTCTAGCTCAAAGCGGTGTTTTTGAGTTTTCCCCCTATGTACATCTGTGCCAGAGCCACCTCTACCTGCTCGTATCCAGACAGGGATGTATTTGCTTGGCAACCCATTACTCAATACTTACCAAAATAACAGGAAGATTTCCTATATATAAAATTTTCTATAGGGTTATTTCTAGAGTTTTCATATCCTAATTTCCACAAATAACTAAACCATCCTTTGATACCAACGATAGTATCCAACCTTTTTATCACATAAACTTTCATTACATTTTACAAAATCGAGGATCTTTAAGGTTTAGTGTCTTGGAAACCAGGAACTTAAAACATGAAAACACAAAACATTATTCATAAACACTTGAAAGGCTTCTCCTCATGTTCATCATAGGTTCATTACTGCATCACATAACCTGGGGACATACATCAAAAGAAAGGGTGGGCAAAAGTCCCAGTAAGGGAAACAAGAGAAACATTTTACATGTGAACTTGAGATACTTCAATAAGGTCATGAAAAGAACTTTAAGGCATGAGACTGAAATCATGAGGCATATCATAATAAAAATAACATTTTTCATAACTTTAAGATGTGGCTTCAACATTTAATATTGACAATCATTTCATTTCACCAAGGTCCATCCCCAAGGTGTCATTAAAAATTACCAAGGTTATTCACTAAGGTATCAGTCTAAAAAGTCATCTATAGAGATTAAGACTTTACCCAATGCATTGGAGCGATATCTGGGTGCACCCTTGACATGTCTTTATTATCATGTGATCCACATATATCATCATCAATCATTTCATAAACAACCCATATAGAATAAATGAAATGGGTTTCATTTCATAATCATAACGTTTTAAAAACTGCTTTAAAGACATGATCTTTATGTCACTTTAAACCCACGGAAAAGGGAAAGAGAGTTTCATGTATGTAAATCCCAGAATTTAAAATAGAAAATTTTGATATATATGTGAATACCCTTGAAGAAATAAGAGCTTTGAGTATTCACTTAATAACATAAAATAATTTTTAGATAAAGAGGGAGGCATTTTGAGACGAAAACTATGCAGCATAACGTCTACGATACATGGTTTTAGAACACATTGAAAAGAGAGGGGACATGGGTCACCCACTCAAAAATGATACATAAAACAGTAGGGTAACAGAATATATATTATTTAAGATCATGGTAATGAAATTTTAATGATATACCATATGAAACGAATAACTTGAAAGGAAGACAAAAATAAGATTTCTCTTATGAGAATTCGGCAGCCTAACGACGTCACTTAAAACATCCAAAAATGGATTGACGAGATCAAATAGGGCCTCTCATCATATGAACATAAATGATAATTATGATAGATATAGAGATCATACCCCAACATAATAAAAAGTTACTTGAAAGACTTGACATGGAATTAGACCTTTAAAAATGGAGAAAGGTGCAAGGACTATTTAAAAATTCAGCAGCCTAACGACGCCACTTAAACTTCAAAATACTGAATTGAAGAGATAAAATGGGGTCTCTCATCATATGGTCATACAATATGAGTATGATATATATAGATATAATACCCCAACATAACAAAATGTAACTTGAAAGAATTGACATGAAAGTAGAACTTCAAATTCAAAAGGTGAAGAACCACTTAAAAATTCGGCAGCCTAACTGCGCCACTTAAAACTTCAAAATAATGAATTGAAGAGATCAAATGGGGTCTATCATAATATGATCATAAAATATCAGTATGATAAATTTAGAGATCATACCCCAAAATAACAAAAAGTAACTTCAAAGAATTGACATCAAAGTAGAACTTCAAAATGAGAAGGGTGAAGAACCACTTAAAAATTCGGCAGCCTAACGGCATCACTTAAAACTTCAAAATACTGAATTGAAGAGATAAAATGGGGTCTCTAATCATATGATATTAAAAGATCAGTATTATAGATATAGAGATCATACCCCAACATAACAAAAAGGAACTTGAAAGAATTGACATGAAAGTAGAACTTCAAAACGAGAAGGGTGAAGAACCACTTAAAAATTCAGCAGCTTAACTGCGCCACTTAAAACTTCATAAAACGAAATAATCAGTGTAAGAGGGGATCTATCATTATATGAACATTAAAAGGGATGTAAGAGGAGTATAAAAGAACATCCTTTAACATAATAACATGGATCATAAAAGAAATGACATAAAAGAGATTTCTTGAAAAGAAAGAGAGAGGTCGGATCCCTTACCTTAAAACGTAACTCTTAAAACTCAAAGGTTTGGACCTTGAGGGCTTGGGGGAAGCTTGGGAGGACTCCTTGGGAGGTAAGGAGACCAGAACTTCGTTGAGGATGGTTTTGGAGTCGAATGGATGAGAGGAGGGCTTGTCATTTATAGGGAAAGTGAGGGGACAAGGCATTAATGGCCAAGGGACACCTCACATGTGCTTTTCTCAAAAACCATGCGCTCTCCCATGATATTTCCCATTAAGTTAGGGAACATGGGTCCCCCAATACAAATATCCATCACCTTAGGTTGGCCAACCCTTAAAATATCTCATGACATCACCATGACACAGTTATGATGTCATTAAACATACTGGAACCCTAAAACTGTATTTTTACTATTCACTGAAAATTCAACTTTCTCAGAAAAATCCCAAACTTTCACACTCATAAAATATCAATGCTCTGATCTCAAAAATGAACTCCATTTTTTAAAATAATTTTCTAAAGATTTTTACTTTTATTTTTAAATAAATACACTATTCACCAAAAATTAATTTTTTCAGAAAAAACCCCAAAAATTACCATAACATAATATCAGTTCTCTGAGTTCAAAAATGAAATCCATTTTATAAAAATAATTTTTTAAATATTTTAAATTTAATTTTTAATTAAAAAACACTATTCACTCGAAAAAACTAATACTTGAATAATAATTTATGAAATCGTTATTTAACCATTTTATTGAATCACATTACTTAATCAAGGTGCCTAGATTATATTAATACTTTCTTTAAGTTAGATTACTAATCCATTTGGACACATTACTAATCCTAATCATAAAATCACTATTCATAATTTACTATTCATCAAAAATCAAGTTGATCTTATTAGACTCTAAATTTCCTACTAAACATAATTGCAGAAGACCATTTTTCGAAAATCATTACACATTTTTAATTATTTAAGATTTACATAAACATTTTTAAAATATCCTTTTTCTAAAATTCATCAAAAATATGCATACTATATTTATCCGGACATTTGAAAAGTCATAAACATTATCAAAAGAAGAAATCCCAATTTTTATTTAAAATAAAGGATTACACAAGGCAGTTACGGTCTCCTTACATAGCCCCTTATCACACCAGCATAGGACCTAAGTGTAAGGTGTGATAAGTTGAGAGAATCTGAGGTAGGCTCAGCCAACATTGCACGAGTAGTAATTTCTATCAGTTTGAACGTCTCGCAAAGGCGATTCTGTTCTAGCTTCACACGATGAAGTTCGGCTTGGGTTTGGTCCAGAGCAAAGCCCAGTGGTGCTACCTCCTTCCCAAGTTCTGTTAGATGGGCTTCAATCGGTCCAAGACTACTGGGTGAGGCCATCGAATCTTCTTTCTATAATAATTAACCAAGATTACTTGTATTTAGAGACAATAATCAAAACGTTTAGTTTACAGTGGTCATATTGACCAATGGTCATATAATAGTCAAAACCCAACGGTCTCATTTTAATTATACTCATGTTATCAAATGAAACATTTTTGTTGAGTATAAAAATAAAATAAAATAACACATAAAATTATGAAACAAGATTTATTCAAAATTTCGGGTCATTGCAGCCACCACCAAGCATGGTCAGTTCCAAGAGCTGCTATGCTCCCCTAAAAATAGGTCCGTCAAAATCACCACTAATCTTCCTATCATATATAGAAGACATAAAATTTGAAGGAAATCCCATATAGGGGTTAGTATATACATACTCAATAGGCACCCCAATAACCAACAAGGGGGAAATAGAAATTGAAACCATCAGCTCAATATAAAAGGAAAGAGGTAAAAGAGGAAACCAATTGATATGCTCATTAAAAAATAAAAAAAAATGAGAAAGGGGATCTATATATCCACATCCAGCATTGGGAGATGAGTTAAATTAAAACTCCCTAAGGTCTATCTTTGATTCCTAGCACTATGTGCCACCTTACCAGAATTATTATGGAAGGGCATGATCCTTGCCACTTAACACTATAGCCACGAGAGCACTAAATCTCATGGAGGACCTTCTCCCTGTTGGAGCTCTATGATAGAGGAGTACCACTCCATAGATAGTGGACCCAAACCTTCTAAAGTATGTTGTATTACCGGCTCTACCTATGTAAAGATTATAAAAGACCCATTCCTTCATAGGAAAAGGGAGTACTAACCCCTATATCTCTATGGTGAAAAACCATATCACTATCATTGACCAAGTATTGCTGAAAGAATAATAATTCTTGTAACACCTCATTTCATTTAATTCATTCCAAATTTAAGGCCACAATTTTATTATATGTGAAAAAATGATTAGGATGTGCTACTCGAGGTTCCTAATCTGATTTTTTAAAAAGGAGACACACAAGGTGGAAGTTTCATAGAAAATTACATGGTGTATACATGGGGTCACATGATGTACGACCTCTTAAAGACACATGTGCGTGTCTCATAAAACACATAGCACAGAAAGACATGTAGTTTTATATGATGTATATATAGATTACGTAAAAATTTTTTCTAGCTCAAACGATGACCATATTCTCAGGCCTGTGCCCATCTACCTGACCGTGTCTATGCTCGTGTAAACCTAGGGTCTGCCTGTGTACAACTACATGAACATTTCCCCATACATGGGTTCCCACCCATGTACTTAGATAAATGACCATGTACCACTACATAGAATGTACGTCTATTAAATGATGTGTAAATCCATCTAACCAATTACTCAGCCACATGGCGATATAACACTTTACAATGTGCAGTCCAAGTACACTACGTGTAGTGTTGAAAATTTATTCTTCCCATAACAGGAAGAAGGCATTGTGTGTTATCTAAAACCACACATCATGTGATCTAGATTACCAAATTGAAAATCCCCATGAACTTCACAAAATATTTTTTCTTCCCTAACTAAGAATAAATCAACCCCTATAGGAATCCTAAGAAGTCAAACAAATGTGTTAAAACCTTTGAACACCACATATATGGGGTTTAACACTTAAAAATAAATAAAAATTCCAACATTTTGAAGATAATATAGAATATTCAGGACTAAAACTATATCATCAAGTCCATGAACCTTGATCTGATCTCAATTTCTATCAAGGATGAAGTCTGACAGTACCTCTTCTCCTCTTCCTCTTGATACAACTATCACGCAATATAGAAACACTCCCCCTTCTTCATACCTTGTGTAGTAATACAAAATGGGAGGGAGGGGGGTATTTACTCCTTTTAAGTAATTAAATAATCTAAATTATTTAATTTATTATCATTTCTTCCTATGGTCACCTTCCACTGAATACCTGATGCCAACTAACTTTAAGTGGCACCATGGGTAAACTGCATATTCTAAAAACAACCATAGACTCATATTTTACATATAGGGACCCAATAAATAGGAAGAACATTTATTTTTAAAAGATACATGAACATGAATTAATATATTTTAATATATTATTCTCAGAGTCACGTGACTCCAAAAAAATAGTGCTGACTCCAAAGAAAAATCCAGAGATATATATTGAAATATTAAAAGGAATAAGACTATGAAAAAAGAGTCATTAAAATATCCCCATTAAATTATTTTCACCACAAAATTCTCAATATACTTGAAAATGAGGGTGTATGGAGTATGTACCTAACTTTCTTATTCCTAAGATCTCCCATACACACTCCCATGCTTCCAAAGCACATGAAATAAGGGGACGGTCTGTCCTTATAGGATACGCTCCTTCTGATCCTCAATATCCAATAGGTACTCTGAGAAGGCGTCTACAACCTCGATGTCCAGCTCACCCCATTCAATAACATGTTTCAAGTCATTCATGTATCTCCTTATCTACAACACATGGAAGAGATCATGCACTCGATCTAACTATGGGGGTTAAGAGAAGTGGTAAATAACCAAAATGAACCTCAATTGGATTTGTATAGTTTGATGAAACTCAAGGATAGATTTCCCCCCCAAGATGAATATTCATAATCCTTGAAAATGGATACTTGTTATTGATCATTTCCAGATTTAGTCAATAATTTCAATAAAGAGTATCAAACTCATATTATCTTTTTTTCACAAACAAAACTGGAGCCACCAGGTGGACACATAGGTTATGATAAAACCTTTCTATTAAAGGTCATCCAACTATACCATTAGATCATAGAGATTGGTAGGGTCCATCTGATATGCAGCAAAAGATATCAGTGTGGTCCCATGGTATTGGTTGATGCAGAACTCAATCTAGCTCTTTAGTGGTAGTATCATGACATATTTAGGAAATACATCCATATAACACTCCACTACCACTAGAATCTAGATTCATGAAGTTCTTGTTTCACCAAGGGATTAACTTGACAACTGATGGGAGATGGGTTACAGTTTCATGCTTTTGATCCCAACATGATATCTCTTACTCATAAAGAAAAATATCATTCCATATGAATAAAGGAAACTAATTGTTTTATGATGATAGTCTAAATGATCATGCACTATGGTCAACTAGTCCATAACCAAGATTAAATAATAGTGTTTCATCAGGATGAATAAGAGGTTCTATGAGAAAATTACTACAGTGAATTCCAAATTGCACTACCAGAAGATGTGCAATATAGAAGAATCACTCCATGTAGGAACCTCTAGCCATAACTACGGGTCTAAAGTCACAAATGGATTCTATATCTTTCAAATAAGTGATACAAAGGTAAAGGAATTAATCACAACTTTTTATAAAAGTAATGGAGCTAGAGTATAAAATAAATAGATTATATGTCAAATAATCTTCTGTGTATCCTAATAAAATCCTTCCAAATCCCACAAATGACTATAGCATCAACTGACAACTCTCTGAGTATAGAGTGTGCCACCTGGTGGTGGTGGTGAGAATAATTCAAATCATCGACCTCCACCTATAACTCCTCCATCTTGAGCTCGACCTTCCCCTTGATTAGTAACATCTCTCTAAGGGATTCCCTGGATATGTCTATGAGATCACTATTCAAAATGTTTACTATACCACAATGGTTTATTTGTTTAATTCCTACCTTCCTTAGAATATTGGTTCAAGAGATTAGGATCCATGTCACCTCTCCCGTTACAAGAAAAATATCTCCCCTCTCTAGGTTGAATAGATCATCTCCACAACCCTTGTGTTGCAGGTTTTCTTGTTTGAGTCCATCCATGAGTATGCCTATTCTTCAAAGACCCAAATGAATGAGGCTTTCCTGCTTCTTTATAAGACTCATCCCTTGAAGTCCACTAAAAACTCTAGCTTCTCAATGACCCTCTTCTAGGGTGATCTCTATAACCCAATAATTCTCCATCCCTCCGGCAAAAGTGAGAATATATTAAGAGGACACACTAGAATGGATGTCTCTTTAAATTACCTACTCAACCATCCATGCTAAGAAGTATCTATATCTCAACTAAGGGATTAATGTATGAGGTCGGTGAACCTCACAACATACTCAACAACTTGTATATCACCCTACTACATCTTGAGAATCTCTTGAATCTATACGTAGTAAAATGTTGAAGGATAATACACACCATAGAATAGTTGTTGGAAGTATAACCATGTGATTTTCACCTCATGGTGGGTATTTATGATTAGACTCCACAATATTAATACTGCTCAATGAAAAAGACTAGCCACAAGAACCCCCATCTGATCCGTTGGGGTCCGCACAAGCCTAAAAACATATACCACTTGCTTGAGACAATCCTTCTCTACCTAAGGGTCTAGCTCACCATGGAACCTTAACAATATCTATAACTGGAACTCACATAACATGCTAAGACTGTGCATGTAACCATCTACAACTACTAGGGATATTAATTTCCAAACCGGAAGTCGGTCATCCGATCGAACCACTAGAGGTGGATCCACACACTACTCAATAGGTAGTGGCAATTCACTATTCCCAATTGTATGAATCACTTCATGAGTGGGTCCCTAAACCAAGGCCTCATCGGTTAATAGATAAATATCATTATCATTTATTAGAATCTTATGTGGATATAATCATATAGGATTCCTAGAAGTTATCAATATTTACCATGATTAGATGAACATATATGGGGAGATGAATTAATAAGGACATGAAACTCAAAATATCCACTGCTATATGATACATGTACTATTTATTCCCTAAAATAGATTTCTCAATATGATGAGTTGAAAAGAAGGGTTTCCATGTCTTGGGGTGTGGATACAACTACCATTGCACCAACATTGGGTTCCCAGTCTTGAGATAAGAACTTGAGACGCTCCGACATCATTTACCTATGTTCCCAAACCAAACCTCACCCCAGTCTTACTATGAACACCAACATTGGGGAAATACCACCTCTGATACATCTTTTCCATAAACCAACCCACTAAGACCTTCCTGTTCGGTGGAAAACTGATCACGTCCCCACAATACCACCTCCAATTGGGTTGGGGATAATGATACAAATTGAGAAAGAAATACTTAAATGGGAGGCCTTATCCTAATTACCTATATCCACACACACAAAAAACCCTTGGAACTGTACAGAGGTAAAATAAAAGGATAAACATCATGAATGTAAAACATGCATACACAAACCTATATGAAATAATAAATGTATATTAGTGTAGTAAAAAATATATAAATGGAAAAAATACGTGTGCAACCAGAAAAATATGTACCAACATGAAAATTAATGGAAAGTGGGAAATACAAAAGATATCCCAAATCATAATCTCAAATCCTAACCACTAAATACAATCAGATCCCAGAGACATGATGCTCCAAAGACTCCAGGTCCACCAAAATCTCTACTGATCTTTTTATCATCTTCATAAGAAAAAAATATGTGTGAGTAAACCCATGAAAGGGTGATTATATACACACATAGAAGATTCCCTAATTACCAAAAAACAAGTAATAGAAATATTAATAATCAATTTATCCCAAAAATAAAGAGGGTAAAGAGGAACCCAAAAAATATTCTCATTATGAAACCCAAAGGAGAGAGAAATGGGATCAACATATATACATCCAGATAAAGATGATGAGTTTGACTACTACTCCCAAAGTTCTATCTTTGATTCCAAGCACAACATGTAACCTCGCCACAATCAGTTTGGAGAGCCCCTATCCTCACAACTGTGCTCCATGGTTAAGGGAGCACTAACTAATGTTGAGGACTTACTCCTCACTAGAGCATGATAAAAGTGGAGTACCAATCCATAGAAAAAGGACCTTCACCCCCAAATGTATGGTGTGGTACTAACTCTAACTATGTGATGAGTATGTGGGACATGAACCCTTACTCTAGAAGGGAATATTGAACCTGGCATCATTTTGGTTAACAACCTGATCACTTTCATCGACCAAGTTTCACATAAGAAAGAATGAAGCTTGTAACACCTCATTTCATATCTGAAATTATAAAAAAATTCCACCATTATGTTCTAAGTGAAAAATTACTCAATATTGTCCATAGGAAAACATTTTAGTTATGAAGAAGGAGATACACATGGTGAAAGTCTCATGGAAAAGTACAAAACTTGTAAATAGGGTCATAAGACATTTGATCTCTCCTGGACACCTGGGTGTCTCCACACCCAAAGAGAATCTGTCTAGTCTTATGGTTTTATAAAGAGTGTATATGGAGTACAATACATGTCTTATCTATCTTGGTCCATGCCTGTGTCCCCCATCTAGTGCATGTGTACCTATCCATGTGCATTCCATTATTCCTGACCATGCCCATGCTCGTGTACCTAGTCCTCTCCATTCTAGTGCACCCCAAGGGTCTAGACATGTATTACTAGACTATAATGTCCCTAAATGTGGTGTCTAATAATGTACTTAGCTATATGTTATTCCCACTATAGGTCTGTACTTCTAGTACATGACGTGTAAATCCATCATCCCAATTACTCGACCACAGGTCCATGTACCTCTACACGACGTGTTATTTGAGTACATGACGCATATTCCCAAATAATCCTTCTTTATTGAGTAGGAATAACACATAACATTGTATTTGAAACAATATGCCAAGTGATTAGGATTCCTAAATGGGAAATCCTTGCAAACCTACCGAAACCCCAATTTTTCCATATTAAGCACTGATCAAACCCCATTGGGTCCTTAAAAATCATAAGAGGCCTTTAAAAACTTTAAACAAAACAGATATGGGGATTATAGCTTAAATATCAAAGAAACCACCTCCCTTGTGGAAACACACTAAAGATTTGGGTCTAAACATGCACCTGGAAGCCACTACACCTCATTCCCATATCGATTATCATCTAGGATGAAGTCTATCCATTTCTCCCATCCTCTTCCTCTCAGCTGGGATGTCTTGCATGGGAAAAAACCTCTTACACCATCCTAAAGTGCATAAGAATACAAGGGGGGGGGGGTGTATTTTGTTCCTTCTAATTAATTAAATAATATAAATTATTTAATTAATTATCTTGTCTTCCAATGGTCTCCTTTCACCGAATGCCCGATGTTGACCAACTTTATGTCACACCTATTGTAAACCCCACATTTTGGAAACAAACATGGTATTAGATTTACCATCTATGAACCTAATCAATCGAAATCCATTTATTCTGAATATATATTAATATGTACTTTAATATATATTAATATTTTTAATATATTATTTCTGGGGTCCTGAGATACCAATTCACAATGCCGAATATGAGGAAAAATCAAGAAATATATATAGAAATATTCGTAGGGCTAAACTACCAAAACCTAAGTTATTAAAAAACTGAAGAAAACACCCAATACCCATGGAACACTCTTTATACATTACAAAATGTAATCAGTATAAGACCCTATCCCACACATACTTGAGCACCAACACAAAAAACAGATCACTAAAAATACCAGATCATGAAGAATGAAACCATACAAATTTTTAAAAAACACCCTAAATGAGGGTAACACCATATAATTTCAATTAGTGCACTCCCCACCATCTGTCTTCCCTCACACCTCTCCTTTATCACCTACCCCAAATGGTTCCCATCAGCACGTCACCCTAAAAACACCCCTATCAAAGAAAGAACCCCATACCACCATTCCCACTCGTATCTGACGACCACATTACCACTAAAACACTACTCGATTTCATCCACAACCAAATAATTATCAATATACCCACACAATTCCCTTTGACTGATATGAAACACAACTGATCATTGTGTATAACCTATACACACCTTCCCTTTCATTAATAATCTCCCTAAAGGCCCCATAAATTCTCACTCTCATCGACCAATTCTAGTGAAATCCAATAATAACCTTGTCACAAGATCTTTATTAAGATCGCACTCAGCATCACCAAAACCTGATGAATACACAATTAATGAAACCCAATTTAAAAAATGACTCATGCTTCTATGAGCCACATCTCATCAAATGTATTATCACATTCGTTACTAAATAACCATTATTATCATCCATTTCAAAATCACCCAAAATCTCATGAAATATCATACATTCCCAGACCAATCTCATAATAACCCACCACATGAACATAATCTCAAACCCTTGATAATTTTCCCTACTCTCCACCATGCCACCAAAATTGCATCCATAACATTGAAGGGCATCCATCCCATCAATCATGCCATTTGAAACCAGCGTCCATACTAAGATAACCTTATGTGGTCTATATCACAGTCCAAGGCTTATCACTAATGGATTTATTTAAACCCCTTTGGGTTTTTAAATAACTAGGGAATCTATTCCCATCCTCAGATCATATCTTAGGAATTCCATTCCTGTAATGACCCATAAAGAGTCTCCATACACCCATTGATCAAGAGACTGTATATTTTCCATCAATAGAGAAAATCCCACTCCAAGATCCACATGACCTTCCATTAATGAAAATACAATGGTTCAACCAAGAATAATTCCACCAATAAGTTATATAGAAAAATTACATATCAGTTATTATGGACACATTTGAAAACTAAACCCCCATTAGAAAATGCATTAACATATTAATATGTCTATGTCATGTAAGTCATACGTTTTAAATATGATGCATTAATATACAGATATACTCAACTCCTTATTTCACATAGTTTTCAATATGGTTTTTGTGTTACATCTGGTAGATAGTGTGGTGATTTCCTTGATTCATTATCATTTGAGCGACTCTAAAGAGGGATAGGTCTGATAGAACCTACAATCTGGCCATCCACCACTTCTCTGTGAGGGGTTGAGGGTTCTCTTTTACATTTTTTAACCATCACAACACAAATTCATGGTCGGGGGAAGAACATATTCTTGGACTATTTTCTTTGTAGCATTGTCGGGTGGAGGGGGAGATGAAACTTATTCTATTTCTTGTTTTGATGTTTGTTTTTCATTGTTCACTTAGGACCATTTTGACCTTGGTGTCATGTTACTATACTTGGAATTTTTCCCTTATCTTGTACGAGTTCCCTCTTCACCCATCTATTAAAAAAGATTATTTCATTATTTTTTGTTTAACATAGGGGTCATGACCCTAATCCATAAAAACAATCTTCAATAAATATACCATAGTTAAAAAACATCACTAACACAAAAACAGAAAACAAGAATTATAATCCCATACCCATGGTATCTAAGACTTACAACCAAAAATGTGTTTATGAATCACTTTACTAAGGTCCATCATAAGATTCAACACATTCTTAAACCAACTATCTACCATATCCATATATAGTAGGACAAAAAATCTATGATACAATTTTTTGATTCCCTGACACAAAATACCCATCTAAGGTAGTGTTATAAGTGGCCTCATGTGCACCTCGTCGTATGATAAAGAAAAAAATAGTGGTGAGTTCCTAATCCATAATATGGGAAGACAATATAATTGAATCAGATTTATAAAATAATGAAAAAATAAAGAAAACATACAAAAAAAAAATGTTAAGGAAAGCATAATAAAATAAAACCCCATATAATATCTAAAAAGAATGAATGATTTCATACAAAACCATGGTCATAAAAACATAAATTGATCACCAATTTTTATGATCTCATATATAAGTGAAAAAAGAAGATAAAAAATACACAGACCGACCCTATGGACATCTCTTGGTTTCAACACACCCTATCACAAAACACAAACCAAGATTCCTAGCCCGACCCACTATTCTTCATATGTTAAAACTGAAATAAAACATGCGGTCTACATGAACACCATGGTTCCCATTCATAATGAATAAATTTCAAAAGGATCCCACTAAGTGGACATATTATACACCATTATATACATGTATCCACAATGGAAATGAACATGTCACATAAAAATATCAGACATTATTTTCTAAGACACCATGACTCCCTTATCTTCAGGTCACCTTGTGATAACCAAGACACCACGATAACTTATCATACTTGATTTGACTACATAATATAATCTGCCACATCACATTTTCCACATCATTATATTATATTTAATTTCTTTATATAATCTAAGACTCAGGGTATGTATCTTCCAAACCTTAACTAATAACCTGAAGAAACATAGATTGGTCATATGTTCATATATTGACCCACTTCCATATCACTCAATAAATGTTCCATAAACTGTATCCCACATCACAACATGAATCGAACCTCTCATGGGTTGTCCTCAACCCAATACTACTCAGTACAAGTCTCTTATCTATTTCATGTATCATAACATGACCCAGACCCTCAGGCCATCCTTGACCCAATAATACTAATGGAAAGTTATAACATTTGTGTCCACAATCACACAAAGACCCATCCCACTCATAGGTGGTCCTCAACCCAATGCTCTAAAGGAATGGTATTAGAAGAACACAAACCAAGACTTTGAAAGAAATTTCCCTCAATCACATGAAATCAATACCAAATAGGGTATACAACCACCACACATCTCACCTGCTCATCACCCAAGAACTAGTCACTCAGACCTATCCCTGCATGAAAACATTTCTCATCTCACATGTTAGGGAATCAATTTGGGGTCCTTCCAAAAAATCACATGTGGCGACTCAAGGATAACATACATAATTATTACATCACATTAAATGAATATTCAATACATCTCATAACAATTTACACCCAAAAACTATAAATGCTTATTATTATTGGAAAGAAAATCCTTAATCAACTCATTTATGACAAATATTCAAAATTTTCCACAAAAAATAGTGTCATATTATAACCTTTTATCCTTATCTTTCTCAATAACATTCTTTATAACGTGAGGAATATAAATATAATAAATGGGTTACCTTAAATACCTAGTAAGGGTAAACATAAGTGATAAAAATTGATGATCATAATTGAGTATAAGGTAAGTATGTGGGTATGGAATTATTATCATTATCAATGAATGTAACATTAAAAAATCATACCAAAATAAGAATTGATCGTCCATAATAAATCAAGGCATAAGGATTTAATCTTAAGATAATACTTGAGTCATTGTGACAAAATAATATTGAAAAAAATATGATTATTGTTCAAACATAAGAATAAAAAATCATTTTTTTTATCAAGGATTGCTGCCAAGAGAATCACCATATAGTGTTTGAGGTTCCATAATTTATTGGGTTCACTCCCCAATCCCATAAACATAGTTTATAAAGTTCCATAGTGTATTAGGTTCACTCCCAAATCCATGAGATGTCTGGTCATGAGATATATCCCTTTCCCCAATACATTTGAGAGATTTATAATTCCAGGCCCACCCATCACTTAGTGGACATTATCCCTTAGGCGTTTGGGTTCAGTCGAAATTTTTCATTTATATTATGATATATAAATTTACTTAAAAAATTTTAGGAATATATAATTCTAATATTACCCATAAAATAGTGAAAATCATATAATGTTTTTCAAAAATATCCTAAAAATAATCAACATTTTATTATAGCTTAATTAACCCAAGGGAAATAAAAGACTTTCATGAAAACATAATTTAAACATTATTATCCTAATTCATCAAGAGAATCAAGGTGTATGGTTTCATAAGAAAATATAATATTTTTAACATAAGGAATATCAAAGGATGTTGAGATAGATTAAAAATAAACATTTTTTATTATTTGATAAATCAAATTAAAAAACATGAAGGTATATCCCCTTTTTAAATTCTCGAGAACTCCAATTATTATTTTTTCTTTAAAAACATACTTTGAGAATAATAAAACTATTTAAAAATTTCATTTTAAAACTAAATTGTTCCTTCTAGAATTTTTTTTATAAAATAATGATTTCTTTAAAAACTTAATTTTAGAGAATATAAAACATTGAATACTTATTTCTTAAAATAAACATTAAAATCCATTTTAAAAACAATATTTTCTTTTTAAGATCAAAATTTTACTTTTGAAAAAATATAAAAATATTTAATTTTCATTTCAAATTCATGAAGAATTAAAAGTAATTTTTAAAAAATTATTAAAATATGAAAAGGATACTTTATTAAAAATGATATTGGTAAGTGAATGTGTTCAGTTGGAAAAAATTAAAAATATGGTTTTTAACACTGTTGGAAAAGACTACCCATGTGGAAAATGTTACAAGATTTATTTGAAAATTTTGTTAAAAAATATGAATAGTATAAAATGATGTCTATAAATTATTAAAGTATATATAATTATATCCATAAAATCATCCACCGTATATGGACATAGATGAGGAATATTCTTCAAAAAAAAGAGGTGGGGCCAGTTTCACTTACAAGTGATACATCAGGTGCATTATTTACCAAGGGAAAATAAATTGAAGGATGCAATATAAAACCTCAACAATAAAAAAGGAGGGTTTTTTTGGTTTTAGAGATAATATTCAAATAATATTTCCCCTTATTAAAATTCATTTTTAAAAATCATGATTAAGGATGAGATTTAAAAGAAACCCTTACCTTTTTCTCCGAACATTCCTAAAAGGTCTTTAACCTCCTCTTTAATAAACATAAGAATATTAATAAATTATTTCGTCACTTTATTCATATATTTTACATTTCATATTCTTCAATTATAATAATTCGACACACATGTATAATTTATTTAGTGATCATTTTTATCATTGGATGATAGTAATTTGGATTATTTCATACATATTTTGTAATAATGATGTCAACCCCAATTATTTTATACTGATTTTATCATTACCTGATTATAAAATATATTTAAATAATTGTGTATTAATGATTTATTCATCCCCATTTTTACTTGGTTGAAACTATGGGCATGGTTCATGAGAATATGATATATGATGAACTTGTTTAGGGTAATTTATAGATATTAATGGATTAGTTTATAATGATCATTAATTTTTGGGTCAAATTTAATAACCATATTAATGAAATATTTTACTACATATATTTATATATTTTTATCAAATATATTTTTAAATGATCCATATAGGGAAGTGATGACAGATTGAACAAATATCTCTTTGAAGGTAGCTGTCTACACATACAGACAGAAAATATTTTCACTTTCTATAGAACAGGAGTAAGGTATAAATTGATTTTTTTTTTAATATTAATAATGTTTTAAATATCATTTTTATTCATCAAATATCCCCTTTTAAAAATCCATGTAAGGTTATTATGGAAAATAAAACACGTCACTCATAGAGGATATAGTCTTCACGTATCATGAATTATGTTTTCATTTTTCAAATGGATATGAAGGGAATAGATAATGGTTTTACCATAAATATAATAACAATTTAGTATAATAATGATACTAATTTTATTATTTTTCATATGGAATAATATAATATAAATTATAATAATAATACTTAATAAATATAAATAAAAACCGGTGATTTGGGAATTTTAGCTTCTCCTTAGAATACCTTCTTTTCACATTTGATTAATCCATTGGTGGGTGGTCCTTTAAGGATTATAGAACATATAATATTTTTATTTTAACATTGGAAAATTATTTGGATATAGGATTGGGTCGAATTAAAATTTCTATAGTGTATATATAATGGTGGTGGAAGTATCCTTTTATAAGTGAGTGGAGTTCCATTATGGTTATAAAAGGTGTACCATTAAAGGGGATTAGATATCAAAGTGGTAAATAATGGAGTAGAAAAGAGTGTTGGTTGATAAAACTGTTCACCACATATTTAGAGATATGGTCTCAGGGTTTTTAGGAATTTTCTACTTAGTTCTAACCTCTACTATAATTTACATATGATAACTCTTTTTTTAATGTTTGTAACTTATTTTTATAATGAAAAATAAAATTAAATCAATTAGATAATTTGTATATTATACTTCCAAATATTAATAATAGTTATATAATTAAAATTTTAAAATAAAAAAAATATATTTTTAAAATAATAATAGTATAACCAATAAAAATGGGTTTATATAAAAATATGACTTATGTTTGAAAATGTCAAATATGTTCTTGAAAATTAAAATTTTTATTTTTATGCCTATAATTTTATTAATTAAAAAATATTTGGTAAATAAAAAGAGTTAATAATTTTCTAATTTATTCGTATATCCTAATGATTTCATAATAGTCATGGTATTTATAAAAACATTATATTTTACTATTCACCTAAAAATAAATATTTTCAAATAAAACCCAAAAATTATTACAATGATAATATTTTTATACTGAATCAAAAAATGAAGTTGATTGTTTTTTACAATTCAAATTCTAAAATTTTATAAATTTATCTTTTAAATAAAAAATATAAACAACATAATAACAAAAATGATTAAAAAATATATTTTCTTATCCATTAATAAATAAATTAATACTTCATATAATTAATTATTAGATTCAAATAATTATGTGTCATTTTTTATTTTAATAAATAATTATTCACTTTTTTTTGTTTTTCATGCATCACAAGCAATTAAAAAATCAAATTTATCGAAGAGAAATATAATATAAAAACTTATGGTGGCACATTTTCCACCCCTTATAAGAATTTCACCCTCAAATTTCATTATTATAATGAAATAAAATGATGACAGTTCTGTCTCATTAAATTCTCAAGCTCCCATTCATCTGCCTCAAAATTATGGTTTCATCATAGAATATTGACCTGGTGAGTGGTGTTATTCTACCAAACTATATCATTTTTATATATAATCACCAATGGTTGTTCCTAATAAGTAGGATATAGATTTATTAGTACAATACTTGAGTTTAGTACATATGAAGAATCATATATTTACTTCCTCCAAAGAGATACTTGAATACATGATGAACTTTGGATAGGTACAATGTATGTTCCAAGAAATATGATACCATACCAATATTATCAAGAAACACAAATGGATTGATGTATCTAGGGTTAAACTTCCTCCTCTTTCTAAATCACTCAAATGGCTCTAAATTTATCTTTCATTTCATCATATATCTTAGGTCCTAATAAATTACGTTTTCCAACTACATCATATCAAGTTTGAGTTCTAAACTTTTTTCCATACTAAAATTCACAAGGATCCATTGTAATGCTCAATTGGAAGCTATTTTTGTATGGAAATTCAAATAGACAAAAGTGTTGATCCCAAACATCATTGAAATCCCACGAGTAAGATATTAGCATATCGTATAGTACAACAATAAAATCAGTGTTTAGGGGCGGTTTTTTTAAATACTATGATTAAAATATTATTTTTTTTCAAAAGACCAAAAGTTCTGCCTCAAACCCACCACTCCTCTGACCCCCTGACCCCCAACCCCCCAACTCCCTACCCTCTCCGTGCCTAACCAGCAATATTGAGAATCACCACCCCTAATTGCACCTCATCGTGCCTCGCCGCCGGTCTTAATCCTCACCGGTGGTATGATATTGATGTTTCATTATGTATTGGTAATTTTTTTGATTTTAGAGTCCATCATTATAAGTTTATTGTAAAATTAGGGTTATTTATTAGTGTTATAGTTTTGTATGTTGATGTGTTGGTTTTCTTAATGATTCGGGTAAGATTTGGGAGCTATGACTTAGACATGGGATGAATTAATTGTGATATGGTTTGAGGTGTGTTTAAAATTATGTATAAGTTATATGATATTGGTTTAATTATTTGGGTTCTGGTTCTAGTTAGTTTTTGGGAATTTATGTGAGTTTCAAAGATTATTATTAAAAATATAATAGATTCCTCGGTTCATTTATTACCAATATAGAGTCAATGAGTCTTTAAATAGATGTGTAATGAGGCTTATCTATATTGAAAAGTGGTATTTTTGGGAGAATATAATTTTCTTACCTTATTACCATGATTATGGTGTCATTAAGGTCTTATGTTAGAAATTTTAATGAAAAAAACATTAAATAGTTTCAATTTTTGATTCTTATTGAGGGTTATTTTTTTGATAATGGATTCAAAAATCATTAAGGTTATTGATATTACATTCTATGTTATTTTGTAATGAGTTTTGTGGTTTCGTGTGTGAATTGGGGATTTAGGGTACCAATAACAGGTTTCCACATATATTTTAAAATTAAAGGTGACACTGGGTACCTGGTGGGAGTTAAATAGTTAACCTTGGACTCATAAGAGTCCTGGGTATCCTAAGAGTGAAACTAGGGATCCCATATTGATTTTACCCCTTTCCCCCTTAATCACACTCTTATCTAGCCACATATTAGACCCCTTTGAAATGTGGTATTATTCACATAAAATATCATATATATTTTTATGTTATTGATGCATTTATTGTGCTTTATGTGGTACCTATGGGGATTTTACCATTAGTGGTGGTAATTGGGTTTCAGTAAGAGTGTGTTTTTTAGTGAAAAAGGTTGGTTGGATTGAGATGTGATGTTGGATGATGTGTGATATAGTTGTGTGATGATCATGGTTGTGGCGATGATGTGTGATGCATGAGCATGAAGTTGGTATGTGAATTATGTATGGGGTTTTGTATTGACTTGGTTTTTTACTAGTAGTAATATATTGATTGAAAAGTGTCATTCTAAAATTAAATAAACTTTACATGTATTAAGTTTATTGGAGATGGAAATAAATGGAAGATAGAATAAATTATATTGTCCCTGATGAATGTGCATTATGTTTTCCTCTGGAGCATGTTTATTTTTTTTATATGAATAATTTATAATAATATATTTATTTATATTAAACATGTAAAATCATTTAATGTAGGTAATGTTTATTGTTTTGATATGAAGCATGACTATGGTTATGATGTATAGAATGTTTATTTTGTAAATATAGAAATATTTGTGTTTCATTGTAATTAATTGATTTCATTGTGATTACCTTAGGTTTTCTTATTTTAAATTTCACATGTATAACCTTGATTTTGTTATGAATATTATATGAAACATTTGGGAATTATATTATAGGTTGTATCTTGAAACTTGTCTACTATAATCCATGTTGGGTCATCAGGTACTAACTAGGTTACCCCAACACTTAACCTCTCTTTTTTCGATCAATTTCAGTGATACATCTATTAAAGCCACAAGTAAATAGAGTTCCATCAAAGAATAGAATTTCAATATCTAGATTTAACAATAATAAAAAACCATAAAGGTAGGTCATCACAAAAACTAGTGCTAATCATATAGAAAATCCATCACATGTAACATTATATTTAAAGATAGAATCTCAATATCCAAACTCTCTCACAAGTTGAATTTTTTGAATTATTTGTTTTGAATTTAATTTAATTTGATTAAATTATAATATATCCCAGGAGGAAGCACAATAATTTTCCATCACCCACACTGACAGATGACAACCCATCTGTCTCCCTCCCTACAACATTTGAGACATCATCTGTTTACCCCTACACCATCTCTCACACCCTCCGTGAGTGTCCCATTAGCATCTCAATTGACTTCTTCCCATTCAGCAGCCTTAGCTGGGTGGGATTAGGGTGACACTAATATTTCTTTATAGGGATACTGGAGAGGTAATGTTATAGTTACAAATTTTAATATGAATAAATTTATTGCCATTTTTTTCTACTAACTATTTGTTTATAATATATGAAAACAATTCAACTATGAAGAGAAATATGAAAAGTTCAAATGTATGTAATCTGAATGGACTAAATATATTTGTCGCATTTTATTCCTATGGGGTCCCTAAAAATGACCCAGTAGGATTACTTGGCTATATTCTAGGTCAGTTGGTCGCAGATCCGGTTTCCCTTCCGATTAAGTATGATTATTGGAGGAAAATTCCTTCATCTTGGAAGAATGAAGTTTTTTATTGACAAATAAAGGTAATTTTAGTAAATTTTTGTGTAATTTAATTTCATTATGTTATTAAATTCTAATATTTTCTAAATGAATTTCAGTGTACAGATGTTTTTCCACTTTACGGTTGCCGATGTGCTAGCACGAAAGTGGAAATTGAAAAATATGGGCAAGAAATGGAAAGACTATAAATGGAGATTATGGGTCGATGTCAACAATACTTCATTAAAAACCCAATAGATGTATGAAAAGGTACTCAATGGGTCACCTAGAGAGAAATGGAATGTTTTTATTGACAAACATTGTGATGAGAAGTACATGGTATTTAAATATATAATATAATATTCTTCTCATTTTACATATATACATTTATATGAAAAATATAATACATTGTATGAATTACTGTTAAATTAAATTTTATTTATTTCTGGATCATTCAAAGAAGAATTCATCGAGCTGGGATAAGAAAATCATCCCTCACACTATGGGGTGAAAGAGTTTTTTTAGAAGACGATTTACTTTGGTAATCTTTTCATTAGATTAAATGTTTCTAAGACAATATTATATATTAAATATATTAAATTGTTGATTTATATTTATTTAATAAAGTCATAGAGTTTAGGGAACCAAGAATCCAGAACATAAGTGTGGTTGGATGTTTATAAAAAATATGATGGGAGTTTTTTTAATGATCCTACCAAATAAGTTTGGGTATGAAATCATTTTTCATCATAATAACTTATTATCAATTGTCACTATTTTAATATATATTAATTCTAATATGATTGATATTTTTATAGGTAAAAATTAATGAACTATGGGATTCCAATCCCAGGAAGTCTTACTCAGTCTCCTAGGATGACCTAGTTGGTAAAGTGGTTGGGGAGGAGCATCCTGGCCGAGTGCGCGGGATGGGTTTAGGACCCTTCCCATCTGAGGTCTTTATCAGGACATCAGAGATCGAAGCTACCTCAACTCTTGGTTGTGGTCAAGATGCTGAGAGAGATTATGTTTTTATGAAAAACACAATTCAGGAATAGGGGGATCAGATATCCGATTTGCAGAAAGCATTTGTTGGTTTATATCAGAAGATGATCGGATCTGTCCCTGGTGATTTTGCATCGATGACGAGTGGTGAGAAGGTAAATAAAAAAACTTAAAAATCTATTATCATTAAAAAATTTATTGGTTTTATGTTTAAATATAAATATAATACATTATTTAATTTTTAATATATTTGTCTTATAGGTGCCGATAGCAGGAAGTTGAGATGGAGGTGGAGAGGGTGACATGTAGTGTTCATCATCAGACAATGATTAATGGTCTTGTTGATATGTTGGAAAAATATGAAAACAAAGGGTTTTTTCTTATATCATGTATCATGTATCATCTGTGGCACAAAGTAGTCACCTAACATTTTCATGACCAAAAATTTTCATGATTATCCATGTTTGATAAAGGCATTGTAATTTGATATGGCATGATGCTTTATTAAGGTAGTGAGTCTAGAATTGGTGAAGTAAGAAGTTGGTGTAGTATGAATTAATCTATGTTTTATATGGAATATGGAGGTATTTTATTGTTTTATTTGAGTTAAGTTAGGATGTATATATCAGTATTTTTTACAAACTACTATGATGTTTATTTGATTCATTTTATTCATGTTAGATACACAAGCCCCATAACCATGTCATTCATGGGTGGGGCCCACAAATGTTGCGTCAACCATTGAGCACATTTGAAACATTATAATGATCACTTATCACACGAGATCATTTTTGGTGTGTTCCCTAAATGGTAGGTGAGCCTATTTTGTCTATGAGACATCACTATATGGGGGAATAATACTTGGTAGGATGATGAAGATCCAAATTGGGAGCTACATGACTATGTGCTTGAGCACACTGAGTGAGCCTATATATAATTGAGATGTTCATGTAATCATCCTATTATCAACTATAATATAGATATATTCATAATACATTTTAATTTTTAATGGTCAATTATGAGTTGCGGTACTCCGACTATCACAATTTCCTACTTATGCAAGACTTCAATGTCCTAACGGTGCTCCCGACACATTTAATATTTTACATAGGAGGATATTAACCCTGGTACACAATTTTTCTGAAATTGTTGAAATCCATTCGACCAAGCTTAGGCTATTCACCCTATACATTCCTTTAGAAACTCTTGGAAACCATTAAAATGCACCTGCCTCAACCCACCATGTGCCTGAAGTGGTTCCTCACTGACCACATACTACTTTTATAAATTACTCATATTGAACTTCTTTTGGTTTTTTACTTTACAAGAACACTCAACTTTAATTTTTGACATCTCTAAATCCATATCCTGACACCTTTTATCCTTGGTACCCCAATATCACATTGAGCATGCTCACCACTACTAGTAACCAACGACCTGTGACATCTATTGATCTTTCCAAATATTACTTCTTTATGCAACCATTCAAAAAAAAACATTCTAGTGCATTCCCAATCCAACACACCTAGATAATCAAAAGGTCTCCCTAGCGTAATTCCTAGAATCGAGCATCTCCCAAGTATGTATTTGTACCTGTAACAGGAATTCACCATGGAATAAAATAGTACCTAGTTCCAGTTATCAAGAAACAAAAAAACTAAAACAACTATCCAGTGACCAGTCCAACACTCACATGAGTGTTAAACTCCAATATTTAACATTTATAATCCATACCTTAAGGCTTTCTATAAATCAATTCTTGTGCGAACCTCCCACCAATTCCTTCCATCCAAACAAAAAGTCATTGGTTTTAATCATTTATCTTGGAATATAGACGCTCTCCCAACATACTTAGTATGGTCTCAATATATTAGAAATGACTGAATATACAATATGATTTCACCATGTTGCTAAGTTACCCATTCTTGGTCCATAAATAAAAACATCCTGACATTTTTGAAAAATTAAATTGATAGGCCTATTTAGATCTTCTGATACACGCTCCATCTAAACATGTTACACTTTCCTTGAACCAAACCTTCATGCCATGTATCTCAATGATGTGTGACTAGGTACAATAGTGGTTCGACCACCTCAGTGCACCCTAAAACCCTCATTGTACTTCTATGGTATATCTTTAAAGGGTTACACCCAAAAAATTTCACATCCTATTTAATATGAGGAATATATGGAAGGCTCAACTCTCCGTTTTAAATATGATCACTGAATAATGAATCAATCCACTCTAGACTTACATGTTTCAGAGATTCCCATCTTAATATATGGTGTTTTAATTATTTTATTGATCACATGGGCTTATATATTAATGATACCATTTTATTTCATGAATAACCAAAACATTCCAATAATGAATCACATCATTCATCAAATGGCTGGGTAATCAACCAAACCCCTTTCAATTGTCTTTCCCTGAATTCATAGACACACTGTTGACTGGTAAAACTCAGGGATTGCTTATTTATCTCGAGCATGAATCTATCATCCAAAATTAGAATAATCTGGAACCTTTATTTTAAAAGTAATCATCATGTTTGAGATATGAAATATTGAATATACCAACTCATTGGATTCAAGAAGTCATTATGAAAATTTCTAATTGGTCCATTACAGTTATGCCCCTCCACATAAAAGGAAACAGTTTCCATAATACTCATCATCATCCCCACATTAGGAATTTCATGGGAAACATTTTATTATAATAAAAAACATTCCAACGAACATGCTTCATCCACTTCTGAGTGTGGTTCCAAAATAAGGATAACACACTTATATTAATCATCAACCCAAATTGGAAAAACACCAACCTCTTATAAGTGTTATAGTATAGGTTTTCTCATAGATGCATGCTTGATGATCTTAATGAGTCATTTTAAGCACTTTATCTATATCAATCATAAAATCCAAACTAAAAATAATCAGTAGTGTTTTCGGGCCCAATTCGTTTTACAATGTTATCCTGAGAATTGGTATAAATCATCCTTATAAGGATAAATGAGGGATACATCTTATAATTTCATGATTTTTAGTTTGAAGGCTTACTACTCAGACATTGGTTCTATACAGTTAAAAGTCATAGATTTAGATCTATGAAACATTATTAGATGGTTGAGATACTATGGTTTAGATTATTATGTTATATTTTCTCTGTATATGTTTTTTAATGAAACATTATTAGATTTTTGACTACTGACCATTGTTAGATGGTTTAGATTATTATATTATATATTCTCTACACGTGGTTTTTTTCTAGTGTGCGGGTACTAGGGTGAAAATATTTACTACATTTATTTATTTTTAAATCTACATTTCATGGTGGTTTAAACAACCCCTAACAAAATGGACCATATTTCATGGTGGTTTAAACCACCTCTATAGTTTTATATTATTTTATCGGTGGTAGTTAAAACCGCTGCAAAATAAATGCACATTATTTCCTGGAAGTGGATATGGTTTTTTAGAAATATTTTTAATGTAAAAAATAAAAAAATAGCATCAGCTTAAACCATTTATAAATACACCATTTTTTTCACATGAAACCACCACTAAACCCCCAAAACCACCACTAAATATGATCACTACAAAACATCCCAAAACCACAACTAAATTAAAGAAACTACCACATGTTGGATTTCAACACCTAATTTAGCTGTGGTTTTATAAATCTATCACAGAATCATACAGTGGCAGTTTAAACTGCCTCCATATTAAAAAAATCACTGCTAAGAGGAAATTTTATTGTAGTGTTGGGTTTGAATGGTTCTCATAAACTTACCATCCTCTTGAGGATGATATACAATGATAATGTTCTACACCATATTCAACGTTTACTAAATATTTCTCAATTTTTTTTGGTAAACTATGGATCTTAATCAGATTAAATTGAGAGAGGTACTCCATTAAACCTTAACAATTTATTAAAGAATACCCTAGAAATTCTTTTGAGTAATAAATCTTTTTTGGGTGAAAAAATTCACTAAATTTGTTAGGATATTGACTATAACCCAAATTCCATTCTAGCATTTAGATGTATTGACAATTAGTATGATTAAATACACGGTGATTTTCTCATTTAAAAACTATTATGGGTAATAGTTTCATTATCCCCATATAATTATAACTTTCATTCTTAAATTTTTGACATACCATGCATCAAGATACACACTCCACAATCTCCCTTTTCATGTCACCTTAACGGTAATTAGCTTTGAATTATGTATACATATTTTATCATCAAGTATGGATAGATAATGAAGAGAAATGAGATTAATTGAAAAGATATTTCTTTAATTGTTGTATTATAGGGACACATATCCAGTTCCAAGATCATATCACTCATTAACAGTCAAGGTTGAACTCTAAAAAAACACTTACCTTTATTTACATATCTTAATATTCCATTCAATAATCTTTAATCTTTACGTGGATGGATGGTTGAACAATCATTTAGGGAAGATATGATTCATCCACTTGCCTCATGATTTCAAAATTCCATTCAATTAAAATCCATAAGCATTGGTTCCCTTTACATACCAACCATGGACTAGCTAGAATGGTCCATCCAACTCAGAGTATAAGACAACTTGTGTTCCTTTTTAGGGTGGTAATGTATTGGCAATTATTAATCTTTAAACCACTACAACCATTTTATTTGGTGTATACTCACCTATTTTTATGAGAATATATACTTCAAAATTTTATGATCAATATATATATATCAAACATTTAACCATAATGATAATGAATAAATATTTTTCAACAAAAATTACTACTGCCAGTTCCAAATGTTGAGTGAGGCAATTTTACACATGAACCTTAAATTGGTGGGATTCATGATCTATTAACAAAAAATTATACATGAGAACAAATCCCAGTCGATTCATTGATTCATCACCAAATATCAAAAAACCTTCTCCACTATAGGGTAGTGTGAGTGCAGGTGTACTGACCAACCTTCTCTTTAGTTCTTTGAAATTTTATTTTTATTAATATTTCTAAAATAACTTCTCTACATTATTATTCAACGTAGTTAGTGTATTTTATATCTATCAAAAAATTCTCACAAAGAGTTAGTGGTATCCATAAAATCCCTGAAAACTATAGATCTCAATCATTGTGGTTCTTCAAGATCATTATTAGATAACCTCTTTCTTATAAAGATCAATAGATATACACTCATTAGTGACTACATAACCCAAAAATTATACTTTATATAGGAATAATACACATTATCTAAATTTTGAATATATTCTATCTTTTCTCAAGGTCTTTAATACAATCCTCAGATGATATTCATTATTTTCCTAGATTGATTAATATATGTTAATATGATAAAAAAATAATACTAAAAAATGATAATGGTAGTTGTTAAAGACTCTATTAATAATATCCATGAATATAATAGATGAATTGATAAGTCCAAATGGGATCACTATAAATTAATTATTTCCCTTCCTTGTACAAAAGGATATCTTGGGTATATCCTCCTTTTTGACACGTAACTAATGATAAACATATTGAAGACTGATATTTGAAAAGTATTGAGTTGTGCACAATTAATCAAATAAGTCATTATTTCAGGGTAAATGATACTTGTTTTTAATAGTGATATTTTTAATTTCAAAATAATTAATGTAGAGATACATTGACATGTATTTATTCTTAAATAATAGGTGCACCCTATAATGATGCACTAGTTCATATGAATCTTATTTTATAGATTCTATTGGATTTGATTCATTTATTTTGATAACTAAAATGGGGAAATTCCATAGGGAGTCATCGAAGTGGGTATAACAGCGGGTATGGATTTTATTAAAAAACCAACTTCACAATTCCTGGGAATTCAAGGTAACTATTCAAGAAATATATTGTCATATTCTGACCAGTATGTATATATTCAATACTGAGTTTATCCTTAACCATTTATGACATATACACATAAAAATTTGGTATTAATACCCATGTAATTGAATTAATTGATATTGGATGTTCATAATTTTCCATGCATCAATATATGATCATAGGTTGACTTAAGATATAAAATGTTACTTCCCTTCTTTGGTAATTTATATAGGATATATATAGAGAGATAAAATACATGCCCAAAATAAAGTAAAATTAAACTATTTGGAGAATTATAAGATTTTAATGATGTTAATAACCACATACTTCTATCTGATAGGAGTTATATAAATGACATGAAATCATCAAACCATTAGTATTTTTCACAGATAGTTCAATATCTAATCATTTATGTGGTGATGTAATACCCTTAGTAAATTATTTAGATATAAAAGAGTAGGTAGATCCATATAAAAATAATAATTTTAAACACCATAAATTCATAATAAGCATACCTTTTGACATTTTATTTAGGTTCTCATAATTTACTTAAATAAAAACATATCATTGTACGCATCATGAAATAATAATAAGAGTAGTCGTATATTAATGAAAATAATTCCTAATATATTATAATTTATGAAATGTTATTTCATCAAATGAAATTATAGGATTGAATATAAGTTTACCATGGCCATTTCATATTAATATTTCTAACCAAAATATATTAAATCTCTTATAATTATTCATAATGAGAATTGAAATTAAGAAAATCATATCCCCAGTGAGTCTTAGACTGGGTGTTCAATTAGGATTATTTTTTAGCACTATGTAAAGATCAAGTTAGTACTAAACCAACCTTTTCAAAGTTATATTACACCTAGGTTAATTTGTGATAGAGCCTATATCCACATAATTTTATCGAGATAGGGATTTAATTTCTAGGAAACAACACACACTTTACTTTACTAAAATTTTAGGATAATTACAATATATAGACATACCCATAAGGTTATCACCAAGGTTTTATAATCCTAATATCTAAAAAGAAATAAAACCTAATTTGATACCAACTATAGAAACCTAAGTATCACTTACATAAAAATTACATTATTTTGGATTGATATTAAATTTATCTCATAAGAATACATGGTTAAGAAAAATAATTCTTTATTTTATTTGGTTACTATATATATAATCAAAATATTTATGAACAATATTCATCATTTCCAACAATATTTTTTCATGTAAGACCACGAGACGCCCTTATAGGGGAGGGGTGAATCAGGGTGTCAACATTTCTTTCTAATGTGATGGATCTTATTCCCATGTTGGTAGACACTTTTTAAAACTGTACGATTGATATGAATAGAAATGAAAAATTCACTTTCAAAGAGATGATCCATAAAAAATTTACTTGTTCCACTAATAATGGATACATCCAAGGATCATATGCCAATAGTTTTTCGGTCATACCAAATTCCATTCATCTACACTAGTTGTGGAGTACATGAGTTTAATCACAGTCACACTATTCTAGGCACATACTTTTACAAGAATTTCCAGGTAGTACACCGCATCACTCAGAGCACTTATGTTGACCCCTCCTTGATAAAAAATTCAAGAGAAGTCAAAATTAGTTTATCGACATGAAGGTTTATTCAATGGATTGGCATTAAAGTCATTATACCTGACATAGCACGAGACTCTACTTTAACTAAAGACCAAAGTTAATGCATAATAGAAGCACTATTCACTAAAAACTGATATTCAAAACTATATTTTGTGAATCTCCTTCATGAAGATCACTCCTTCACAAATCACCCCTTCCTTTTCCAAATACACTATCTTCACGACGCTCTCCTTCCTTTGTGGAACAAAATTCCTTCGCAAATCACCCTTACCATCACGGAACAAACTCTTTATTATAGCTTAGAAAATCAAGATGTAATACCCCATCATCGTGAAGTACCCTTTAATCAAAATCATGGGCATAAATTGAGACTTAGAGACTCTTCATGACTCTCAACCTCACATAGAAATCCAAATTCACGAAGCTCCTTCACAAAAGAATATATTTTAAGGATTTACCCTAAAAAACTCATCCAAAGTGAAGAGGGGTAGCCTCATATTTATATGCTCAGCCATTCACAAAGATCCATCACCTCATGGATGATTTTCAAGATTTTCAAAAACATATTTACAATGCACCTCAATTCATGAAGTACCATGGAAATTCTATGTTCTCAAATCTTTTCATAACGGTAGAGATTTCTGTCAAAACCCTTCGCGACACCTGTCATAATCATAGATAATGTGTCACCGACCGTGAATTTCCAATTCTTATAATTGTGAAAAAGACAATCTCTGATTGTGAAGTGAAAAATAATTGCATATATCACCATAAAGAATCTTCAATCCTTCACCAAACACAACTTTTATATCCCAGCTTTGAAAAACTCATTACTTTTCTATATTTACATCATGCCTTCATGAAAAATCACTTTTTTGCATTGAAATCCATCCTCCAAATTTTGGACCCCAAAAATTTAGAAAACACTGGGAAACTTTTCCACCTTCAATACTATTGTTTTCGTGAATTGTAATTTCCCTTTTTTTATTATCTCCCTGAATATCCATTTAAGGATTTACAACAAACACAAACCGCCATCCACTTATAACAAAGAAAATCCCTCATTAGGAAAATTATCACATGAAACCCTTATATAATTTTTATACTAAATACCTTTATTCATAACCCGAGGAATGTAAACATAAGAAATGGGTGAGCTCAGATGATCACTAAGGGTAAATATAAGAGATAAAAATTGGTTATCAAAAGTGACTATAAGGTAAGCTTGTGGGTCTGGGAGAATTGTCAAGGTCCATGAACATAGCATTATAAAATCATACTAAAAAACGAATGGATCATGAATAATAATCAAGTTATAAGATTTTAATCATAACATAAAACATGAGTCCTTATAACAGGATAATGATGGAAAAATTAAGATTATGGAACAAATAGAATGTAATGCCATGAGATTATAAAAGAGGAACGTCAACTTTGATAGCATATGTGATATGAAAAATAATTATTATAAGAGTATGTGACACCATGGGAGTTTATGATATTATTATTTCTAAATAAATTCAATCTGTTTGATAGCTTTTGATTCATGAAATACTAAGTTTAAATGAAGCACAACACTCAATTAAAATATTATTATTTAAACACAACCATTATATCACAGTTGTTAAGTTGGTGGGTATGGATATGAATAAATAAATTATGAAAAGTATATGGTTTAAACATAAATAAAGTAAATTAATTTGTTATTTACTTATTATAACTAAAATCATAACCATTTGAAAGAAAAATAAATGTTTTTTATAAAACTGTATTTTTTTATAGGATGGTTTAGTCATGCTTTGAGAAGAAAATTTAATTTTATTAAAAATTTTAGAAAATTTATTTTAAAAAATAAAATTAAATTTTTAAATATAAATAAAAAATTTATCCTTGGGTGAATTTTTATGAATCTTCTGAAAATATAATTTTTGATGAATAGTGAGAAATAATGATTTTAATTGAAAAAATTCATTTTTAAAATTGGTTAAAAGTTTAATTATATTTTAAATTAATTTTAAAGTAAAATTAGTTCAATTATGTAACATATTAAATAATATATTTCATTGGAATCAATTTCATATTGATTTCTAAAATATAATCATTTTAAACATTTGAAGGGTTTTCTTTGGAAAACCCATTTTTTAACGTTTCTGTGAGTTTAATTTAATTTTGGTTTTCCAAATTATACGAATTACATTTAGAAAAAATGGATTCTATTTTTATAATCATATGAAATTTTTTTATATAAGAATTTACAATTAATTTTTTTACCCCAATAATTATTAAAAATAATAAATATTAATTATCGATGTTAAGGTAAAATGGGTTTATGAGAGAGTTATACTAAGATGATAATGGTTAAAAAGGACCTAAAACTTTTCAAATAAATATTTTATGGAAATATTTAGACCATATAACCTCTAATATTTGAAGAAAACTTTTTTAGACTTTTGGTATGATACTAATGTGGGTATCACATTATATTTTCAAAAATTCATTGTGTGCCCTCTCCCACACTTATAAAAGGCCACCCCCTCAACTCTTATATTTACACTTAAAAAACCTTTTGTTTGACCAGTTACTATAAAAATACCATCCTTAATTACCTATACACATCCTAGATTCTTTATTTTGATTAGAAATCCACCTTATGATGTCTTTAGGTAAAAACCTAAAGAGACTCTCCAAATAAGTTGTAAAACTCTTAAATGTGCGTATTTGTTTTATTTCTTCTTCCACTTGCTTAAAATAATATTAAAATAAGATAATATAATAAAAATGGTATCCAATATATAGAAATATGTTATTATTATAATGTCATAACCTATTTCCATCTCTACTTCAATCAAATAGGGAATGAAACAGTCAATCGTTTGTATAGAGGTCTATGACCTCAGGAATAGATGCAATTTATTTTCCATCGCCACATTTCAAGGATGGATATTATGATATATTTAAAATATTTATATTATATTTATGAAATTATTATAATTCAATAATTATGATATTATATATACCTTATTACTTTCCATTTTGTGGGGGATATTATAACATCGCTCGTGTGTATTGAGGACTACCACCTCGTGAAGCAATGCAATTCTTTTTTCACATAGAATTTACCTAAAACATATTAAGTATTAAGTTTATGAGTATATATGATATTTATGACCCAAATATTCTTCTAAAAAAAATAATATCACATATAACTTCCTAACCCCTCATCTATAGGAAAACAATAACATCGCTCGTGCGTACGTATGGACTACCGTCTCCACATAGCAATATGAAATGGTTTTCATTTTATTTTTATATGGATAGTAAAAAGGATGAATTTGATTAATATAAATTATATATATGAAATTAAAATTATTCTTTAGTGGTTATTTAATATTTATTTTCTTTTTATTCTATCCATTAAGAGAAATTGAAACAATGTTCATGGGTATGAACGACTTACCATTTCCATTAACAATGTAATCCATTTTCTATCCCTAAAATTTATTGATTACTATAAATAAATATAAAATTAATAATTGGGATATTTATATAATATTTAAAATTATTTATATGATGTAACCATGATCAATATAAAAGTAACAAAATTACCGAACCAAAACATACATGAATAACAAATCCATTATCACTCAAAATAGTAATTTTAACCAAGAATTTTTAATAAATGGGTCATAAAATTCAATAATTAAATCATATATGGTATGAAGTATATGATTATGGTTCTTAATAAAAATTTATTTATTATACAAGTGGTTCATATACAAACTAATGAAGTTAATCATGAGGTAAGAGTTTCTCGTCTAAGTTTTACTACTATGATACATATGTCATATTCACCACTTATTCATTTTGAGTGGTGTATATACTGACCCTTTGGATATTTAATATCACTAATATATTATTATTAATGGTATTTAATGTTTCATTTGATGTTATTTTTTTCATGGGTCTTATGATTCAAAAGATACCAAAGTGGTACGAGCTTATTTCACATACTCATCATTATTCGAGATTGTTTATGTTTAAGTATCCCTTTGTTGGAATTATTTTAAATTTCTTTAATTCAATATATTTTATTCTCCTATAGTTATTCAAGAATATTTTCAAGTAATTTTACCATTTTCACTTTCTTTGGTACATAAAATTGTTGATAACATGTTTTAATGAAAATATGACTTTATTTTTCCCTTCCGTCAAAAATTATTTTTACTTCCAAAATAATGTTATCTTAATATGTTTTTAACATTATAAAAAATATTTATTAAATAAATTTTTACCCTTGGTTTACTTTTTAATTTTTTTTTCAATGAAATATTTATGTTTTTTTTTCAAATAATGCTCGTTTTTATTTTATAAAAAATTAAAAAGGAATCTTTTTTTATCGTGTACGACATGTATAGAATTACCCCCATCATGACCAATAATTGTTTCAAAGATTAATTTATAATTTTTAATATTTATTTTCAAGTAAAATTATTTTCAATTTATTTTTTAAAAATTTTGTTTCAAAAATGTTTTGAAAGTAAAAAAGTTTATTTTCATCAAGAATGTTTTAATGAAATTTTTATTGTATTTTTGTTTATAAATTAAATAAATCCTTTATTATACTTATGCTCCATTGGGGACATGTTGTAATGATACAAAAATATTATTTATTTGGATGGTTTATGATTAGTTGGACTGGGTATATACTAGTTTTATACCATTTATATTACTCTGGATGATTTTTGATTATGTTTATTGATTGGGGAATGTGTTAACATTTCTATTGGTAGTTTTTACAATATGATTGTTTATATTTATTTTGTTTCAACCCTTCATATGAGTAATTCATTTTACTTAGTGATTGATTAGAGGGTCCTGCTACAGCCCCTTGATGCATCCGTATTACAGATGAGACAAAGTATCTTTTGTATTTGTATTCCTCACCTTGATTCCTCGATATCATCCTAGATCTTCTAGTGGGGGCTTTGGATGGTCCCTGCTCAGCCATGGATATCTCACTAATGACCTTTTCTAATTACACTAATTTTCTTAAATGGACTATGGTAGCTCTCTTCGGGGCGAAGTAACCTTCACTACTTGCCTTTCGTAGTTTCATGGACTCGTAGGGGTTGGATGTGTCGACTTGAGTCTTGTCCCTCAATCGAATATCCTTGAAAATGGTTCTAGATTCAGAGGTGGACTTTGTCCAAGCTTAGTGAAAAGATCCCAGGCCTATGGGATTGTGGTGGTTTATTCCCTCTCTATCGTCAATTAATGATCATAATGGTATAGACTCGGCTCGTTTGGCATATTGGGTTAACCTCTTGGAGATCCCCCTTACTTTTCTAAATGGGTAATTTTTTGAGCTATTGGAAACTCCTTGGGGTGATTTTCTTGTGAAGATGACCAAACTGTGAGTCTGTTTGATTTCTCTATGGTGCAGATCTATTTTGATATGGATATCTCTGTTCCCCTTCTAGGCATGATCCCTCGTAGAGTGTAGGACTCTTTAGACTAGTCGTGACCACTATCATTTCCGTTAGGCCCCAGGTTCTACTACTTTTTAAACCTTCAAGAGAACTCCCTTATTATATATAAGAAGTGTGCTAATCATGATGGTTCGCCTTCTATGCCCCCAACTAGTGCCCCGCCTCTTTGCTATCTGATTTTCCTACCTATCCCCCAACATCGACCTCTCTGTGCAACGATCCTTATAGGCATCCCCCACCACTATTTCCCATGGTGGTTTTCCTTCCTCTAGGCATGGAATTCTTAGATCATCTCTCCCACCTAGCACTACCTCGCCCTACCTGACCTTAGTCCCTTTCTTGGATCCTGCTATTACAAGCATTCTGAATGCCTCCAATGACCTTTTCAACAAGAGTTTAAAGGGTAAGGGTATTATTAATCTGTCGTCTTACTTTATGTCTCCTTGCCTTCCAAGTCCTTCAAACCAGAAGGAGTTCATCCCCAATGACCAATTTAGGGTCCTTTATCCTATTGAACATGCCTCCTATGTTCCAGTTTCCACTTATTTTTTCCTACATGACTTTGTGTGCTATTTCATGGAGCGACCCCCTTTAAAGCTGATGATTTCTTCTAGAAGTTCTAGTAGCCAAGACTTCCATGGTCCCTCGCCAGCTAGGGCCCCTCCTTAGAGTTCTATGAAGACCCCTAGCATAGAAGCCCCTCTTTCATCTTCTATGAAGTTGTTTGTATCGATTACCAGTCCTAGTATCCTGGATGCTTCAACTCCTCCTGTGGCTAAGGTCTCTCCTAAACTTGTAGATAACCGAACAAGTTCACATTCTAAGTAAAAGGGTCCTCACTATTCTAATTATAACACTACAACCATCCAGCCTAGGGTTGAAACTGGGAAAACCTATTCTCAATGATTCCTATCATCATCTGGAACACCCGTGTTCTGGGTTCCATAAAAAACAGATTTCCTTACCATCAAATTGTAGTCCCATAAAGCTTCTATTGTGGTTGTCTTGGAACCCCAGTAGTCTCCCTCTAAAATTAGAGAATTTGTTAGGAGAATCAAACTTAATTTACGCATGCACAAAGAACTTACTAACCAACTTATTTTTATATTATAGAAGTCAAGTACTTTAGTGAACATGATCCAAACCTCGGATCAGAGTATAACCACTTAAATATTTTCTGGTTCTTTTCACCTTTTTATCTCTATTGTGTATAATAGTTATGATGATAAGAAAAGAGAATAATTATGGAAATATCTTGATGATTTATTCCCAGGGGATACTCCATGGATAGTTAGAGGTTATTTTAATATCATAGAATATCCTAATGAGAATAAAGGTAACGATGATTTTCCTCACAATACCAGTGAGGATTTGGTTCAGTTTATGTCTTGCAAGGGTCTCATGGACATGGGCTTCACTGGTGATAAGTAAACATGGTTCAATAATAAAATAGGTGGTTTTCACACCTAATGCCTCCTCTACTAGTTCCTTTTTAATATTTATGTGGTCTTAGTGTTTCCTAATGACAATTTTTCTCATATCATATGAAAATTATCAAAATTTTCCCCCATTTTGGTCTTACTCTCCCTGTAGCAGGATTGAAAAAACCGCTGTGTTTTCTATCATTCTTGGCCCAAAAATCTTGGATTACACCAGGTAGTTATGGAATCCTAGTTAAAGTCTATACATGCTTCTAACTGTCATTCCTTTCACAAAAAATTAAAGAGACTAAAAGGTAACCTCCAAGTTTGGCTGAGCAGACACCCCCATCACAGTGACCTAAGTGTCCTATCTAATAAAATGGAATACAAGGAGATCCTCCAAGAATATTATTGGTGTGATAAACTATTTTAGGAACTCTCTTGAAGGAAGTGAAACTTAGAGGATTTGGTTTTAATAGAGGAATGGGTGGCCCGTGAACTAGCACAGATTTAGTGGCTTCATGGATAAGATCATAACTCTACCTACTTCCATGACTACATCAAGGAAAAATGTAGGTTTATCAGATCAATCATAAATCTTGAAGATGGTAGCATTACTGATGACAAGGACATATTTGGGAGCATGGTTGATTCACAATTCAAAGACCTTATAGCATGTTCTTATCCTCACATGATAGATGGTTATACAAGAGGACATGATGAGTTTTTGGAGGTGATCCCTTTCACTATCTCTAGAAAGGACTATGAATTTTTTGAATCTGTACAGAAGAGAAGGAGATTCATGATGGTATAATGATCATTAATCCAGAGAGTGCCCCAGGGTCGGATGGCGTCCTAAGATCTTTCTATAGGTAATCTTGGGACTTGGTGAACGATGACTTGTTCACTGTTATCTAGGACTTCTTTAAGGGATGGATATTTCCCCACGTTTCCTATTCTACCGCTCCAGTTTAGATTCCAAACATAAAAGACCCCCCCCCCCTTCATCCACTATTATAGACCCATGAGTATGTGAAATTTCCCTTACAAAATTCTCTCAAGGATTAAAAATAGTAGACTTGAGGTCCATCTTACTTAATGATCATGGATGAGGAACCCAGTTTCATGGAGGGTAGATCCATAGAGGGGGTGATATCCTTGGCCCAGGAGTTGATTTGATATATTAACTTGAATGTTTTTGGTTCTAATATGGCTATAAATTTGGACATGGATAAGGCCGACGATCGCATGGAGTGAAATTTTATCATAAAAGTTCTTGTATGAATGGGATTTTATACTTGGGACACTGACTTAATTTTTAGGTGTATTAGCTCCTCATATATTTTTGTATGGTTTATGGGAAAGAAAAATGGATTTTAAGGTGTTTCGGGACATAAAATAAGGGGAACCTCTTTTTTCGATCATCTTCATCATGGTCGAGGATGTTCTAATCCATCATATCAATAGATGCATCAATAGAGGTTTCATTTCTACTTATCGATGTAGGCAGAGACATAACTATATATCATGAATATGTTTGTAGATGACACTATAATATTTATTAATGGAAACATCCATTCCATCTAAGGATTAAATAGAGTCCTGGAGGACTATTTATGATGGATTGGTCAGCGCATCAACCACAATAAGAGAACCTTCTACATCAAAAACCGATGCTCGGATTCCCAAAGCTACTCCTTGAGCAGTATCAGAAATATGAAGCATAGATATTTCCCCAGGAACTACTTGGGAACCCTATTCTCGTCTAGAAGGCTGCGTGTTTGGAATTTGGATCACATTATCACTCGTATCACTGGACATGTTACCAGTTGTAATATTATGTTCTTATCGATTGGAGATAGGATCAAACTGGTAAATAGTGTCTCTACCTCAATCTCAATTCATGATCTTTATTCCATTAAAGTATCAATGGGAATACTATCAAGTATTGAAAGAATGTTGTTTTCTTTTATCTAGGGTAGACACTCTGATGGAAAAAAAATTTACATTTGGGAAAGACTTTCTAGACTGCGTAAGGAAGGAGGTTTCAACATGAGGATCATCTCTGGTACTTTTCATGGAATACATGATAAACATTTGTAGGAAATTTTTGAATCACTTTATCTATGGGATAGGTTTATAGAAATGAAGTACAAGTAGAATGAGGGGAACCAGGTAGGTTATGCCTCCCTGATATGGCATGTGGTTGTTCCTTTGATCATATCCCTCCAACCTTACTCCAAATGGATCATGGGGATATATGAAATTTCATTTTTTCATCACAACTATACCTACTCAAGCCTTGGGTTCCCTGGTTACCCTGTTACCAACATCTCCATTCGACAAACTATCATGTACCCAACCTTTATTGCGGTTGTTATGAATAGTAGTTAGTGGAAAACCTTTGATCTTATTGATATCAATAATGGTATGGATAAGTGTGTTTTCACTAATTCTAATTCATTTTCTTTTTCAATGAATGATTTTCACAGGGTCATTACAAATATTTCTCAAACTAATGCATGAGTAGGATCTATCTCGTGTAAATAAATCTCGGAAAAATATAAATTTATTTCTTGGAGGCTTAGGAACCACACACTATCCACTAATGACAACATCCAAAGGATGCACATTCACATGACTTAAAATTGATACAGGTATAGAGAGAGTTGGGAGAAAACTATGGATCACCTATTCTTTATGGGGGATTGAGACAAAATAGTGTGGTATACTTTTAGAGATGTTATAGGGTTTTCTTTTATCGATCAGTTGGAGGCTCCATTCCATGAGAGTTGGATTCTTGGTGTAGGAAGTTAGGGTCTGGAGTTGAAGTCTCATTCTTTGTTGTTTGAGGAAAGATTCGGGTTCATTGGATCACACAGAACAAATCCATATTCGAGGGGGATGTATGTTCTCAATGAGCTATGGTGGCATGGGTGAGGTTCATTCTGATGGATCTAATTCATTTATGAAAAGGTTGAAAGTATTCCCCCACTCTGAGGTCACTTGCAGCACATAACTAGTCATTGATTCTTACTAGTAATGAAATGTAGGGGAATTGGGATCACTGCCACTAGCATCCCAAGGGTCCCAAGGTGAACACAAAAGGTTCGTGCACTATAGGAATCATAAGGGGGCGGGGTGGTGTGATTTGTGACACCAAGGGTCTGGTTATGGATTATTTTTCTATCCACTTAGGTATGGTTCATTACTTGTAGGGTAAAGCCTTGGATATTCTCTCATGTATTTTCCTATCCAGGCATTGGAACATATCCCCTAGTGTAGTGGAAACTGACAACATCATTATCTATAACTAATTTTTAGGTAAGGGCGCCATCCCATGGTCCATATTCTAAATCATTCAAAACATCATCAGCCTCATGGATACAAACATGGAGACTATTTACACATGACAATAGGGTAACGAGATCGCGGACTATCTTTCTTCTTTGTTATCCTATGGGAAGTGTACCTTTTTTTCTCTTAATATTCTCTCCATGTTTCCTAAGGGGGAGGACCTTGTTAGAGGGGGTGCTCTTGGGATCCATCAGTTTAGACCCCTGTAATTATATTTCTCTTTGGTTTTTTGGTTTTTACCTATTTCTTTTTATTCTATAAATAAATGATGATGTTTTATTGACTATGTTATATTTTATGTTTTCAATTTTAATGTTTGATTCAATTATGTATCCATTTTTCCAAGACAATAAAAAATATGGTTCTTTGGGATTAATTTCCTTATATATTATTAAAATGTAAAAAAGTAGCACCAATATCTAGTATACTAGGGTATAAGACTTCATAAATAAGAATAAAAAATAATTTTCGTTTTAAGGATTATTTTCAAGACCATCATTATATAGTTGGAAGTGTCTGAGAATGGATTGGGTTCTCACCCCAATACAATAATCATAGTGGAGAGAGTCCCATAGTGGATTGGGTTCACTTCTCAATTCGTTACATGTCATCTCATGAGATATAAGTCTTTAGGAAATAAATTTGAGGGATGAATAATTTTGGGCCCAGCCATCACTTAATGGAATTAATCCCTTAGGGGTTTGGGATCACTCTACATTCCCATTTATCTCTTAATATATAACTATACCTAATTTATCATAGGGATATATAATTATTGGACTATCATATATATTATAAAAACAATTCTTAATTGTGCAACATGATCAAAAAAAATTCATCATTTTATCGTAGCTTATTAACCAATGGGAATGGAATTAGTTTAATGAAAACTATCTTAAAAACTGTCTTCATAAGCCATCCTGGGAATAAAGGTGGATGGTATCATAAGAATATATCCAAACAATATCATAAGTAAAATCAAAGGATTTTTACATATGTTAAAAACACCCATTTAATATTATTGGAAAAATATCTTTAAAAAACAATAAGAAATACCCCCTTTTGAAATTCTTGAGAACTCCTTAAAAATAATTTTTTAAAAATGAAATAATTTGAGGCTGAAAAAACAGTTTAAAATTTTCCATTTAAAACCAAAAAGTGTAATGTGAAAAAGAAATTATAAAAGAAGGATGATTTCAAAAAAATTATTTAGGAGGAAAAAAACATTGAAGACATTTTTATTTAAAAAAAAGACATTAAAATACCATTTTAAATTATGTATTCCTTTATTAAATCAAAACTAGATATTGAAAAAATATAAAATATTTTGTTTTATTTTAAAAACAATTAATAAGTAAAAATTATTTAGAAAACCATTTTAAAAAATAAAAATTGAACTTCATAAATAAGAATTATTATAAAAGACTGCATTCACATGAAAATATTTTAAAAGTGGTTCTCTTCACACTTTAAACAATAACAAACCATGTGGAAAATTTAAAGGATTTATTTAAAACTTTTTTAAATAAAGTTATATTAATATAAAAAAACATTAAGAAACTATTTATGAATATATATGTATATACATAAAATCATCTAGTAAATATTGATATAGAGGAGGAAGATTCATGTTTGAGAGGAAGAGGTTGGGATGGTTTCACTTATAATAATGACATTGAGTAAATTATTTTTCTATGGAAAATAAATTAAGGGAGGATAATTAAAAAATAAAAAATAAATATACGAGAATAAAAGGGTCTGGGTCTTAGAGATTAATTTTACACAAATCTTCCAAAGATAGAAATTCATTCATAACAATCTGAATTTGAAAATGATATTAGAAATAAACCCTTCATTTTTTCTCCTGGATTTCATGAACGATATTTAATCTAGTTTATAATAAACATAAAAATATTGATAAATTATTCCAAAACCATATTAAGATCCTTTAATTTTGATATTATTCAGTTATAATCATTCACCACACACATATTAGTTTTTCAATGATCATTTTCATTACCAGGTGTTAGTAATTTCAATTGGTCCCCACATGATTTGCAATAGTGATCGTATCCCCATTATTGGATATGATATTAATCATTAATGGATTATAAAAGATAAATATATATAAATATTTCAATTATTTATGCATATCAATGTTCACTTGATGTAAACTATGGGCTTGGTTTGTGGGAAAAAGATACATGATTAACTTGTTTTGGTTAATTTATTGATATTAACATATTAATTTATAATGATCATTAAATTATGTTCAATAATTTAAGAACCATATTAAAGAAAAATTTTAATCATTAATATTATATATATTCATAAAATTTATTTTAGAACCATCAATGTAGATAGGTGATGAAAAGTGGAACACGTTTCTACATGGAGGCAGTAGCCTATAAGTACATAACGGTGATGTTTTCATTTTCCGTAGAAAGAAGAAGGTAAAAATTGATATATATTTTCATAATCATTATAAATTTATAAATATAATATTTATTCACTAAATCCCCCCCTTTAAATAAAAATTTATGGAGGTTATAAAAAAAATTCAATCATAGAGGTCATAGTCAACCTGTAACATAAACAATATTCTCATTTTTAGAATGTTTAGAAGGGGAATAGATAATGTTTGTTCCGTAAATATAATTACACTTAAGTACACTAATGTTACCAATTTTATTATTTTAGTATTATATAATTTATATTGATGTAGAATAATAAGACTAAAATAAATAGAAAAAAATATAATGACAGGAGAATTTTTCTTCACTCCTTGGAATAAGTCCTTTGTAAATATTATTAATAATTTGAGAGGTAATATTTTTAGGAGGAAAAAACCTTAAATAATTGTATTGTAATATTGGAGAGGTATTTGGGATATGGTTTATGTTTAATTTTAATATTTAGAGTGTATGTATAAGGGTGCTATAAGTCCCCATTTATAAGTGAGAGGAGTGGAATCACTAATGGAAAAATTTCCTATACCAATGGTTTGGAACCATTGGTATAGGTCCCAAAAACATTGGTATAGCCTAAACCAATGGTTCGGGAATCTATTGGGTGACTTATTTTGGGGATAGAACTATCCTAATATTTTTCCCAAACCGTTGGGATAGGTAAATCTAAAAAAATGTTATAGCGGAGGTTTCAACCCACAACATGCATGTTATATATCAAAGACTTTACCACTATCCTAATGTTAATTTTTGTTAATATATTTGGATATATATATATATATATATATTTATTTGATGATATTTTAAAAAAGAATTCATAAAAAATAAGGGTACTTATCCCAATGGTTTTGAGAGCTGTTGGGATAGGTACCCACCCTTTCCTAAAAGTTTTCCAAATCCATAGGGAAGTGTGGTCTCAATGTGGCCTATCCCAATGGTTTTGGAACCCTTTTAGAAAATCAATACCCTTTCCCAATAGTTCTACATAAGAATTGGTAAAATTAGTCTCAACATGGCCTATCCCAATGGTTTTGGAAAACTGTTGGGAAAGCCATGTTCTTTCCCAACGGTTTTGAAAAACCATTAGGAAAAATGGTCTTGAAGTATCTTATCACAATGGTTTTGGAAAACCGTTGGGATAGCCTTTCCCTTTACCAATGGTTTTCCAAAACTATTAGGAAAAGGGGTGTCAAAGTGGCCTATACCAATGGTTTTTGAAAACTGTTGGGAAAGGGGACCTATACAAATAGTTTTAACAAACCATTGGCATAAATGTGTTGGTATATGTATGATTTATAATAGGTAATTTTAGTAATATATGATGCCATATTCAATGAATGTGGTTCAAAATATAAGAACCCATCTTTAATAAATTAAATATTCTTATGTTTTTTTGAATAATAATTTCCTTTATTAAATTCATGAAGATATTTTAGGATTAGATTTTTAGAGAATTATATCATCACAATTATATAAGAAGGACACATATTATTAAGTGTACAATTCCACTTAGTATACATTGTATCGAAAATATAAAAATTTTAGAATGAAAAAAAATATTTTAATGAAAAATATTAATGATTTTGAACTTGGATTGTTCTTTATTCCAAATAATCCTTAATCCCTATAAAAAACATTTGAAAAATCGGATAAGTACAAAAATATTAGTAACAGATATAAAATAAATAACTCCATTAGCCTAGTGTAAAAGATGAAAATCCACAACATGTTTAACTTTTACATATTATTCTCTGAGTGTATGAAATAAATCATATCCATACATGGAAATAAATTTTTTCTTAATGAAAATCATTAAACCCCATCATATGAAAATTTAATTCCTTGTAAGAATTTTAGAGTATTATATTCATAACCCATGTTCAGTAATGTCAGAAATAACTAGATCCTAGTTAAATAAATAAGAGAAACCCATATGGTTCACTCCATATTTCATTCCTTTGAATATAATAAACATTTACCAATGTATTGGAGAACTATATCAGGGTCGCTTTTCATATAAGATATATCAGGATCACCCATAGTATAAGTTTTATTAGGATCAACCATCATAATTTATAATTCTCAATTACCATATCATAATTTTCTTTACGAATTCACATTTCACCATTAAACCCCTTAAAAACACATTTTAACCCTTAAGAAAAGCACATTCCATTTTCACATAAAAAATGATGAGAAATATCTCTTCCATAAAAAAACACTCAACAAAAAAAAATTCATAGAAGAGAGGGAATAAAATAATATTTAAAAACCCATATTAACTTATAAAGTAATATTGATAATGAATAACATTTATGATATTAAGAGAAATCAATCAAGAATCCTATATTAAAATAAAGAATTTAATTTTTTTCATTTTGAAAAAAAATTCAAAAAACATGGTCTAAATTATATAAAAATATTTCATTTTAATCCCTTTGAAAGAAAGTAAAAAGTGGAATTTAATGTACTTTATAATTAATTTGTTTCACTATAAATACATCCATAAATTAATTTTAAGAGTATGTTAATAGAGAAAAAGACTTATTAAATAAATATTTAAACAATTGAAAATGTGTTTCTAAGGTAAAGTTACCCTTACATAAAGTCTGACTGATCAGGCACATTATCTATCTTCTCTAATAATCAGATTATTTATTATTTACATAGTTAATAATTTTTTTCATTCTTATTATTCATTTTAGTTTATTTATTTCCATGGTATATTTTATTACATAATCAGTTAAGTTCACACCAGATGTTTTTATGATATTAAGGTCAAATGAATAAAATGATTTCGGTAGGTTGAAAATGGTAAAATTTATAATGAATATATCATTTATATAATTTTAATCATTTTATAATTATAATTTTTATACATTAATTATAATTTTAGAACAAAATATGTAAGTTGGTTGTGAACAATAAATTATTTTACAATATAAAGATGGTAGTCCGTATTTATGCATGAGTAACATTTTCATTTTTAATGAAAAAATAGAAAAAAGGTAAGAATAATTTTATTATTAAAACTTATTATTAAATAATAAATATCATATGATTTTTTTAGATAAAATTATATATACCAATAATGTGAGGCGGGGATGAAAAAGAAAACACATCTGTTTGTGAGTCGGTAGTTCGCACGTATACATAGGAAATGTTTTAATATTTTATTGAATAGAAAAATAATAAATAGAATATTTATATACCATTAAATAATGATGTTTATATAATATTTATTATTTTATATTATTTTTATCCATTACTATGACAATAAATAAGAATAAGTGGTGAAAAAATAAATACGCCATCTTTGTGAGGCAATAGTTTTCACGTTCACCTGAATGATATTTTCATTTTACCTTAGATAGATAAGTAGATGAAAAATGATTATAACAAGGACATAATAACATTTAATTATATTTTTGGAATTGATGTTATTATTTATCAATGTTTATTATAGGTTTGATGGAGGTAAAAGAATGAATAAAAATAAAACACTTGGTTAAGATCTATACCTCATCTTCGGACAACCTCATTTGGTTATACCAAAATCCTTTTTTGATGGTATTATGACAAAAATAAGACATATATATGACTTGGTAAAGTATGTTAGTAAGTGATTTGAGTAGTTATTTCCCATTATAAGAAGCCATTTAAGTGTGGGGAAGTGATGATAGTGGGTTTCATTTTATAACTGATTGATAGGACACACTTATAATTTTTTAAAAGATTAAAATATATTAATGTGTTACTCAAGAAAAATTTATCCAAAATGACTCAAACGAAAATATTATATGATATAGTGTTTACAATTAACTATAAAATTGTATTTATACATGGTTTTAAGTCATTTTATCCCTTAACCTTTTAGTTTTAACTATTTTTACATCTTTAAAGTCTTATAGTGGGAACCCATTTTTTTGAAACAAAGTTACTATTAATAATGAAAAAATATGAAATTTTCCACATTAGAAATTTGTAAATTATAATTAAAAATATTGAAATAATTTTATCAAATTCAATTCAAATATGTAAAATAAATTAGTTTTAAAATAAACCTACCCAATATGATGAAACATCATTTTCCAGAAAATAAATTTTTAAGTATAAAAATGTTTTTATACAAAAATAATGGGAGTTTTTTACTACAATGATATTAATTAAAATATTTTTTCTAAAAAAGAACTAATTAAATTTAAAATAAAATCCAAAATATATTGTGAGATTATAAATACATGAAATAAAAGACAGTTTTCTTAAATATCAATATTTTCCACTATTCACCCAAAAATCATTTTTTAAGAAAATTACAAAAAAAATAACTATAAGATAATTTTTATCTAATGATATTGAAAAGTAATGTTACTTTTTTCAAATTAAAATACTAAAATTTGGAAATTAATCTATTAAATAATACCATTCAATACATTCATTAATATTTATAATGAATAAATCAATATCCTTTTTGATTGAAAAATTATTCGATATTTTTATACTAAATATAACTCTATATAATATAATTCATAAATATTAATATTTTAATAAATTTATTTACTATTAAAATTAAAAAGGTTGTAACATTCTTCCACATTTTGTAAATTTTTTCCTAACAAGTTTATTCATCATTTAAAAAAGTAGTGGTATTTTTCCTTGATAACATTATTTGGATTCCCATGCTACTTCTTAAAGTATATTGGTTTTAAAAAATATTAAATTGATGATTCAAATTACTCCTAGAAACCTAATATCTTTGATTAATAATTTAAACTATATGTTCCTCGTATAAATGATTTATTACCAACTATACTACTTTAGGGCTCAAAATAAGATATGCATCCGAAGAAACATGAAACATATTATGTAACTAAGATATGATCAGAGGAAATTACTCTTGTTAAGAAATTTATCCAAACTTCTCCATTATTTCAAAGCATCCAATAAACCATGTATTAAAACCTCTCATTTTTCCAAAAGACATAAAAGTTTTCCATGGAGATAATTAAAGGAAAACATAATCACTTACCTAGAATGACATATATTTCCTCCACTTATCTACATAATGATTTTGATATTTATGAGAATACTTCATAAGATTCTCAATAATATTTACCTTCTCAACCATCTCCTATATCAACTCTGGTCCCCCAAACTTCCTTTCACCTACTTTATCCCAACAAACTGGATTCCAACACTACTTTCCATATAATTCCTCAAAATGTACCATCTATATAGTATAATGAAAATAGTTATAATAAGAAAACTAAACTATTAAAGGATTCTAATCCCAAATTCCATGTTAATATATTAAATAAGTTTTAAGAATGTCTTCCAAAGTCCAAATCATTTAATATAATTTATTATCAGATTGGGGATGAAAAGTTATACTGAAATTTAATTTACTATCAAAAGACTTCTTAAGGCTTTTGAAAATATTATAAGTAAACTTGAGATCATGGTAAGATATAATGGAGATGGTAACTCCCTAGAACATAAATATATCCCTATGGTATAGTCAAGAAATTCGATCTAAAGACATAATATCTTATATAGTGAGGAAATATGAATATTTAATTAATCAATCAATAATAACCAAAATTTTATTATTTCCATGATATTAATTTGGAAATCCCACCATAAAATCCATAGATATATTTTCCAATTTCCACTATATCACTGGAAAAGGAATAATAATCCCTTTTTGTGATTTCTATTTAAATTTATCTTATTGGAAAGGAAAATATTTCATTGAAAACTCTATAATATATTACTTCATTACATCCCACCAATAATACACCTAAAAGTATCTATAAATATTAGTAATTATATGATGAGAAAAAAAAAGATCTATCAGCCTCAATCAGCAATTCCTTTTTCATGTGGGAGATAAATAGAACCCACAAAATTTTTAAAAAACTCAAAATAACATTCTTGTGAATGATAAATTTAGGTAACATACATTTCTTTACCAGTTCCACCTTTTCTTACAAATCACGATCTTACTTCTAAACTTTTTCAGTTTTTCCTAAAATATATGACTACACAGACACCTAAAATAAAATAGAGGAAGTTAATTCATGCACAATTTCTTAGGAAATATTAATCAAATCATTTACCAAAGGATCTTGATCAAAATGTGTAATGCTTAATTATGCCTTATCTTTTTGACTCAAATCATTGGATACATTTTTGTTTTTCTTAGATGGTAATGAATCATTCAATTATAATCCTTTATTAGTCTATTCCATTTTGATACCTCATGTTTAACTCTTTTTGAGTGAATATATAATTCAAACTCTAATGATTAATATATATTACAAATTTTACTCAATAAAAATGATTTTTCTTAATTAATAAAAAAAATAATGACCAGTTTTGGATAATTTTTTAGATAATTTAGCTCATGGGGTTTAAATTTACCTAAAGAATAATCAATTACCTGATCATTCAATATTATAAAACAACCATGTACCTTAAAAGAAGAATAATTGTACATGATAAATTCACTATTTCTGTAGGACAAGGAAAAAGTAGATCATTCACGAATTATATTATTACATTCCTATAAATAATTATCACACCCTTTTGTACAGATAAATTTAACACCTTTTTAGGTTAACATAGTTAGTAGGATAGATAACTGGGAAAATAATTCTACACGCTTCCCATAGTAACCCAATAATACAAGAAAACTACAAATATCTATGAATTTTGTTCATATTGTCTATTCTTTAACTACATTAGTTTTAATGAGATCTTTAATTATGCTATATTTAGAAACAATATTCTAATGTAATGAAATATTCTTTAACCATAATTTAAATTTAATAAATTTCCCAGATAACTTATTTTCCTTCAAATTTTGAAAATAAAACCCGATGTGTCTTTACTTGGACTCATTAATTCTAAAATATACCGAAATATGAACAATAAACTCAACCTCCATCTTGTCAAAATAGTCATGGAAAACTATTTTCATAAGATCCATTTATAAAACAATAGAAATTAGAAAATTCACCTACGACAAACCAAGGTTGTAGGCCTAAAAACTGTAGCAATAACCTATGGCCATAGTTTTGGAAAACCATGGATGCTATCTCTGTGGCAGTAGGTCATACCTACAGCCTTGGTTTTAACTATGGCAGTAGGGTCCAAGTTCCATGGTTTTAACTGTGGTATTAAGGGTCTAATGCCATAGTTTAACCATGGAATTAGGGGCCCTCCTGTGACGGTTTTAACCATTGAAGTAGGCCTCTACTTTCTCATTTTTAACCATGGAATTAGGCCCCTTTGTGCAACAGATTAACCATGGCACTAGGCCCCTACCACCACAGTTAAAACCATGGACTTAGAAACCTATTTCTATGGTTAAAACCATGGCAATGTTATATATATGGTATAAAAAAATAAATTTAGTTCCCCCCTGAACAGCCCCCTTTCACCCCATGCACCCCATGCCTCCCCTAGACAACCCCCTTGCACCCCCTTGAACACTCCCTACACCCAAATTACTACCTGAAGATCCCCCTTTCACCCACTTGAACACCCCCTTCACCCCCATTCCCCCTGGACAGCCCTCTTTAACCCCTATGAACACCCCCACCCCCATGCACCCCCTTGAACAATCCCCCTTCACTCGCATGCCCCCTAGATAGCCCCTTGCACCCCCTTTCACCCCATGAACACCCTCTGCACCCCCATTCCCCCTAGACAAACCCCTTTAACCCCCTGTAAAACCCCTTTCACCCCCTTGGACACCACCCTTACACCCCCTTGAACACCCCCATGCCCCATGGACATCCCCCTTGTACCCCTGGACTGCCCCCTTCCACCCCTTTGAATACTCCCCTGCACCCCCATGCCCCCTACCACCCCGCTCTTGGACACCCCTCCCACCTTGACACCCCCTCCCTCCTAGACACCCACTACACACCCATTCCCCCCTTTCACCCTCCTCCTAGACACCCCCTTGCACCTCCCTGTATAACACCCTTCCCCCTTGAACATCCCTTATAGTAGCCCACCCTCTGGACAACCCCCTTGAACACCCCTACAGTTCCCCCCCCCCACAGTACCCCCCCACAAATCCCCTGATCCCCCTTATAAACACCCCTCCCACCTGGACACCCCCTCCCACTTGGACAACCCCCCTCTTGGACAACCACCCCTCCCCCAACCTAGACAACACCCCCACTGCCAGTCCTCCCCCTGCGAGTTACCCCCCCACCAGTGAGTTACCCCTCCCCCACCTACTTGTTCCCCCTACCTGTCCCCAACCACCCCACATTTCCCTCCCCTTTCCACCCCCACCCACCATGCCCCTTGCACCCCTCCCATGCTAGTTCCCCCATCCCCCTTCCAGTTTCCCCTCCCCCTTTCCAGTTCCCCCTACCCCCTGCCTGTCCTACACCCCCACCCTACCAGTTTCCCCTCCTCCCTGCCCCTACCAGTCCCCTTCCCCCGCCAGTCCCCCTTACATCCCCTACTAGTCCCCTCCCCCAGCCGTTTCCCCCATCCCACTACCAGTTTCCCCTCCACCCCTTGCCCTTGCTAGTCCCCCACCCCTTCTTGTCCCCCCAACCCTACCAGTTTCCCCTCCCCCAACCCCTTCCAGTCCCCCTCCACCCTGCACCTACCAGTCCCCCTCCCTAATAACATCCAAACCAATTGTCTTGTATCAGGTTAGAGAATCTATAAACCATTGGTGAAATTTCCCAAACTCTATATATATTTCACGGTTTTAAAAACAATGTTACAAAATGAGAATGAGTTACAGTCCAAATTAAATTATACACTAAAGATACTTACATACTAATAATTAAATAGATCCAAATATAAAGAAAAACATAACTGCACTTACATGAGTCTCCCTATAAGACAAACTATCAAACAAGTCTGGAACCATCTCACAGGTACCTACCACACAAGGTAGAACATAGTAGTGCTCATCCCCTAAAATTATGGCAAAACAAAACATCTTAGAAAATTCATAAAGAACACAACTCGATAGACAAGAATATTGTAGTCATATAACCAACAATAATAGAATAAATGCACCAAGTATATGAAAACAAAAATGATCTCAAACTGAACTAATGTGCGATAGATGGACAATATTTCATGTTTTGATCCATATATCTTCATGCGGTAGGTTCTCATTTGGAGTTCCATTGAGATTTTCTATAAATATATATGATGAAGTCCTCACAAGGTTCATCCATGGATCATTGTATGAAGTTATAAATCTAAAAATTCCATGTGAAATAATCTTCATGTTTATAAAAATAAGGACTGGTTAATAATGAAAGAATTTCCTACCATAAGAAAAGAAAAAGACAAGTTTTGTCCATGGTGATGATGGAGAAGTATCTAGGAAGGCCATACCCATCAAAGAGGACATTATTATGGTCCTGATGCAATGATCATGTTCTTTTGTGAAAATTACAAGTCCAATATGGTCTTGGTAGTATCTCTAATGATCATCTAGAATACTTGTGTGAAGTAGCCTAGGCCAAAATGGCCATAGAATATGACATGGTGAGAGGGTCATAATTAATTAAAGATATATAGTATAATAAGGATGATATGGGATGTAAAAAACATAATGTTGTTGTACTAGATTTCATTTTTTACCATGTTCTTATTCTATAATTTACCTTTATCCTTAGTTTATATAGGTTTATCAATTTTATAAATTAGAGAATTTTAATTCTTTTATTCTTACTCAATCCTCTTGGATTTTTCAAAATAGTTTACTAATTTTATTAGACAATATTTTGGTGCATGATCTTCCTTCTTCATGATTATATATTCCTTATTTGTAGAAACTATTTCCAAACACCCCCTCATGGACACCCCCATCCTAGACAACCCCCCTGACACCTCTCCCGTTAAGAACCCCCCTCCCTCGAACCCCCACCCACTAAAATAGCCCCCACACCCCACTGTAGAATCCCCCACACCCCACTGCCACCCCTACAACAACCCTAATGCCCCTACCTCCCCCTAGTAGCCCTCCTACACCTAGACACCCCCAACCCCCTACAACAGTCCCCACCACCCCCTGCCACCCTCCAACCCCCACCACACCCCCTAGAACCACCCTACAACAACCCTCCTACCCCTGGACACCCCCCTTTACCCACTTATAGTAGGCCCCCTACCCCTAGAAACCCCCAACACCCTCTAGGACCCCCTGCCCCTGGCCACCCCCACCCTGCCCCACCACACCACACAACAGAAGCCACCACAATCATAAAAACAAATACACAAATTATTTTGATAATGAATTAGTTAAAATACATCAATGAATTGGTGAAACACTCCTTCAATACTCCACCCTCCAACACAAAACTTTTTTAAGGATCTCCTAAGCCTATATCAACCCCATCCAAACATACGATGGTTTAAACATGAGATGTACTAAAATAAAATTAGTCTAGGGAAATAAAATTCCCTTCAAAACACTACACCAATGGTTTTTTGGTTCATACAAAAGACATCAAATTTGATTATCCAAAATAACTATATTAAATTCATTAATATCGTTCAACTCAAGTCTCCCACAATACCTCCTAAGACACATAACCACTACATAACCTAGTATAGAGGTCTTCTACCTCATTATACTCCTAAAAAATAGTTAGAAATAAAATAATTTAAAAAATCACAAACAGATTTAGTAAAATATAAATTCATCTTATAATAAAAATTAGCAAATACAATGACACTTTGTAGATTAAAATTATCATTCCCACCTTAGATAATAGTTTCCATTTATATCCATAAATATTATTTTACACCCACTCATTAAACCAGTGAAAAGATTCCCCATGTGACCAATATATAATAACATGAAAGACCATATATTGTTCTTGATAAACATGAAAAAACCCACAACACAAAAAAACTAGAATGAAATAAGAAAATATAGGACATACAGATATGACTCACTATTTAGTTACCCATTTATGCCCCCTTCCTGTTTCTAAAAATGATATACCCAATCACCACCCCAAGAATTAACCAAACCTTGTTATCAAATTTCAATAAATCTTGTTCAAGATTATCCAGGAGCACTCTGTGCATAGAAGAAACGATAATATATTTCAATAAAAGATGGGAATTATATATAAACCAGACATCGGAGGATTTGAGAATATTTTTCACTTCTCATAGAATTGAAGTTTAAGGTGAAATAAATCTTTAATAAATGCAAGGAAAACAGTAGCATAAATACCTGAATATCATCATTAAAAAATGAAAAATGGGATTTGAGGGTGAGTACACTTTTCTCTGGTGTACTAAATTGCCACTCTACCTTTGGAGATAAGCTGAGTGTTTTGATACATAACCATATAATTAGGAAAACTTATCCTCCTTCATAAAATTACTCTTTAAAGAGAAGAAGAGAATCTATAATTTTCCATCTTAAAGCCATAGATCATTGAAGGAATTGACTGTTGAAGGTCCTCCATTGAAAACAATACCATCTCTTGGTTTACAGAGTCACTATACTTGATAAGATTCTGTTTCTGATCAAGTTAAGTTCCATCCTACCTTTTACCCAGCCCCTAATCTTGCCAGTCCCCCCGTGCCCCTACTAGTCCCCCTTCCCCTACCCCTATCAGTCCCCCCTTCCCCCTACCCTTGCATCTGCCAGTCCCCCCCTAAGGTAAATGGTACGTGTTCATAACATCAATTTTTTTAAAGTCTCTTTAATAAATGAAAATACTCATTAATCCATATTTATTTTGAACAAATAAAACCAAATAACACTATGATGAATTTCTTGGATGAATAAAACCATCATTAATTAATTCATGAAACTATGTTTTTAATTCAAAAATTCATACTTGATCCAATTGATAAGGGAGTTTTGAAATTCGGATAACATCAAGAACTTAGTCAATTGTAAAATAAACCTATCGATCTAGAATAACACCAAAAAAATCATCCAAAGATACATCCAAATATTCATTGACTACTAGAACATCACTAATTTTAATAGTTTAGTTTTTTTCAACCATATGATCAAGGTAACTTTCACTATCATATTTAATCAATTTATTAACTTCTCAATATGCTATCAAAGGTATAAAATGATTGATTATAACTTTCATAGATCTGAAATCTATCTAATCAGGGTAAATTAAATGAAAATATATACACATAATAACATTGAAATATATTATGGGCATTTCAAAAAGATTTATAGAGAAGAAAATCCCACAAATAAAAAAAAAAGAGGATTTCAATATATCTTGATTTCATTTATTCTTCCACTAGGAGTTATCACCAAAAGTCATTTCCTCCTTTAATGGGGTGATATTCCCAGTTTAATTAAAAATTTATCATAAATAATGGAATTAATATTTATAGATTCAAAGAAGGCATCAACACAATTCGATCAAACTAGCAACAAACATGTCATTACTTTCTTAGATGGACAGAAATCAATCGTATTTGTAGAAAATGGTTTTATGAAACATTTTTTATTTTTATCTTGTTGATATCCAACCTATTAAATAAATTTCATACATATGTTAGAATAATTCCCTGACTCATTAAGATTAAAAAATCTCACCGTTAGTTGACTTTCAGTTACCCCATTCTTATATTGACCAAGACTATTTGCTTTACAGTTACGAGCTATATAACCAAACTTACTACACTAGTAAAACCTTCCATATTATTTCAAACATTACCTAATATTTTTTAACCGCACTTAGAACATATTGGTGGATTAGCTCCAAATTTCTTAGTTAAGTGATTCTCTATTGCTTTCTACATTGACTTATTTTTACTCTTATCCTCACTTAAAATATAAGCATCAAGAAATTCCATTATAAATTTTTATGGACAAAAAAAATCATAACATTTGAATTATTTTGACACCAAAACTATTTTTAAACTTGGTTTCAATATTGAGTAAAATCTTTAAATTTTACTCTCAATGTCTCGAATAAAATTCGATGTGTACCTAGAAAATCTTGTAAAAGTGAATTTATACATGACTACTGGATCCTCCTCCATTTTACTCAATTAAAATAATTTTATCTCAACTCTAACTCAAACACCCATTGAGATATATTTATCCCATAAAATATTCATAAATATACTCCATTCCATGAAATCCTTTACATCTACCTCTCTCTCTATGATATTCCTAATAAATACCACCATCAACCAGCTTCTTGATAAAAATGATAAATAGAAAGGGTTACCTTTTATCATTTTGAACATCCCATGTATTCATATAATTTTTTAGATAATTATTCCATCCTATATATGCTACTATATCTAAGGTTTCACCAATTTTTATAGGAATTAATTTCATAAACTTCTCAACTATTGACATGTTCCTTTACAATAAATTTGGTTTCTCTATAATATGGATACCACAACTATTTATAGCCCACATCAACCAAGACATCATCACAGAAAACTAATATGTTATAATTCCTAAAATTCTATGTTTCAGATTTGGAAGGATATTATCCTATTAATTAGTTATTAATTCATCTTTCTAATTTCTTTGGTGAAAAAACATTCTGAAAAAAACATATATTAGATAATGAAACATGGTAGTATTCAAATTATATATCATGTAAACATAACACTAAAGTAAAATCTTTCAATATTATTCTATTAACAATATCTTGACCTCAATATTTATCCAATAATTTACTATGATACCAACTACAAAGACCCAACAATAATACATTACATATTATTCAATTTTTCAAATAAAATTCACTTTCTTGTATTCCCAATGTTATTTTAGGTTTAGAGCTTTAAATAATTAGATAATATCAATTTCATTAAAAACAAATGTGTTGTAAAGTGGAAAAATTATCTCAGTATCCATTTTTTCCACATTTTAGTTTTATTAAAATGAGGCACATTTTATTTTGATGATAAATATTTATGACTTTTAACTTGGCTTCTTCTCTGTTCCTACACATCCTTTCACCCTCTGAAAAAAATTTAAAATCTCATGTTCAGTAAAAAATAATTAGAAAGGGATATAAAAGAAAGAAACATAGTTTTCTAGTAGAAAAATTGAAAACCCATAAATTTAATTATTTTTCACATTATTCTTTCAATAGATAATTTAATTCATATCTACATGTGGAAAACAATTTTTACTCAAATAAAGTAATTAAATCCCATAACAAGAAAATAGAAACACTCATAGGAATTTTGGATCACTATATTAATTAATTTTGTTCACTTATACTATAAAGAGTTGTAGACCAATTAAATCAATAGAAAAAACCTCACCAGTTAACTCCCCCCTTAACTTTTTAGGTAAAGAATTTTAACTGATACATTGGAGAGATATATTGGGCTCACCCATAATGTAATATATATTGGGATCACCCATCATATAATTTATATCAAGATCAACAATCATCATATATAGTTCCATAGTTCCATATCATGGATTTTTTTTGTTTTCACTTTTTATCATTAAACCCTTAAACATATCATTTGAATCCATAAGCATGGAATATTCCACTTTTTCATAAATATAAAGATAAAGTTATCTTCCTTAAAAGAACTATTAAGAATGAAAATTTTCCATAAGATCAGGTATAATATATTCTTTAAAAAACATGATAAATTTTAGAGGAATTTTTGTAATGAATAACTGCTATGATGTAAGGAAAAAGAGTTCAAGTTGTATTGGTTAAAATATAACATTCCTTTTACATTTTATAAGGAAAGTAAAAACATTTTATATAAAATATATAAAAATATAAATTTTGAAAGCCTTTGAGAAAAGGTAAAAAGTTGCATAATATTTACTTATTAATTTATTTATGATAATATAAATACTTCCATAATTTTATTTTAAGAATATGAACATCAAAGAAAAATAATTAGATTATAAATATATAAAAAAAATTAAAATGAGGTTTTAAGTTGAAGTGTTTATTACCTTGAGTATGAATCGTCACTTACAATATTTATCTTTCTAATTAATAAACTCATGTAAATTATTTAGTTTCTTAATTACCATTTTAGATATTGTTATTATATTTATATATTTATTACCATGTTATATTTAATTACATAATCAATTAAGTTCACATCAGATGTTTTGAAGATATTCAGCTTAGATATCCTAAATGACTTTGGAAGGTTGACTATAGTCAAATGGATCATGATTATACAACTTCTATAAAATTAATCATGATATATTTTTTATTTCTTAAACATAAATTACACATTTAGAACTAAAAATGTAAGGTGGTTACGAAAAATTAATTATGTGACAACATGGAGATGGAAGTACTTACAAACACATGAGTAACATTTCCATTTTTCAAAGAATATAAGGGAAATAAGGTAAGTTTAATTTTACTTTTATATAATTATGATTAAATCACAAATATAATTTTATTTCTTTAAATACACTTTTACATACAATTATGTGATGCTATGATGAAAAATAAAATACATTAGTTTTGGAGGTGGTAGTCCGCAGAAACAGAAGAGTGATGTCCTTTATTTTTTATTTAATGGTGAAAAAAGAATTAAAATATTAATTAAACACTAAAAAATTAAATTTATATCATATATATCATATTATTTCATTTTTATCCATTATTAATCATAGACATAAGAAAGACATAGAATATTAATTTTCCACTACAGAAATAAATTTATATCATATATATCATATTATTTCATTTGTGTCTATTATAATGACTAGACATGAAATCCTACAATACATGTAAGAAAATATAGTAATAATAAAATTATATCTTTATTAATTAGAAAATTATATAATATTCTTAAAATGAATATATCTTTATACAATCAAATTCATGAATATTTGTACGGTATGAAATTGATTTAATATTAAAATTACATGGTTTATTAAACTATATTTAGACAATAATTGATAGGGGAGGAGTGTTGGTTACTAAAACCCTTCAAAACATATTGGGATAAAAGTTTTGGGGATTTTTAGGCTTTTTATCCTTAGTTTTTACTTTTACCATAATTTACACTTTTTGCATAGTAACTATTTTTTGAGCATTGTAAATGTTTTTTTATAACTAAAAATTAAATTACCCTTATTAGAAAATTTTAATGTTCTAATTCTAAATAGGAAAACCATTTCATAATATTAAATTTTTGAAAGAGACAAAAATAAATTTTATTATAATAAATTTATATTGTATAAAAATAGTTATATAAAAATATGATTTTGGTTTTAAAATATAAAATAATGGGTTTATAAATTAAGCTCAATATTTATAAATTTATAACTTTACTTATAAAATGAATATTTTTCCAAAAAAATGGTTTTATAATTATTTATGTTATTATTATATCCTATTGATATGATAAAAGTCCTGATATTTTTAGACACAATATTTTTCACTATTCACATAAAATTAATTTTTTTTATAAAAATACCAAAACGTCACCCTTTTCTAATATATAATAATATAAATGATTAAAAAAATTATCCTTGAATAATTAAAATTGTACTTCATATAATTATTAATTTATTTGAATAATTATGTTTCATTTAATTTTCTTGTAATGTATTTTATTTTTTTGTCATTATAATGAATTATTCACTTAAGATTGGTTTGGAAAGAATTGAAAGATATCAAACACATCACATTTATTAAAGTGAAATATATTATAGAGACTTAGGGTGTTACACTAAAACCTCTTGCCATTGATACTAGATCCATCCGATCACCCCTCACTCACATAGCTTCCCCTAGGCTCATCCTGAACTAGACCTCAAGGTATAGTCCATCCTGACCAAATACATCATCATTCCATATCCCACTACCCAAGGATCGTCCAAAGCTATGCTGCTCTATGTCACTTTGGATACCACTTGTCAAGTCCTAAAGAAAAGCCAATGACCCTTACAAACGTCTCACATCACATATCCCATGTGAGATCTATCAGCCTATAACCTAGAAGATAACCCTCTTTCCCACAGCCCATGACACCTCAAAGGACTCATCTCACTCACAACACTCACCAAGTTTCATACCGCCCTCATGAGGGGGTCACTCATTATGTGTCAGATTTCAAACCATCTCACCTATATTCAATGGGTATAAGCCTATTATACATACACAACTAGCCCAATGGAATCCCATCTGGGCTACCTACATCATGTTTCATACCCTATGATCTACCAGAGGTGTAATATCCCAACCCATCAAAACATACTTGTCCCGTGTAAGGTCAAGACTCCACTAATTCATGCCCACCTTCAAAGGCCAAGGGATAGAAAATATCCCTGAGCAGAAATATCCCACACATGGTAGGACTTAGACTATGATACCTATACAGATGCACCCACATCCATCTCCATGAAACAATATAGGGATATTAAAAATAAAACTGACACAAATAGGAATGCATACATCTATCCCAAATCATAGTACGGAATAATTACTATAAAGTGAGAAGAGGTAAAAATAAAGCCCCCCAAAAGAAAAACTACAACAGAGTCTAACCTGCTTAGAAGGAGGGGATTGGTACCAAATTCATGATTGGTATACTCCTCGGTTTTCCTAACCCATAACTTTGCTCCACCTACTTTAGGTCCACCAAGGACAGTTCTAGAATACATTTAGACTACACAAGACACAACATGTGTGGGAAGAGACTATGAAGGGTTGAGTATAAAAATAACCAATAGGCACCTCAAAAACCCAAAACAAGTGGGAGTAACTAATAGAGATCAGTTAACTCAACCAAGATCTAGGGTATCAAACCAAAGATAGGGAGAGAGTACTCCATCCTTACACCCATGATCCTTAAAAAACTAGTCAACTCAACACCCCAAGATATGTCAAGTTAATAAAACATACCAAAATAGTCTTCCAAAATATCCCACATATACTTGAAATAGACTCCATGTCTCCCGATCATATCAATAAATCCATCTATAAAAACAAAGTTGAGGTTCTAACATATCTCTCAACTAGGATTCCTAGCTCCTTGATTATATCCATCCTTGATGGTATATATATGAGATATTTCACACATCAGGTATACCTATTCCACCCCATATAGAACTAAATTGACCACTCATCAGTTTTTTCTAAACTGATGGAAGAACCTTGCAATTCATTTTGGAAACTACCCGAGAGGGCACACTCGTTGGAAATAACTGTGGATAAAGTCACCAAGTGACCTATTGGATCCCCAAAAAAATAGAGAAGATCACTCCTAGGACTGCTAGGGGACACTGTATACCCTAACTGAAACATATAACATAGAAAGTGGTTATCTCAATACAACCCCAAGTCAGGAACAACTCGATAAGAATAGGATCAATGCCCATATAGATATGGTCACATTACTTCCACATACCCAACCTAGGGATAACACCATGATAGAATACAAAATTAAACATAGTTAATTTATCTTATATACAAAATACATCACACAAATACCCCATTAGAAATATCAAATCTCAATAAATTGATAGGGGGTCAGCACCCATGGATCACTGGGGCTCTGTCCCCTAATAGAAACATCCCCTGGGTAGAGGATAGATTCTTGTGAAAATATTGATTAAACTAATACAAAAAATCATACCAGGGAGACATAAAAGGACACTGAGATCAGTTCATGCCTCTCAGATGGATACATGCTCTAAGACTCTAAGTCTCTACTTTAAGAGGAGAGAGTTAACTCACTCGAGAGTATATGAACACACCCAAGATTCACAGTCTTGGAGAAACCATAGAGAGATCATGATCCTAGGATGAGGACATGATTCCAAACCAAAAAATCATAGGAATAGACCAAGATAAATCACCCAACCACTTATTTTATAGATGTTTCTAAATAAAGTGCTCTACAGAAAAACCTCACATCACAAATTAGAATCCAAAACCATGGCCACCATTGCATCCTATATGGAAAATAACTTATGATAGGCTAGTTGTGAGCCTCCACAAAAGACTAAAAGAAGGATATTCATAAGGAAGAAAGTATCCAAGGGATGTACAGGGTGTGTACCCATAGAACATAGCATGTTCCTAAAAAAATTGAACCTCAAAATTTCCCCTTCATCACTCAGTATGTATAAAAGGAAATACATGTTGTATACCCCATTTCACATTGAATGTGACCTCATCTGATCTCCTAGGTGTATCCTTACCCAAACATAACTAGCTAGCCATGTTTCCACACATAGTATGTATCCCTAACAAATGATGCATTTCTTATTGGTTAAGACTAAGCCCATTTCCTTAGCTATTCTCATGTGATGAAACCCATTCCTTTGTCATATGGTTGTGTACTACCACATGTCCAGGTCCCTTTACACAATAAGACTAGCATTGTCCCTTAGCCACATGACCTAGGATTACCACATGATGTGTACCCCAGTACATAAAATTTAGTCCCTAAAGATCAACTTCGATTCTAGGAAGAACATATGGTGTGTGATCCTACACTAGATTCTATGGGATCTGTAATTCCAGATTGAAATTTCATCCAAGAAACCCAAACCCCCCATTTTCACCTGAAAACCACAGATCAATCTCCAAAGGGTCCCTACCATTTATATAAGGGCTCTAAGACCATAAAATATTCGTAAAAGTGGGTTAGGAAATAATTATAATAAATCCTCCTACCTCGGGGTGAAATGATGAACCTTCGGGTCCAGATCCATGATCTGAAGATATTCCACCACAATCTGGGAGCGATCACTATCCAGATCAAAGATTAGTGGAACCTCCTCTCCTTGGATTGTATGTGGGTCATCCATAACAATGGGAGAAAACCCAACTCTCCTTCACCCATGATTGAAATAAAAAGGTATATGACGTTTATTAATTAATTTTATTAAATTATTGACCTCTACTTATCAACTCTCCATAAATGCCTCCAACCAGGTACCCGACGATGAAAAATTTTATATCGCGCTGAGGGTAAAAACCAAATTCTTATATAGAATAAGGTTTCATATTTTTTTCCCTCATCTCCCCTTGGGTGTTATTTCACATTTTATATAGAATTAGGTGTGTGTGATAAAATATATTTTATATTTTTCATTGGACCACAGAGAGGCTCTCAAGGCCATGACGTCCCGCTTCAACTAAGAGTTCGGAATTAGAAATATTACTAGAAATATTAAAAAGTATTACATTAAAACAAAAAAGTCACTACACTCTCACCACCTTCAAGTATTTTCATCTAGAAAAGAGACTGACTATGGAAAACAAAGAAAACAGATCTCTCAACTGGATCTCTGAAGTTAGTGATATATTTATATGGTTCTCATGCTCTAAAAAAACACAAACCCACCCTAACTTCCAACTAAATGTATAGTGGCACAACACCAATCTACACCACATAGAAACATAATGAATAATTAAAAAACTCTAGATATATCCTTCCTCCCTGTCTAACTCTATAGAAACCTTCCTTAGATGTAATCTCACTGAACATGAGATCACATAGTCGAACACCAAGGGCCACCTTCATTGGCCCACAAAGAACCTAAAATAGCCCTCGGAGACCTCATCCACCTCTGAATGGTCTTTAAATTTAACCACCATGCCACCACCATTCCAACATGAAAATCTGAAGCATGTTTTCCATAACCCCAATGGTTCACCTATCTATAGAAACCACCCATTTATTGGGTGGACCACTGATTGCTGGAGAAATTAATTACATGAATCTACTACAAACCTTCTCAAGGTCCATAGTGAACCAATTTAGAAAGTGTTAGGGATCACATCCTTCAGTCTCAAAACACCACTAAAGAGTCCAACACATCCAAAGGTATCACTATGAACCTAATAAGAACTATACTCCAACATGGAGTTAGTGATAACTTGACCTGAGGCCAGACATCGAGAACCATATTTCATCTAGACTTTGGGAAAAGACGGGGTTTATTGTTAGGTGTGGGTAATCCTACCTGATAGTATCTTAATCTAGGTGATTTCTTCCACACCTAAGATTAAGAACTCTTATTCCTCCTAGGAAAACAAAAAATGGTATCCCAAGTGAACACACTTGGTCTTACAATCCCTCCTAAAACCTGCAATAGCACCTCATCACATGAGACCAAATAGAATCCCATTGGTACTAAAATTTCATTTTGGATGGATGCTCTAATGTCACAAGTCATTGAACATGGGTTACACATAGGAAAAAGTGGTCCATGAATCTACAAAGTCTTCAAATAAGGAAAATTAATCACATGCTGCACCTTAAACCACACTCGAGCCTCCAGGATAGAATCCTCCTTTTCATGGAGATAATCCTTCCCTAGACCACCTTTACACAACAACTTGGTCCTACTCTAATAACTCAAAGAACTATCCTTCCCTGAGCACACAAGTCAAAGGAACTCATTATCCACTCCTCATCAATATCCAATTTAGGCATCACTGACTTATCTACATGGTTTTTTATCATGTCTCAAGAACATGACTTGGTTGGATAAGCATCCTACTTCCATTAAATTCAAAGCGACTTCAAACAATACCACAATGGGGCTCCACTAATTCCCTATATCACATTGAATAAGCATCAAACATGAAGTGTAAAGGGAAAATGTATCTGACGCCTATTTCTAGAAATACTAATGAAAAATTAGAAGGCATACAGATCTTACCTCAAACCTATACCAGAGGCACTGGGACATAAAAAATTAAGGCCTACAACCAAACATGTCCATGTCTACCATCTCCCAGAGCCTGAACAAGACTGTCTGGGGGTGGTGGTGGTGGCAACAGATCAAAGTGATAACCACCTTCCACTATTCATATGCCACATCCACTACCATGTGGATATCCTATCCAAAACTGACTCCTCTTTATTTGTGGTCTATCGACCACATATCTATTTGAATTTTAACCAATAGTACACCCCCAAACAAGATTTGTATACCCATCAAATGTATATCAATTCCTCTCCCCAAAGGACTGAGTTATCCCCAAGGCCTCTATGAGTGTTGGTGCCTCTTACATTGTATGCCTACTATCTGCATGTATCGATCAACCTAGAACATAGAAAAACCCTACCTTGGAAGATCATGATATTAGATAGATCCTTACGTATCATTTTTCAGAACCAACAGATCCATTCAAAGAATAGTCTGACTGACTGGATCCAACTGAACCCTCAGAGATGGATTTATGCACTACTCAACTGGAAAAATACCTACCTGTTTTCCACTCGTACGCCAACCTGCCTCAAGACTAGTTCCCTGCATGGTTACCTCATCACCCATTTTTTCATACCCTCAACCCTGATATGGAAATATTGAAGGATTAAATCATGGAAAAATATTGAAATAAGACAATATGTGAGGTGTTCAAATACTATATTTGAAGAGATAACTAAATAATGACATAGAAACCACAAAATAGTATTATATGATACATGTAACAATGATTTACCAAAAATAAATTCATGAATTCTCAAAGTCAAAAAGTAGGCAATCTAATTTTTAGTGAATGGATACATCGACCATCACACCAAAACAAGATTCCCTAGCAGGAAAACCGAACATGAAACACATTAACACTATCACCATGAAACCCAAAACAAGATCACAAATAGAAAAACAATAACTCTATAGTCATGGGGAAGGAACTCCTCAAATAAAACTGAATAATTACTCAACCCACTGGGGGGAGCTTAGTCGGTAGAATGTAGAGCCTCCAAAACCCCAAGCCTACCTCCAATAGGAAAAGGGTTGGAGGCCAGTGATGAGTAGAAATATCTCACACATGGGAGGAATTATCCTAAGACACCTACACACACACATACCCATATCCATATCCACACAATAGTGTAGAAATAATAAAAATAAACCTGATAAAAAAATGAATGCATACAACTTTCCCATATCAGAGTATGAAAAATAATCGTAATGGAAAAATGGGAAAATACAAGCCCAACAAAACAAAAACTAAAGAAGCGTCTAACCTATTCAGAAGGAGGATAATTCTACCGAATGTATGACTAGGATACTCCTCAGTATACCTAGCCTAGAACAATGCTCCACATTCTCCCAACCCAACAAGGATAGTGCTAGAATACCTATAGTCTACACAAGACACAACAAGTTAGGTTATTGACTATACATGGGTGAGTATAAAAATACACAATAAGAACCTCGAAAACCCAAAAAAGGGAGTAACTGATATGCATTATTAAACATGACCAAGATCCTGAGGATAAAACCCAAGAGATTGAGATAACTCTATCTCGACACTCATCCTCTATGCAACACTAGTCACCTCAAAACCCCCAAGTATGTCAAGAGAATGACACATACTACAATGTCTCCTATAATATCACACATATAAACAAAATAGACTCTATTTCTCTAGTTCCCATCCATAAATCGATAGAAAATAACCAAATCAATGTTTCAAAGTATCAATCATCAAGTAGTACCACTCTCTGAGCCTATACATCCTAGATGGAATGTTTCTAAGAGATGTCACACATTAGGTACACTTTCACTATAATAGATGGTACTCAACTAATCTCCCATTAAGTATCACTAAACTGATGGAACAACCCACCCATCCCTAGTGGTAACTATCTATGATGACACTAGATCTCAAAATACATATAAGGGGTCTCTCCCTAGACCGCTGGGGGACACTATAAACTCTAACTATAACAAAGAATGAAGAATGGGGGTATCTCACTACAAACCAAAGTCTAAAACAACTATCTGAGAGAGGAACGAGACTCCTGTAGATTTATTCACATAGATTCTAAAAACATCTCCTAGGGATAAAACTACAATTAAATTTTTAAGTGAACTAATAGGGTTCATCTAAGATATAGAATCCATTGGACAACTACCACACCATAAATAGAAGATCTCAATACAGAGTTTAGGTGTTAGCACCTAAGTCTCATTAGGGATCCTTCACATATTAGAAACATCATCAAGGGTGGAGGATCAATACTATTGTAAATATTGGTCATACTGATACTACAAACCCGACCAGGGAAACATGAAAGGATGTGAGGATCTCTCTGAGCCTCTTAGAGGGATACATGCTCCAAGATGTTGATTCTGTTGTAAATGAAGACTGATAAAACTAATTAAAAAATATTGGAACACACCTTCACTACATAATCTTGAGGCAACCATAGAGAGGTCATTATCTTGGGATGAGGACATGATACCACATTGAAACCTCATTGGAATAGACCAAGGGAACTCACCCAACAGATTTTGGTATAGAGGTTGATAACTAAAGCGACCCACAATTTTACCTTATTTCACATATCAAAATTTGAGATTATGGCCACCATCCTGTCATATGTGAAAAATTACTCAGGATAAGCTACTCGCGAGCCCCCATCTGAGTCCAGAAGGAGGAGACACGTAAGGGAGAAATTATCAAAGGGAAGTACAAAAAATATATCCACATTAAAAAGTGTTTCCCTCGAACCCAGACCATGTATATGTCATATTTTGTAATTGTAATTTATAAAATGAAATAAATAGTGTGTACCCCATGTCACATTACTTGTGACCTCATCCAATCTCTTGGTCTTGTCCTTTCCCAAACATGGACAGCTTGAAATGTTTCCAAACATGACATGTATTCCTGGTACACAATGTGTTTCTTCTTGGTTATTTCTAATCCCATGTCCTTTGCATGTTCATGTAATACATCCCATTCCCATTTCCTTTTTCAGTTTACTACCACACGGTCAGGTCCCTTAACATCGAATGATTGGTTGTGTCCCTCAGCCACACAAACTGGGATCACTACACGACCTGTACCCCAATAAACTATGTGTAGCCCCCAAAATATCCTCTTCCTTGAATGTGAATAACAAAAATTATGTACTTCTACACTGTATGTAATGTGATAAGACATTACATAATGGAATTTTTTCTAGGCCACCCAAAACCCCTGATTTCCACCTGAAAAAAATAAATCAAACTTTGTGGGGTCCCTAATAGTCATATAACTGATTTAAAAAATAAAAAATGATTTAAAGGTGTATGGGATGTAAGTATTTTAAATTATTCTACCTCATGGAGAAATTATTAAGATTTGGGTCGAGATCCACACTCTGAAAAAGCTACATGATGATCCAGGAGTGATCACCTTCATGATCGAAGATCAGCAGTGCCTCTTCTCATTGGATCATCCACGAGTCTTCTATAATCATGGGAGGAAACCTTTATATCCTTTAGTAATACATGAAACTAAAATATAATGGGTTTTACTAATATATTTTATTAAATCAATATACTCTTCTGAACATCCCGCAATGACCATTTGTAACCAAGTACCCAACAATGACAAATTTTATTTCTCACTTTTTTTAAAAACTAAGTGCTTATATCAACTATGGTCTCAAATATTTTATTTGAGTCTCTACTCATGAGTTATTTTATTATTAATACATAACTAAATGTGTGTGGTAAAATATATTTAATATTTTTCACATGACTACATTGAGGCTCTATGGGCCCTAGAATCCCACACCGACTCAGCGTATGGCTTCAGAAATATTCCTATAAATATTATAAAGTATTATATAGAAAAACTGAAGTTTCTAAACAAGTTATAATTTCAAATTATAAAACACCCCCACTTTTTGGTGACACATATGTTAGATGATCCCAATTCACCAAAGTTCTTAATGGTATATATTCCAAGCAAATGTGGCCCAACACTGTCCTATCCCTTCCATCAAAGTAATCCATGATACCTATCTCTCTACTAAATCCAATTTAGTATATATATAATGGAAATTAATGCATAACAATAATATGGATTTGTATTAAAGGAACCAACTATATCTATCATGGAGTTACCACCCATTCATCATTTCAAATCACCTCATCCATACTCATCCATTCCTCCTCCAATCATGTACCTCCTCCTAAGTTAATTTCTCATTCCAAAAATCATCAATAAGTGATTATAAACATATATATTTAATAATTAAATTTAAACTACAGTGTAATAATTGATGGAAAATTCACTAGACATCACCATCACACTAAAACCTTGAACAACTACCTGTAGAAGGTCCGTGGCACACCCCCAATACCATCTTTGGAGAAATCCCTATCACACAACACATAATAAATTTAAAAATTATTATAATTTAATAAAAAACCATAAATAAAATATTTCAATTACTTACATCAACCAAAACAATTATAGGAGGTGTGAATTCAGATTACAAGGTCTTCCTTTAGCCAATTTACTTGGAAGAACTATCTCTCTCTATAAATTACTCTGTTCTTCAATCAAATAAATTTAAGTCCCTAGACTAAAATTGAATCAAATCATAGTGATAGAATTAAGGGACCAATAATAGGATAATAATGGAAGATATTACCTCTAATCATCATTGGAACACATAAAAAATCCCATATCAAGGGGGATTGAAGGAGGCATTAAGGGACATATAACTTTCTAGAAATGTACTTTTATAGATGATCTAAACCCCAAAATTATGAATCCCAATGACCCCAAAACCATTTTTATAGCGACCAATACTAAACGTATCTTAAATTTTTACATTACTTCAATAATTTATAAATTAAATCTCTCTTAAAAATATTACAATCCCAAGAATGAAAGTTTTAATGTATTTTATGACTACTTATATAAGAAACATATTTAATATTACTAGTAAAAATTTCTCCATAATCCAACTCTTAATGTCCCCCTTCTATAATTATTATATGCTAAACTTATATTAATGACATTGGGAAGGGCAATATAATAATGGGGCGAGCTCAAAATCTCAATAAGGTTAAGAAAAAGTGATAACAACCAAATATCAAAATTTAGTATAAGATATGAATATGGGTTTGTTAATGTAATCAAGAAACATAAACATAAAATATAGAATTCATACCCAATAATAAAATAGAATGATCATAATAATTAAATCATGGAATAAGGGAACAAAATCATAAGATCATGGAATAATGGAATATTTGGAAACAACCTAATTCCTATAATTATAAATAAAATTTTAGTATCAATACCAATAGCTTTATTTTAAAGTTAAAAAATTCCCATGTTGGATTGGGTTCACTGCCCATTATAATAAACATAGTGGAAAGGGTCCCATGGTATAGTAGGTGTACTCCTTAATCGCATATATAATGTCTCGTGAGAAATTAATATTTACCGAATGAATTGGAGGGAAATATAATTCAAAAACAACTTCACATAAAATAAAATCATATATATGTGCACCCCGTGAAGAAAATAAATCATATATAAATCATAACCATGATAAAACCGCTGAGGAAAAAGCGGGGTTCATAATTCTGATTTATGGATTAATTGAATCATAAATTAGAAGGATTATTAAGAGGATGATTTAAATAATTTTGAACTTTCATAATTGAAAGTTTAATATATGTATTTAACATGTAGTTCTAATATATATTATTCGTGAGTTGTTTTTACGAGAGTAAAAAATAAAAATGATCCTTCAATGGTGCTTTATGAAATCAGTAATTGATATTTTTATTCAAGGAAAGTGAATATTATTTTCCATGAAAATATATTTAAAAAAATGTATTTATCTATAAAATAATTAGATTTTTTAGAAGCTAATCATTATTTAAAAATATTTTATGGGGGTTATTCTTGACATGAGACAAGAAATAGAAAATATCCCTTAAATTGGATTTACTTAAAAGTGAGATTTTTAAGGGAACTAAAAACATGTATAAACCCACTAATTAAAAGGGTATTTAACTAGGAATATCTAATGGGAATATATATAAAAACATAATAAGTTCATGAAAATAAGACTGTATAAATAAGTGATAAAAAGAAAGTGACATATAGCCAATAAACAATGAGGGTGGTATAGAAGTTCCCTTTTATGTGTTAAACACCATTGTTGAAATACCACATCAAAAAATATGACAATAAAACTATATTTTGAAAATATGAGAAGGTAAATATTAGGTTCTCATGATATAATTCTTAACGAGGCGCCCAATTAAAAAGAAAAACATTGGAGGGAAATGAAATTATGGATAGGGAGGGAAAATTGTCATTTAAATAGTTGATATTATTATTCACATTGATTCATTATCAAGAAGGATTAGAAATCAAAATTAAATAAAACATGAATAATAAGTGATATATAAATATTGAAATTGGGTATTACATATTAAATGAACTAAAAAACTCACTAAAAACATTATAACTTAAGAAATCAGATTCAATCATGAAAGACAGTTATATTTTTGGGAAAAAATCCATCGTATACCAAAGCAAGGAAGAACTTGAATGCAACAAAAGTTTCCAAGTTCAAAAATAATTAATGATATTATTAGTTAGGGGGTAATTAGTTACACCATCAAAATAAATATTTGTGAATCATATCAAAGTATAACTTAATGAAGGGGGATTAAGATAGAGAACTTATGGCCTAATAAACATTCTAATAAAACCCATTGAAAGATTAATATCATTATGTTGGTGTTGAAATACCATGAATAAAGATTATTAATGATATTATATATATAATTTTAGGTATATATTCCTTTTAAATGAAACTAGATGCTTAATATAATGTGTCTTAGGGAAAAAAATTTGAGATGAAACCCTTACATTGTGTCTAAAGGTGCTATGATAATTCCCATTATTTAATATATAATTAAATTAATTTCATTAGATATATGCCTAAGAACACTATTAAAATATATTTAACTTTATATGGTCTATTTACTGCCTTTATTTATTTATTTCTAATATATTTTATACTTCAGTTGGTTACTTGGGGTTTTTCTTGTAATTCCTTCATAACACTTTAAGTTTTTTTGACCGTGGTAAAAGGTATTGTAAAATAAATTTAGGATATATAAAATTATGGAAGTTAATTTTTTTATAATTTCATTAGGAAAAAACCTGTAAAGATTCAAAGGTTATCCTAAAAAATATCCCAACTAAAAAAGGTTCCCTGAAAAGTCTATTTGAGGCTGTTAAAGTTATTATAACAATTTTTATTTTTATTACTTATATATTGAAATAAATTTTCATTACGGAATATTAATAGGTTCAAAAATATAATTTTCTCATAGTATAAATACATTTTTAATGTAATCTATGTTAGACTGTCATTGAAAATAAATCTTTTCATTCATAGAGGAAGTAGTATGCACACACACATGATGAAATTTTCGTTCATATAAATGATTTTGGAGGAAATAATAATATAAATATTACTTGAGTATAAAAAAATATAATCATAATACCGATGTCCTTGTTATCATGCCTTAATGGATAGATGGAACATGAGGGTGCCTCTCCCTTGGAAATTATCCCTTTAGTAACTACTTAACACTCTTTATTTTGCTCATTTAGTGAATACAAGGATTCAGTAGAGTTGGGAATAACGCCTCAAGATTTTATAGTATTTATCTTCTTAAATAAATTATATTTATTCAATAGCTTACATTACAAACAAAACTGAGTTTAAATAAATCGTGATATACCATTAAATATTAACATAACTATTGGAATAGCAAAGAGACGGTTAGGAATAGTAATGTGGCCATTAGAATAATAACCATGACTATGAATGTATTAATTAAATTTAGTTTTCTCATAAATGAAAATTTGATATACGATATCATGAAATAAGAAAATAAATGTTTTGAAAATGATAAATCGAGTGTTTATGTTTTTGTAAAACATAAGTGTTTATTTACAATTATATAACTAATATAATGATTTAAAAAAAATTATTTTCGTAAAAAAGTTTCATAAATTTATATTTAGTTGTATTATAATTATAAGATAATTTTACAAGAACATAATTAATTTTTAAAAGTTTTGTTTAATCAGTTATAATAATAAAATTTGTATTTTTCAATAAATGACTGTTTTAATTAAAAATTAAAATTGTCATATTTAGTAACTTATTTTCATAAAATGGATTCCATTTTTTGAATCTAAACATAGAAAAATGGTTCGGGTTAATATTTTGTATTTTTTTGAAATAGTTGAATTTTTGGTGAATAGTGATATATGACAATTTTCGATATTTAAGATTAAAAGTTAAATAGATGGATTTTGTGTCATTTATGATTTAATAGCCCATCAGTTCAAAATCACATGAAGTATTTGACATACATTGTCCTAAGAATCAATAAAAATGATAGTCTTGAACTAAAATAATAAACAAATGAATAAAATAATAAAAAAGACCCCTCTCTTCCCACTATAAATACTAACCGTCACCACCTCTTATCCTCACATCTTGTAAGTATTTAATATTGGTAGTATTCTACCCAAATTATCTCTCAAGTCTCTTACCCTATTCTAAGACCTTACAGTCTTACCAAAAGACCAAATCCAAGTGCCTTAAATAGGTTCCCAAGGAGACGATATTCAAGAGGTAAATACTTTTTTTTTCTCTTTTATTTTTTCTTTTGTTATAATCTATTAACCTACACTATAATTGTAGAGACCCGAAGCTTATCGTACATGGACATTACATTACTTTTGCAGAATACTTAGTACATAACGAAAACACACACACAAGGATCGTAATAGTTTAGTGTCTTTGGAAACTCGGAACGTAATCTTCTAATCGTGGGGAAAGATCTTCAATATCTCCCATAAAGATCTTCCCTTTTTTTTTACCTAAAAACCTTTCTTTATATCCTGGGGAAAAGAAAACATAAAAGGGTGAGATCAAATGCTCAGTAAGGGTAAACAAAAGAAATATCAATCACATCATATACATAAGAACATAGCTTTTGGAAATCTTAACCTGCAAAAGAGCTCATAATATCATAACATGGGATAAATCATAGAAGTGATAATGAGATCCCCATAATCATAACATGAAACTTGAAACTTTGTGGCATGCACACATAATCATAGAAAATCATTTCTTGTTAGTCACGACTCATTGGCAAGACTATCTTAGTGGACAAATTCCCTTTCTGAACCGAGTTCACTCCTCGTTTCAGTCCTGTATCACTGAACCGAAATAACCTTCCGTTTCAGCCATGTCTATCTCATGAGATATAAAATCTTTACCCAATGCATTGGAGGGAGATATAGGTCCCACCCATCTCATAATGAATCCTTTCTTATGTGTGCCACATAATCATAAACCATACATCATAGCGTAACCCATGTAATAAAAATGGGATTCTTAAACAACATGACATCATAAAAAAATTCATATAAGATAAAGGAATTCATAAAAATATTTCCATCATAACATAATCAAACCAATGTAATAATAGGGATTAAAACAGAAACATTTATTATCTTAGATGGAAAATAATTTTGATAAAACACTTGAACTCCATTCTTGAGGAAAATATCCTTTCTTCTTTAAAAACATTTTTCCTTTCATAACATGTCATACGACTTTAAAATAAAATAAGTTGATTAAAAATAAACTTTAAAACTTGTAAAGGAAGATTCTTGGAAATTTTGTTTTAAAAATCCATTCATGCTGTATAAGTTAAAAAAAACATTCTTCGTACTTTTGTCGGAAAAGTCAAAAAGTACCTCGTACGAAAAACGACAAAAGATTCCTTTCATACATATTACTAAAAACTCACTGAAGGGTAAAAATAGATTTAAACAATTGTAGGTGGATGGAAATAATATTACATATTGATGAAACATGGATGTGGATGATAAAATACACCCCAGTAAATACTTACGAATAAACAATCTCGGATAAAAATGAGATTGTGATATTTCCCTTACCTTAGGTCCGACTTGCTTTGTAAGTGTCTGAACCTCATGTATAATGATTTAAATCATGTTATTGACTTATTACAGAATCATATTAATTGTTATGATATCATATATGGTTCACTTATGACATTATATTACCCGTTCTTTTGTAAATTCCATGTTAAAGAAGCGTTTTGGGTAAAATCGTTTCATTTATCGTAGGTGTTTTGACTTGTTGTTCTTGACATCATTATTACTAATATCATGATTTACTCACTTCCAGAATATAAAATATGATTTATATATCATATATATTCAGTATATATATATATAATAGATAGATAAATGAAATGAAAAACACCGTTCATGGAGACGGTAGTCCGTACGTACGCATGAACGCTGTTTTCCTTTCCTTATTGTCTTGAAATGGAAGTAAGTATATGACATACATATAAATATACATAAATCCAGTATCATTATTATGTCATATATTTCATTATTACTTGTTATATTTTCTTTATAATCATTCATGAATGGTTAATGTGGAGAATGAATCTCATCGCGTCGTGGAGACGGTATTACGTACGTACGCACGCGCGGTGATTTCATTTTTCCTTAGGATGGATAGAAGGTGAATTAGGGTTGTTTCATACTTATAATAACATATCAGTATATGAGTGATACTGATGTTATTACTTCATAATTAAACAACCTAAGAAGAAGAAGTGGAAGAAGAAATAAAGATGAAAGAATTGGTAACGGTAATTACCTCTTCTTTGAAGCGCCTTTTGGAGACCTCCTCTAAGGGAACTAAAATTGGTCTTTGAGGAAGACCAGAACCTCTAGGATGTTGCTAGGGAAGTGGAGAAGAGATTTTGGCAGGGGTTGGCCGAGCTTGAGTGCTCAAATTGGTGTGAGGAGGAGGGGGAGGAGGTGTCCTTTTATAAGGGAGGAGAGGGGCACCTTAGGAATATCTCAAAATATTATTTTATATTAAAGTCAAAATCGGTTTATAATGGTTCCAAAGGGTCTTATTTCGAATCTAAAGTGGGGATGGGTAGCAATACTATCAACCAATAATATTTGGACAAGTTTAGGTTTTTATTTTAACCTTATCAATTAGATTTAACTCTAAGTTAAATAATTTAACTTTTACCGTGTCTTTTTTTTTCATTCACTATATGGTTAATACACTTATTATAACATGCCAAACGAACCCCAAAGTGTTTATTATTAATATATATATCCTTATCTAAGTCATTTGGCCGAACATTAGATTTTTAGGAATAAAATAACAATTAATTATATAATATTTGTTTTAAAAACTATTTTGTGTCAATTTTGACACTATTTGATATATGATTTTTGTGAAAGTCATAACAGAATTATATGTTCGAACCAAGTTGATTAAATCAACAAACATATATCATAGTAACCTATAAAATTAGTTGAATTCATAAAAAGTCTTACATTATATTTATTTTGGTATTTATATTATCAATTATGTCAATATTTCATTAATAAGATAATTACTGCATCATCTTTTTGTCATAAATAAATTAAATTATTTGATGTTTAAAAATTACAAATAAAATACCATCATGTAGGAAATCTTTTTAGCTTTCTAATGAATATTTAAAATCGAATTTATCTTATGTATAACCCCATATTAAAAATGATTTACTTATTAAACTTTGATTTTAACTATTTTAACCCTTCTTTAAATAAATTAATAATAAATGTCCTAATCTAATCCAAGTGGGCCTAAATGGTCATATTTTATTCCTAAGTTTGTTTTTGGTCGAATTTCACTTGTCCAATAGAATTAGGACATGTGTTAGGGTAATATTAATATCATATTTACCCTTAGTTACCCTATTTACTATTAACCGCGGTAAAAAAGGTAAAAAGTTACTATTCACCAAAAAATTATTTTTATCCCATTGAACCACATTTTACTTACTGATATCAACCGTGTCTGTCGGATTTTTTAAATTCCATTCACAGAAGCGGTAAAATTAAGTTTTATGCAAAATTCAGTTTTTAACCTACCACTTAGTGGTTTCACTATTCATCAAAAATTGAAAGTTTTCAGAAAAATACAAAAATTTCACCCTAGGCTAATTTCGATATTCCGAATCCAAAAATGAAGTCCATTTTGAAAAATAAAATTTATAAAATTTCAAAAAGTGGTTATTACTATTCATAACGGCTAGTTTTAATAATATTTTAATAGCATATCGTTGTTTAGTGAAACTCGGTATTGCGTACTACACACGCTATCGAGGAAGGTTGCGATTGCGTGTAATGCAAGGCAAGTCAAGGATACGTGTTGTGAAAGCTCCTTTTCGTGTAGCGTACAACACAAGAAATTAATAAAATTAAAAAGAATAGTTTTTATAAATTCTCGTGCTGTTACAATCTACCCCCCTTAAAATGAATTTTGCCCTCGAAATTCGTCGGGGTTATAAATAGTTTACTATTCGAAAGTTTCTTTAATAGAAACCCACATTGTAAAAAGGAATACCAAAACATGGCTTTAAAAACTAAAGTATGAAATGTAACGATTACCCAAATAAACTAATCACTGGGTTTCCACATAGGTGAAAATATGGATATGGAAGAGAAATCTAACCATCATGTTCTGATGGAGAGTGGTAGAGAACATGGCTATGGAAAAGCCAGTAATCACAAATCCATAAATTTGTGACGATCTAAGGTACCATCTGATTCATCAGGTATAAGAGAACTAGGACAACATTTTTGGTTTTCAAGATCATTTCCCTAAAGTTAAAGAATTTGAATTAGAATAAATACTTACTTTATTTTGGTACAATCTCACTGTTGTTCGTGCCTTTAACAATTTCCACTTCATCTCTTAAATAAATGAAGTTGAATTTTTTATTCGTGAAGTGTTAGCAGATCATGTGATAGAATGACGGGTCATTCCATCTGTCTCAAAAGGTTAGCAAAATTTATATACATAAGTCGATCTATAGTGGGATTAATCATATATGGTTCCTAAAATGGGCTTATACTTCATATATCATACTGCTTAATATAATAACACTAGTTTCTACTAAACAGGGACTTCCTGTAGGTCAGTGGTAGGCGATAAAGGCCAATCGCACTTCGGTTGTGGGTTCGATTCCCACAGCCTTGTCTGAAGCGATGGGCTGTCGCCCGTCCTGCAGGTTTTCCTTTTCCTAAAACTACATTACTATAACATCCCATCAATAATATCAAAAATCTTCTATCCTTAAACAATACTAACTTATGTCCAACATAATCCATTCTAATCTTTAGGCTTATCCATAATACTGCAGTCCACTCTCCTAACATAGTGAAAACGATTACCAGAGATTTAATATTGTCGTTGATCCCCATATATCATAAGATATGTTTCGCTGGTCACATTCCAGAAATTCAAAGTCCTTAATCATGTATTCTCTTGAATACCCATTGAACCTTAATGAAAGCATGAATGCAGTTACCAAAATCCTAAAAATTCTATATACTCAAACCATGATATCACTTAGTCCTTATATCAATCATGATCTCATTAATACTATCAAATATTTCATTTTCTCGTTTTCCCTTCATTATGCGCATATCATTCTTTTTCCAAAAATATCTCAATCACTTTCCATGGTTATTGGTACCATAAAATTATTGAAAACCACAATAGACCAATACATAAATATTCCAATACTCCATGATACAACATTATTTTGGAATCCTATTACATAAACAATTATTCATTCCACCACATCTTTGTCATATTCAACATCGCAAATAGTGATCACATGTGACTTCCCTTTGTCCTTTTCCTTAAGCGGTTCCTCATGTCGATCATCACTAACCCTTGGATTAGGGCATTTATTAGCATAATGCCCCATTTCCTTGCACTTGAAGCATTGAAGTGTTGGTGATGCGTTCTCTGCAGTGTTTGCTTTATTCACATCATTAGAAACCCTTTTTCCATTACTTCGACACTCAGCTGCTCGATGACCTTCTTTTCCACACTTAAAACATTTTCTAGTCCCTTTAAGACAATCTCCACCATGCTTCTTTCCACACTTTGTGCATAAGGAAAAATTCATCTTCTTTTCACCATTATTCTGTGATTTCTCCTTGAACTCCATCTTTCGTTTGTTGTCAAAACCATGAGATGGATATGTAACACCAACTTCCATTTCTACCTTGATAGCACAACGCACAATTTCTTCATAGCTACTGAAGTCTCTTATAGCTAATGCCCTTCGAAGACTTGGTTTTAAGCCACTGAAAAATCGATCAACTTTACTTTCAGTTTGGATGATAATACCACAAGCATACCTTGCAAGTCTTGTAAAATTTTCTTCATAGGTACCAACAGATTCATCGTCCCTTTGCTTCAGTTCAAGAAACTCTTTCTCCATCTTTGTTCGAAGAATACGAGGGAAGTACTTACTGAAAAACAAGTTCTTGAACTTGTCCCATTCCATGGACTCAATTTCATCTCTTGGCCTCGTATTCTTGATAAGATTCCACCATTGATCAGCTTCACCTTCCAAACGATATACTGCTAAGATGACTTTATCATGTTCAGAACATTGAAGAACTGAAAATATCTTTTCAGTAGTACTGATCCATTGTTCAGCCACAAGTGGATCAGAAGACCCACTGAAAGAAGGTGGACGTTGCCTCATGAAGGACTCAATAGAATATTGTTCCCTTCTCTGCTCATTTGGAAGTCCAGAATGATTCATAGCTTGTGTAAGTATAGCAACAAGATTTTGCACTCCATCTCCCATAACATTTGTTTGTTCAGGAGGGAAATCATTGCATTGTCCATTGCATTGATCAACACGGTTCCTTCGGGTTCCAACCATCATCTAAAACCCAAAAAGAATAGTGTGAGAGGCAAAAATCATTCTAGGGAAAATAACATAATAAAGGGGGAGTACCTTCAATATCTAACATCTTAGGTTTAATTCTATGATCGTTAGCGTAATTCTAGTACTATAACCAATACGTATACTTAACCTTAGGGACATCCCTAGACATACCTTAGAAATATCTCTAGGGATCTCACTAAAGTTCTCGCATCCTAGTTTCCAAAGGTTGACTAAACCTTTCCTCTGATACCAACTGTAGAGACCCTAAGCTTGACTTACATGGACATTACATTACTTTTGCGGAATACTTAGTACATAACGAAAACACACACACAAGGATCGTAATAGTTTAGTGTCTTTGGAAACTCGGAACGTAATCTTCTAATCGTGGGGAAAGATCTTCAATATCTCCCATAAAGATCTTCCCTTTTTTTTACCTAAAAACATTTCTTTATATCCTGGGGAAAATAAAACATAAAAGGGTGAGATCAAATGCTCAGTAAGGGTAAACAAAAGAAATATCAATCACATCATATACATAAGAACATAGCTTTTGGAAATCTTAACCTGCAAAAGAGCTCATAATATCATAACATGGGATAAATCATAGAAGTGAAAATGAGATCCCCATAATCATAACATGAAACTTGAAACTCTGTGGCATGCACACATAATCATAGAAAATCATTTCTTGTTAGTCACGACTCATTGCCAAGACTATCTTAGTGGACAAAGTCCCTTTCTGAACCGAGTTCACTCCTCGTTTCAGTCCTGTATCACTGAACCGAAATAACCTTCCGTTTCAGCCATGTCTATATCATGAGATATAAAATCTTTACCCAATGCATTGGAGGGAGATATAGGTCCCACCCATCTCATAATTAATCCTTTCTTATGTGTGCCACATAATCATAAACCATACATCATAGCGTAACCCATGTAATAAAAATGGTATTCTTAAACAACATGACATCATAAAACAATTCATATAAGATAAAGGAATTCATAAAAATATTTCCATCACAACATAATCAAACCAATGTAATAATAGGGATTAAAACAGAACCCTTTATTATCTTAGATGGAAAATAATTTTTATAAAACACTTGAACTCCATTCTTGAGGAAAATATCCTTTCTTCTTTAAAAACATTTTTCCTTTCATAACATGTCATACGACTTTAAAATAAAATAAGTTGAATAAAAATAAACTTTAAAACTTGTAAAGGAATATTCTTGGAAATTTTGTTTTAAAAATCCATTCATGCCGTATAAGTTAAAAAAAACATTCTTCGTACTTTTGTCGGAAAAGTCAAAAAGTACCTCGTACGAAAAACGACAAAAGATTCCATTCATACATATTACTAAAAACTCACTGAAGGGTAAAAATGGATTTAAACAATTGTAGGTGGATGGAAATAATATTACATATTGATGAAACATGGATGCGGATGATAAAATACACCCCAGTAAATACTTACGAATAAACAATCTCGGATAAAAATGAGATTGTGATATTTCCCTTACCTTAGGTCCGACTTGCTTTGTAAGTGTCCGAACCTCCTGTATAATGATTTAAATCATGTTATTGACTTATTAAAGAATCATATTAATTGTTATGATATCATATATGGTTCACTTATGACATTATATTACCCGTTCTTTTGTAAATTCCATGTTAAAGAAGCGTTTTGGGTAAAATCGTTTCATTTATCGTAGGTGTTTTGACTTGTTGTTCTTGACATCATTATTACTTATATCATGATTTACTCACTTCCAGAATATAAAATATGATTTATATATCATATATATTCAGTATATATATATATATAATATAGATAAATGAAATGAAAAACACTGTTCATGGAGACGGTAGTCCGTACGTACGCATGAACGCTGTTTTCCTTTCCTTATTGTCTTGAAATGGAAGAAAGTAGATGACATACATATAAATATACATAAATCCAGTATCATTATTATGTCATATATTTCATTATTACTTGTTATATATGCTTTATAATCATTCATGAATGGTTAATGTGGAGAATGAATCTCATCGCGTCGTGGAGACGGTATTCCGTACGTACGCACGCGCGGTGATTTCATTTTTCCGTAGGATGGATAGAAGGTGAATTAGGGTTGTTTCATACTTATAATAACATATCAGTATATGAGTGATACTTATGTTATTACTTCATAATTAAACAACCTAAGAAGAAGAAGTGGAAGAAGAAATAAAGATTAAAGAATTGGTAACGGTAATTACCTCTTCTTTGAAGCGCCTTTTAGAGACCTACTCTAAGGGAACTAAAATTGGTCTTTGAGGAAGACCAGAACCTCTAGGATGTTTATAGGGAAGTGGAGAAGAGATTTTGGCAGGGGTTGGCTGAGCTTGAGTGCTCAAATTGGTGTGAGGAGGAGGGGGAGGAGGTGTCCTTTTATAAGGGAGGAGAGGGGCACCTTAGGAATATCTCAAAATATTATTTTATATTAAAGTAAAAATCGGTTTATAATGGTTCCAAAGGGTATTATTTCGAAGCTAAAGTGGGTATGGGTAGATATCCTATCAACCAATAAGATTTGGACAAGTTTAGGTTATTATTTTAACCTTATCAATTAGATTTAACTCTAAGTTAAATAATTTAACTTTTACCGTGTCTTTTTTTTCTTTCACTATATGGTTAATACACTTACTATAACATGCCAAACGAACCCCAAATTGTTTATTATTAATATATATATCCTTATCTAAGTCATTTGGCCGAACATTAGATTTTTAGGAATAAAATAACAATTAATTATATAATATTTGATTTAAAAACTATTTTGTGTCAATTTTGACACTATTTGATATATGATTTTTGTGAAAGTCATAACAGAATTATATGTTCGAACCAAGTTGATTAAATCAACAAAAATATATCATAGTAACCTAGAAAATTAGTGTAATTCATAAAAAGTCTTAAATTACATTTATTTTGGTATTTATATTATCAATTATGTCAATATTTCATTAATAAGATAATTACTGCATCATCTTTGTGTCATAAATAAATTAAATTATTTGATGTTTAAAAATTACAAATAAAATACCATCATGTAGGAAATCTTTTTAGATTTCTAATGAATATTTACAATCGAATTTATCCTATGTATAACCCCATATTAAAAATGATTTACTTATTAAACTTTGATTTTAACTATTTTAACCCTTCTTTAAATAAATTAATAATAAATGTCCTAATCTAATCCAAGTGGGCCTAAATGGTCATATTTTATTCCTAAGTTTGTTTTTGGTCGAATTTCACTTGTCCAATAGAATTAGGACATGTGTTAGGGTAATATTAATATCATATTTACCCTTAGTTACCCTATTTACTATTAACCGCGGTAAAAAAGGTAAAAAGTTACTATTCACCAAAAAATTATTTTTATCCCATTGAACCACATTTTACTTACTGATATCAACCGTGTCTGTTGGATTTTTGAAATTCCATTCACAGAAGCGGTAAAATTAAGTTTTATGCAAAATTCAGTTTTTAACCTACCACTTAGTGGTTTCACTATTCATCAAAAATTGAAAGTTTTCAGAAAAATACCAAAATTTCACCCTAGGCTAATTTCGATATTCCGAATCCAAAAATGAAGTCCATTTTGAAAAATAAAATTTATAAAATTTCAAAAAGTGGTTATTACTATTCATAACGGCTAGTTTTAATAATATTTTAATAGCATATCGTTGATTAGTGAAACTCGGTATTGCGTACTACACACGCTATCGAGGAAGGTTGCGATTGCGTGTAGTGCAAGGCAAGTCAAGGATACGTGTTGTGAAAGCTCCTTTTCGTGTAGCGTACAACACAAGAAATTAATAAAATTAAAAAGAATAGTTTTTATAAATTCTCGTGCTGTTACAATCTACCCCCCTTAAAATGAATTTCTCCCTCGAAATTCGTCGGGGTTATAAATAGTTTACTATTCGAAAGTTTCTTTAATAGAAACCCACATTGTAAAAAGGAATACCAAAACATGGCTTTAAAAACTAAAGTATGAAATGTAATGATTACCCAAATAAACTAATCACTGGGTTTCCACATAGGTGAAAATATGGATATGGAAGAGAAATCTAACCATCATGTTCTGATGGAGAGTGGTAGAGAACATGGCTATGGAAAAGCCAGTAATCACAAATCCATAAATTTGTGACGATCTAAGGTACCATCTGATTCATCAGGTATAAGAGAACTAGGACAACATTTTTGGTTTTCAAGATCATTTCCCTAAAGTTAAAGAATTTGAATTAGAATAAATACTTACTTTATTTTGGTACAATCTCACTGTTGTTCGTGCCTTTAACAATTTCCACTTCATCTCTTAAATAAATGAAGTTGAATTTTTTATTCGTGAAGTGTTAGCAGATCATGTGATAGAATGACGGGTCATTCCATCTGTCTCAAAAGGTTAGCAAAATTTATATACATAAGTCGATCTATAGTGGGATTAATCATATATGGTTCCTAAAATGGGCTTATACTTCATATATCATATTGCTTAATATAATAACACTAGTTTCTACTAAATAGGGACTTCCTGTAGGTCAGTGGTAGGCGATAAAGGCCAGTCGCACTTCGGTTGTGGGTTCGATTCCCACAGCCTTGTCCGAAGCGATGGGCTGTCGCCCGTCCTGCAGGTTTTCCTTTTCCTAAAACTACATTACTATAACATCCCATCAATAATATCAAAAATCTTCTATCCTTAAACAATACTAACTTATGTCCAACATAATCCATTCTAATCTTTAGGCTTATCCATAATACTGCAGTCCACTCTCCTAACATAGTGAAAACGATTACCAGAGATTTAATATTGTCGTTGATCCCCATATATCATAAGATATGTTTCGCTGGTCACATTCCAGACATTCAAAGTCCTTAATCATGTATTCTCTTGAATACCCATTGAACCTTAATGAAAGCATGAATGCAGTTACCAAAATCCTAAAAATTCTATATACTCAAACCATGATATCACTTAGTCCTTATATCAATCATGAGCTCATGAATACTGTCAAATATTTCATTTTCTCGTTTTCCCTTCATTATGCGCATATCATTCTTTTTCCAAAAATATCTCAATCACTTTCCATGGTTATTGGTACCATAAAATTATTGAAAACCACAATAGACCAATACATAAATATTCCAATACTCCATGATACAACATTATTTTGGAATCCTATTACATAAACAATTATTCATTCCACCACATTGTTTTCATATTCAACATCGCCAATAGTGATCGCATGTGACTTCCCTTTGTCCTTTGCCTTAAGCGGTTGCTCATGTCGATCATCACTAACCCTTGGATTAGGGCATTTATTAGCATAATGCCCCATTTCCTTGCACTTGAAGCATTGAAGTGTGGGTGATGCGTTCTCTGCAGTGTTTGCTTTATTCACATCATTAGAAACCCTTTTTCCATTACTTCGACACTCAGCTGCTCGATGACCTTCTTTTCCACACTTAAAACATTTTCTAGTCCCTTTAAGACAATCTCCACCATGCTTCTTTCCACACTTTGTGCATAAGGATACATTCATCTTCTTTTCACCATTATTCTGAGATTTCTCCTTGAACTCCATCTTTCGTTTCTTGTCAAAACCATGAGATGGATATGTAACACCAACTTCCATTTCTACCTTGATAGCACAACTCACAATTTCTTCATAGCTACTGAAGTCTCTTATAGCTAATGCCCTTCGAAGACTTGGTTTTAAGCCACTGAAAAATCGATCAACTTTACTTTCAGGTTGGATGATAATACCACAAGCATACCTTGCAAGTCTTGTAAAATTTTCTTCATAGGTACCAACAGATTCATCGTCCCTTTGCTTCAGTTCAAGAAACTCTTTCTCCATATTTGTTCGAAGAATACGAGGGAAGTACTTACTGAAAAACAAGTTCTTGAACTCGTCCCATTCCATGGACTCAATTTCATCTCTTGGCCTCGTATTCTTGATAAGATTCCACTATTGATCAGCTTCACCTTCCAAACGATATACTGCTAAGATGACTTTATCATGTTCAGAACATTGAAGAACTGAAAATATCTTTTCAGTAGTACTGATCCATTGTTCAGCCACAAGTGGATCAGAAGACCCACTGAAAGAAGGTGGACGTTGCCTCATGAAGGACTCAATAGAATATTGTTCCCTTCTCTGCTCATTTGGAAGTCCAGAATGATTCATAGCTTGTGTAAGTATAGCAACAAGATTTTGCACTCCATCTCCCATAACATTTGTTTGTTCAGGAGGGAAATCATTGCATTGTCCATTTCATTTATCAACACGGTTCCTTCGGGTTCCAACCATCGTCTAAAACCCAAAAAGAATAGTGTGAGAGGCAAAAATCATTCTAGGGAAAATAACATAATAAAGGGGGAGTACCTTCAATATCTAACATCTTAGGTTTAATTCTATGATCGTTAGCATAATTCTAGTACTATAACCAATACGTATACTTAACCTTAGGGACATCCCTAGACATACCTTAGAAATATCTCTAGGGATCTCACTAAAGTTCTCGCATCCTAGTTTCCAAAGGTTGACTAAACCTTTCCTCTGATACCAACTGTAGAGACCCTAAGCTTGACGTACATGGACATTACATTACTTTTGCGGAATACTTAGTACATAACGAAAACACACACACAAGGATCGTAATAGTTTAGTGTCTTTGGAAACTCGGAACGTAATCTTCTAATCGTGGGGAAAGATCTTCAATATCTCCCATAAAGATCTTCCCTTTTTTTTACCTAAAAACCATTCTTTATATCCTGGGGAAAAGAAAACATAAAAGGGTGAGATCAAATGCTCAGTAAGGGTAAACAAAAGAAATATCAATCACATCATATACATAAGAACATAGCTTTTGGAAATTTTAACCTGCAAAAGAGCTCATAATATCATAACATGGGATAAATCATAGAAGTGAAAATGAGATCCCCATAATCATAACATGAAACTTGAAACTCTGTGGCATGCACACATAATCATAGAAAATCATTTCTTGTTAGTCACGACTCATTGCCAAGACTATCTTAGTGGACAAAGTCCCTTTCTGAACCGAGTTCACTCCTCATTTCAGTCCTGTATCACTGAACCGAAATAACCTTCCGTTTCAGCCATGTCTATCTCATGAGATATAAAATCTTTACCCAATGCATTGGAGGGAGATATAGGTCCCACCCATCTCATAATTAATACTTTCTTATGTGTGCCACATAATCATAAACCATACATCATAGCGTAACCCATGTAATAAAAATGGGATTCTTAAACAACATGACATCATAAAACAATTCATATAAGATAAAGGAATTCATAAAAATATTTCCATCACAACATAATCAAACCAATGTAATAATAGGGATTAAAACAGAACCCTTTATTATCTTAGATGGAAAATAATTTTTATAAAACACTTGAACTCCATTCTTGAGGAAAATATCCTTTCTTCTTTAAAAACATTTTTCCTTTCATAACATGTCATACGACTTTAAAATAAAATAAGTTGAATAAAAATAAACTTTAAAACTTGTAAAGGAAGATTCTTGGAAATTTTGTTTTAAAAATCCATTCATGCCGTATAAGTTAAAAAAAACATTCTTCGTACTTTTGTCGGAAAAGTCAAAAAGTACCTCGTACGAAAAACGACAAAAGATTCCATTCATACATATTACTAAAAACTCACTGAAGGGTAAAAATGGATTTAAAAAATTGTAGGTGGATGGAAATAATATTACATATTGATGAAACATGGATGCGGATGATAAAATACACCCCAGTAAATACTTACGAATAAACAATCTCGGATAAAAATGAGATTGTGATATTTCCCTTACCTTAGGTCTGACTTGATTTGTAAGTGTCCGAACCTCCTGTATAATGATTTAAATCATGTTATTGACTTATTAAAGAATCATATTAATTGTTATGATATCATATATGGTTCACCTATGACATTATATTACCCGTTCTTTTGTAAATTCCATGTTAAAGAAGCGTTTTGGGTAAAATCGTTTCATTTATCGTAGGTGTTTTGACTTGTTGTTCTTGACATCATTATTACTTATATCATGATTTACTCACTTCCAGAATATAAAATATGATTTATATATCATATATATTCAGTATATATATATATAATAGATAGATAAATGAAATGAAAAACACCGTTCATGGAGACGGTAGTCCGTACGTACGCATGAACGCTGTTTTCCTTTCCTTATTGTCTTGAAATGGAAGTAAGTAGATGACATACATATAAATATACATAAATCCAGTATCATTATTATGTCATATATTTCATTATTACTTGTTATATATGCTTTATAATCATTCATGAATGGTTAATGTGGAGAATGAATCTCATCGCGTCGTGGAGACGGTATTCCGTACTTACGCACGCGCGGTGATTTTATTTTTCCGTAGGATGGATAGAAGGTGAATTAGGGTTGTTTCATACTTATAATAACATATCAGTATATGAGTGATACTTATGTAATTACTTCATAATTAAACAACCTAAGAAGAAGAAGTGGAAGAAGAAATAAAGATGAAAGAATTGGTAACGGTAATTACCTCTTCTTTGAAGCGCCTTTTGGAGACCTCCTCTAAGGGAACTAAAATTGGTCTTTGAGGAAGACCAGAACCTCTAGGATGTTGATAGGGAAGTGGAGAAGAGATTTTGGCAGGGGTTGGCTGAGCTTGAGTGCTCAAATTGGTGTGAGGAGGAGGGGGAGGAGGTGTCCTTTTATAAGGGAGGAGAGGGGCACCTTAGGAATATCTCAAAATATTATTTTATATTAAAGTAAAAATCGGTTTATAATGGTTCCAAAGGGTCTTATTTCGAAGCTAAAGTGGGGATGGGAAGAAATCCTATCAACCAATAAGATTTGGACAAGTTTAGGTTATTATTTTAACGTTATCAATTAGATTTAACTCTAAGTTAAATAATTTAACTTTTACCGTGTCTTTTTTTTTCTTTCACTATATGGTTAATACACTTACTATAACATGCCAAAAGAACCCCAAATTGTTTATTATTAATATATATATCCTTATCTAAGTCATTTGGCCGAACATTATATTTTTAGGAATAAAATAACAATTAATTATATAATATTTTATTTAAAAACTATTTTGTGTCAATTTTGACGCTATTTGATATATGATTTTTTTGAAAGTCATAACAGAATTATATGTTCGAACCAAGTTGATTAAATCAACAAAAATATATCATAGTAACCTAGAAAATTATTGGAATTCATAAAAAGTATTAAATTACATTTATTTTGGTATTTATATTATCAATTATGTCAATATTTCATTAATAAGATAATTACTGCATCATCTTTGTGTCATAAATAAATTAAATTATTTGATGTTTAAAAATTACAAATAAAATATCATCATGTAGTAAATCTTTTTAGATTTCTAATGAATATTTATAATCGAATTTATCCTATGTATAACCCCATATTAAAAATGATTTACTTATTAAACTTTGATTTTAACTATTTTAACCCTTCTTTAAATAAATTAATAATAAATGTCCTAATCTAATCCAAGTGGGCCTAAATGGTCATATTTTATTCCTAAGTTTGTTTTTGGTCGAATTTCACTTGTCCAATAGAATTAGGACATGTGTTAGGGTAATATTAACATCATATTTACCCTTAGTTACCCTATTTACTATTAACCGCGGTAAAAAAGGTAAAAAATTACTATTCACCAAAAAATTATTTTTATCTCATTGAACCACATTTTACTTACTGATATCAACCGTGTCTGTCGGATTTTTGAAATTCCATTCACAGAAGCGGTAAAATTAAGTTTTATGCAAAATTCAGTTTTTAACCTACCACTTAGTGGTTTCACTATTCATCAAAAATTGAAAGTTTTCAGAAAAATACCAAAATTTCACCCTAGGCTAATTTCGATATTCCGAATCCAAAAATGAAGTCCATTTTGAAAAATAAAATTTATAAAATTTCAAAAAGTGGTTATTACTATTCATAACGGCTAGTTTTAATAATATTTTAATAGCATATCGTTGTTTAGTGAAACTCGGTATTGCGTACTACACACGCTATCGAGGAAGGTTGCGATTCCGTGTAATGCAAGGCAAGTCAAGGATACGTGTTGTGAAAGCTCCTTTTGGTGTAGCGTACAACACAAGAAATTAATAAAATTAAAAAGAATAGTTTTTATAAATTCTCGTGCTGTTACAATCTACCCCCCTTAAAATGAATTTCACCCTCGAAATTCGTCGGGGTTATAAATAGTTTACTATTAGAAAGTTTCTTTAATAGAAACCCACATTGTAAAAAGGAATACCAAAACATGGCTTTAAAAACTAAAGTATGAAATGTAACGATTACCCAAATAAACTAATCACTGGGTTTCCACATAGGTGAAAATATGGATATGGAAGAGAAATCTAACCATCATGTTCTGATGGAGAGTGGTAGAGAACATGGCTATGGAAAAGCCAGTAATCACAAATCCATAAATTTGTGACGATCTAAGGTACCATCTGATTCATCAGGTATAAGAGAACTAGGACAACATTTTTGGTTTTCAAGATCATTTCCCTAAAGTTAAAGAATTTGAATTAGAATAAATACTTACTTTATTTTGGTACAATCTCACTGTTGTTCGTGCCTTTAACAATTTCTACTTCATCTCTTAAATAAATGAAGTTGAATTTTTTATTCGTGAAGTGTTAGCAGATCATGTGATAGAATGACGGGTCATTCCATCTGTCTCAAAAGGTTAGAAAAATTTAAATACATAAGTCGATCTATAGTGGGATTAATCATATATGGTTCCTAAAATGGGCTTATACTTCATATATCATACTGCTTAATATAATAACACTAGTTTCTACTAAACAGGGACTTCCTGTAGGTCAGTGGTAGGCGATAAAGGCCAGTCGCACTTCGGTTGTGGGTTCGATTCCCACAGCCTTGTCCGAAGCGATGGGCTGTCGCCCGTCCTGCAGGTTTTCCTTTTCCTAAAACTACATTACTATAACATCCCATCAATAATATCAAAAATCTTCTATCCTTAAACAATACTAACTTATGTCCAACATAATCCATTCTAATATTTAGGCTTATCCATAATACTGCAGTCCACTCTCCTAACATAGTGAAAACGATTACCAGAGATTTAATATTGTCGTTGATCCCCATATATCATAAGATATGTTTCGCTGGTCACATTCCAGACATTCAAAGTCCTTAATCATGTATTCTCTTGAATACCCATTGAACCTTAATGAAAGCATGAATGTAGTTACCAAAATCCTAAAAATTATATATACTCAAACCATGATATCACTTAGTCCTTATATCAATCATGAGCTCATGAATACTGTCAAATATTTCATTTTCTCGTTTTCCCTTCATTATGCACATATCATTCTTTTTCCAAAAATATCTCAATCACTTTCCATGGTTATTGGTACCATAAAATTATTGAAAACCACAATAGACCAATACATAAATATTCCAATACTCCATGATACAACATTATTTTGGAATCCTATTACATAAACAATTATTCATTCCACCACATCGTTGTCATATTCAACATCGCCAATAGTGATCGCATGTGACTTCCCTTTGTCCTTTTCCTTAAGCGGTTGCTCATGTCGATCATCACTAACCCTTGGATTAGGGAATTTATTAGCATAATGCCCCATTTCCTTGCACTTGAAGCATTGAAGTGTTGGTGATGCGTTCTCTGCAGTGTTTGCTTTATTCACATCATTAGAAACCCTTTTTCCATTACTTCGACACTCAGCTGCTCGATGACCTTCTTTTCCACACTTAAAACATTTTCTAGTCCCTTTAATACAATCTCCACCATGCTTCTTTCCACACTTTGTGCATAAGGAAACATTCATCTTCTTTTGACCATTATTTTGAGATTTCTCCTTGAACTCCATATTTCGTTTCTTGTCAAAACCATGAGATGGATATGTAACACCAACTTCCATTTCTACCTTGATAGCACAACGCACAATTTCTTCATAGCTACTGAAGTCTCTTATAGCTAATGCCCTTCGAAGACTTGGTTTTAAGCCACTGAAAAATCGATCAACTTTACTTTCAGGTTGGATGATAATACCACAAGCATACCTTGCAAGTCTTGTAAAATTTGCTTCATAGGTACCAACAGATTCATCGTCCCTTTGCTTCAGTTCAAGAAACTCTTTCTCCATCTTTGTTCGAAGAATACGAGGGAAGTACTTACTGAAAAACAAGTTCTTGAACTCGTCCCATTCCATGGACTCAATTTCATCTCTTGGCCTCGTATTCTTGATAAGATTCCACCATTGATCAGCTTCACCTTCCAAACGATATACTGCTAAGATGACTTTATCATGTTCGGAACATTGAAGAACTGAAAATATCTTTTCAGTAGTACTGATCCATTGTTCAGCCACAAGTGGATAAGAAGACCCACTGAAAGAAGGTGGACGTTGCCTCATGAAGGACTCAATAGAATATTGTTCCCTTCTCTGCTCATTTGGAAGTCCAGAATGATTCATAGCTTGTGTAAGTATAGCAACAAGATTTTGCACTCCATCTCCCATAACATTTGTTTGTTCAGGAGGGCAATCATTGCATTGTCCATTGCATTTATCAACACGGTTCCTTTGGGTTCCAACCATCGTCTAAAACCCAAAAAGAATAGTGTGAGAGGCAAAAATCATTCTAGGGAAAATAACATAATAAAGGGGGAGTACCTTCAATATCTAACATATTAGGTTTAATTCTATGATCGTTAGCCTAATTATAGTACTATAACCAATACGTATACTTAACCTTAGGGACATCCCTAGACATACCTTAGAAATATCTCTAGGGATCTCACTAAAGTTCTCGCATCCTAGTTTCCAAAGGTTGACTAAACCTTTCCTCTGATACCAACTATAGAGACCCTAATCTTGACTTACATGGACATTACATTACATTTGCGGAATACTTAGTACATAACGAAAACACACACACAAGGATCGTAATAGTTTAGTGTCTTTGGAAACTCGGAATGTAATCTTCTAATCGTGGGGAAAGATCTTCAATATCTCCCATAAAGATCTTCCCTTTTTTTTACCTAAAAACCTTTCTTTATATCCTGGGGAAAAGAAAACATAAAAGGGTGAGCTCAAATGCTCAGTAAGGGTAAACAAAATAAATATTAATCACATCATATACATAAGAACATAGCTTTTGGAAATCTTAACCTGCAAAAGAGCTCATAATATCATAACATGGGATAAATCATAGAAGTGAAAATGAGATCCCCATAATCATAACATGAAACTTTAAACTTTGTGGCATGCACACATAATCGTAGAAAATCATTTCTTGTTAGTCACGACTCATTGCCAAGACTATCTTAGTGGACAAAGTCCCTTTCTGAACCGAGTTCACTCCTCGTTTCAGTCCTGTATCACTGAACCGAAATAACCTTCCGTTCCAGCCATGTCTATATCATGAGATATAAAATCTTTACCCAATGCATTGGAGGGAGATATAGGTCCCACCCATCTCATAATGAATCCTTTCTTATGTGTGCCACATAATCATAAACCATACATCATAGCGTAACCCATGTAATAAAAATGGGATTCTTAAACAACATGACATCATAAAACAATTCATATAAGATAAATGAATTCATAAAATTTTTTCCATCACAACATAATCAAACCAATGTAATAATAGGGATTAAAACAGAACCCTTTATTATCTTAGATGGAAAATAATTTTTATAAAACACTTGAACTCCATTCTTGAGGAAAATATCCTTTATTCTTTAAAAACATTTTTCCTTTCATAACATGTCATACGACTTTAAAATAAAATAAGTTGATTAAAAATAAACTTGAAAACTTGTAAAGGAAGATTCTTGGAAATAATGTTTTAAAAATCCATTCATTCCGTATAAGTTAAAAAAACATTCTTCGTACTTTTGTCGGAAAAGTCAAAAAGTACCTCGTACGAAAAACGACAAAAGATTCCATTCATACATATTAATAAAAACTCACTGAAGGGTAAAAATGGATTTAAACAATTGTAGGTGGATGGAAATAATATTACATATTGATGAAACATGGATGCAGATGATTAAATACACCCCAGTAAATACTTACGAATAAACAATCTCGGATAAAAATGAGATTGTGATATTTCCCTTACCTTAGGTCCGACTTGCTTTGTAAGTGTCCGAACCTCCTGTATAATGATTTAAATCATGTTATTGACTTATTACAGAACCATATTAATTGTTATGATATCATATATGGTTCACTTATGACATTATATTACCCGTTCTTTTGTAAATTCCATGTTAAAGAAGCGTTTTGGGTAAAATCGTTTCATTTATCGTAGGTGTTTTGACTTGTTGTTATTGACATCATTATTACTTATATCATGATTTACTCACTTCCAGAATATAAAATATGATTTATATATCATATATATTCAGTATATATATATAATAGATAGATAAATGAAATGAAAAACACCGTTCATGGAGACGGTAGTCCGTACGTACGCATGAACGCTGTTTTCCTTTCCTTATTGTCTTGAAATGGAAGTAAGTAGATGACATACATATAAATATACATAAATCCAGTATCATTATTATGTCATATATTTCATTATTACTTGTTATATATGCTTTATAATCATTCATGAATGGTTAATGTGGAGAATGAATCTCATCGCGTCGTGGAGACGGTATTCCGTACGTACGCACGCGCGGTGATTTCATTTTTCCGTAGGATGTATAGAAGGTGAATTAGGGTTGTTTCATACTTATAATAACATATCAGTATATGAGTGATACTGATGTTGTTACTTCATAATTAAACAACCTAAGAAGAAGAAGTGGAAGAAGAAATAAAGATGAAAGAATTGGTAACGGTAATTACCTCTTCTTTGAAGCGCCTTTTGGAGACCTCCTCTTAGGGAACTAAAATTGGTCTTTGAGGAAGACCAGAACCTCTAGGATGTTTCTATGGAAGTGGAGAAGAGATTTTGGCAGGGTTTGGCCGAGCTTGAGTGCTCAAATTGGTGTGAGGAGGAGGGGGAGGATGTGTCCTTTTATAAGGGAGGAGAGGGGCACCTTAGGAATATCTCAAAATATTATTTTATATTAAAGTCAAAATCGGTTTATAATGGTTCCAAAGGGTCTTATTTAGAAGCTAAAGTGGGGATGGGTAGAAATACTATCAACCAATATGATTTGGACAAGTTTAGGTTATTATTTTAACCTTATCAATTAGATTTAACTCTAAGTTAAATAATTTAACTTTTACCGTGTCTTTTTTTTTTCTTTCACTATATGGTTAATACACTTTCTATAACATGCCAAACGAACCCCAAATTGTTTATTATTAATATATATATTCTTATATAAGTCATTTGGACGAACCTTATATTTTTAGGAATAAAATAACAATTAATTATATAATATTTTATTTAAAAACTATTTTGTGTCAATTTTGACACTATTTGATATATGATTTTTGTGAAAGTCATAATAGAATTATATGTTCGAAAAAAGTTGATTAACTCAACAAAAATATATCATAGTAACCTAGAAAATTAGTGGAATTCATAAAAAGTCTTAAATTACATTTATTTTGGTATTTATATTATCAATTATGTCAATATTTCATTAATAAGATAATTACTGCATCATCTTTGTGTCATAAATAAATTAAATTATTTGATGTTTAAAAATTACAAATAAAATACCATCATGTAGGAAATCTTTTTATATTTCTAATGAATATTTACAATCGAATTTATCTTATGTATAACCCCATATTAAAAATGATTTACTTATTAAACTTTGATTTTAACTATTTTAACCCTTCTTTAAATAAATTAATAATAAATGTCCTAATCTAATCCAAGTGGGCCTAAATGGTCATATTTTATTCCTAAGTTTGTTTTTGGTCGAATTTCACTTGTCCAATAGAATTAGGACATGTGTTAGGGTAATATTAATATCATATTTACCCTTAGTTACCCTATTTACTATTAACCGCGGTAAAAAAGGTAAAAAGTTACTATTCACCAAAAAATTATTTTTATCTCATTGAACCACATTTTACTTACTGATATCAACTGTGTCTGTCGGATTTTTGAAATTCCATTCACAGAAGCGGTAAAATTAAGTTTTATGCAAAATTCAGTTTTTAACCTACCACTTAGTGGTTTAACTATTCATCAAAAATTGAAAGTTTTCAGAAAAATACCAAAATTTCACCCTAGGCTAATTTCGATATTCCGAATCCAAAAATGAAGTCCATTTTGAAAAATAAAATTTATAAAATTTCAAAAAGTTGTTATTACTATTCATAACGGCTAGTTTTAATAATATTTTAATAGCATATCGTTGTTTAGTGAAACTCGGTATTGCGTACTACAAACGCTATCGAGGAAGGTTGCGATTGCGTGTAATGCAAGGCAAGTCAAGGATACGTGTTGTGAAAGCTCCTTTTGGTGTAGCGTACAACACAAGAAATTAATAAAATTAAAAAGAATAGTTTTTATAAATTCTCGGGCTGTTACAATAATAAGTGTAATGGTGACTAAATTATGATATATATATACTTTTATTTTATTTTTCACTGTAATATTCATCCTCAAATATCTTCTCATCTCATTTTATTTTAATAATGAAAACATCGTCCGTTAGGTGTCGATTCACTACCTTCATGGATGATGAGTTTTAATTTTTGATTACCGCCCTCAAGGATTGTCATAAACACCTTTTTATGGTGAAAAAAAGATTATAATATGTGTAATAAAACTTATTTAGTGTTTCAGAACCAGGATATAAAAAGAATAGTAAATAAATAAACTAGTTCATGATGGTCATGGAAACCGCCAAGGACACTAATCATTTTTATTTAACATATTATCTAATGATTCAGCCTTATACCATATAACCAAATGATATATGAGAACCATTTAAAACTATGAAATTATATTAATATCATTCCATTCTACTTTTGGTGTTTTCTTCCATTTGAAAATAGATCTCATAATTATACACAAGGGAGCCAACCATAAAATCTTGAAACAAATGTTCCTGGAACCATAAAATAAAACTTAATAAATCATAGGAATTTATATAAATAAACTTAATAACATTATAATAAATAAAATATATTTTTAATAGGTTATGTATTAAGTAATCAATGTATCTAATTTTATTATCTAAAACATTAAGTGCATGTGTAGATTACTTTCAAACATAAGCTAAGGGGTTTCTCATCTCACTTTTATTTATATGAGATATTCCTTATTCAAAACTTATTTTATATGTTTTTTGTATGTATAATTACCTTTGATATATCATATCCTAAATAAAATTATCTATATGGTATTCAATGTTTCATTTTATAATCATTAATATTTTGGGGTATACGGTTCGACTATCTAAAAAGTGCTAAGAGACTTCATCTTAGTCTCTATTTCATTTAGACATATTTGGTATTGTACTCAAAATAATTTTTATGTGGTGTATCTACTACCCCTTTGAGATAATTTTACATTTGAAATTATATTTCATTAAATATTCATATTTTTTATAGATAGATATGATTATTTTCTAACATGTGCACCATTTATACATAAGATATTTAATTTGAATGTTGTTATAATTGGGGAAATATTTTTAAATATATATCCTCTACACAATAAATATATTTTGATAAGAAATATTATTAATGTATTAAATCTATGTATTAATAATCATTCAGACTTGCAATAACAGTTGGAGATCGACATTATATAGCTCCCCGAAGCATCGATTGGTCTCATGAGACAATACATCTGGAAAAAAACACATAGAGTTTATTTCAATGAAGAATCATACAAGTTTATAACCACATACTTAAACCATATTATGAAAATTCATGATGATAGTGGTTCATATTCTAGATACATGGCATCCAATAATTAAAAATTTCTGTAATTAATATTTAAATCAATTCAATCTATGATATTTTCACTATGAAAAAAATCTATAGATACATTTTCATTCTCATATTATAGATTAAATGGCATGTGTTTTTCAATTATTTACCTTTCCTCTTTGATTATTCCCTATTTACTTTTCCTGTCTTATTATTGATTCAGTTTTTTAGTATTTTTAACCCTAGAGGAGAATTTGAGATCACACTTTTATTTATTTTCCCTCCCCATGTTATGAAGACGAAATCATTTAATAGTTCTCAATGAATTATTTTATTTTCCTTTATTATGTTCTATGTTTAGTTAAAAATGTAATAAAGGAACCATGTATTTATCTAGTTTTTAAATAATACTAAACTGACAAATTCATGGTGATGTTATCTCTTGTATCTATGACATTTTAATAAAAATAACCACCAAATCTAAGCTACTGGGGTTAGGGTTTTTTTAGTTTTCATCAATGAAAGTTTAGTTTAAACCTTGGGGACTAGATGTTAAATAAACATAAGAATTATAATAATTCATTATAGTGAATCTTTGCTCAATAATGATGATGATTATGAGCTAACATTGTGTGTTCTATGTTTTAGTGATAGTTCCTAATGGAATAAAGTCAATCAATACCCATAGAAAATGTTGGCATTTACCCCCTGAGAAAGTTAACACAATTGGTATTGGAGGTGAGAATATCATTACAATATTTGTAAGGATTAATCAAGTTGTGATTAGTAACAATAATACACCTATGTTGGATCATTTCATGTGGAAAAAATTTCCCTTATTTTAGTGGGACTACTAATGTAGTTGTAGATTATCATTGGATCAAGTCCCATGAAAAGATATTTTTGGCATTGGGATGTGATGAAAGAGAAAATGTAGTGATAATAGTATATTTCTTGAAGGGAGATACTGATCAATGGTGGTCATTGATCAAGAATACTAAGTAGAAAGATGAAATAGAATACATGGAATGTAAAACTTTTAACAAAACATTATTTGACCAATATTTACCTCATGATAAGTGAACTAAAATGAAGATAAAATTCCTTAACATAATGAAAAAGGAATATGAGAGTGTTTCAGAGTATGAGGTTACTTTCACAAGACTATCCAAGATTCTACAAATTACATATCTGATTTGAAAAAACAGATTAATAATTTATTTTAATGTCTTAAGAAAAGTATTATAAGAGAAATGACTTGTCAAAAATTCTCATCATATGATTAAATAGTATTAAGTGTCATCAAAATGGAGAAGAAATTTTCAAGATCCCAATGTTCAAGGTAAATCAAGATAAGAAGTGGTCTTATGATAACTAATAAAAAGGGAAATAATCAAAGAAGAATAGTGGAATAGAGAAATTCTTATTATATAAATATTAAGAAAAGAATCATCCTGATAAATTCATGAAAGACATGAGAGTTTTTTATATGTTCGGAGAAAAGGGTCATTGACATAATGAATTAAATGGGAAGAAATAAATCAATTATGTTAAATGATTAAACTATAAATAAATGGGGAATTACTCAAATAAATTTCACAAGTATCAAGGGAATATACCAAATAAGAGGATAAGGGGAGATGAAAAATATTATGTGATCACAACAACTGAGGTAGAAGTAATCAATGATGTTATAAGAGGTACGTTGATCCTATCTAAAAATTTATCCAATGATTTATTTGATTCCAGATCATTGAACTCTTTTATATCTATAGGATCTAAATAGTGTATGTAGATACTCAATTACAATAGGGGGTTAATTGTAAGTTTAAAAACATTAATTTTTAACCTTATGGAAAACTATGTTTAACAAAGTTAAACAAAGTAAATTCACAAAGCTTTTTAAGTGCTTAACTATGAAATAAACTTTCTTAGGGTTTGAAAATATGAATCTGTAAAATAAACCGAAGAAAAAATTTCATAGAGAAATATTATACCTTAAAGCGTATAGAATATTAATTATTATAGTAAATAAAAGTACCAGAAATTTTAATAATATTATACATTCATTTTTTTATCAAAATACAACGGAAATAAAACTTAGAAAAACAAGTAACAAGTAGAAAATATTTTAACCCAAAGAGTAGAGTGTCCAAAATCCTTGGTTAAAGGTCCCTTGACTTATACTTTCAAGAAATTAAGTTTTACCCATGCTAGGGTAATCCCTTGATAGGAATATCGGAGTCTATCTTGCAATCCCTACAAGCCCTATAACTTTAAAATGTTCCAATCTCTAGAAGCCCACGATTGTACTAAGAAACAATCAGAGTCGCATGAAGCAAGATGAACTAGATGTTCACAACTGAACAAGATGTTCATGAAATGCACAAGGCATGAGAGACTCTCTCAATAAATCACTTCACAACATCACAACATGTACTCTCAAGATAGATCAGAAACCTTGAGCCCATTTTAATGAGCTCCTATTTATAATAAACATTTCCACGGTTCGCTCCTTCCTCTAACGATCATAATTTTCCTTGAATCTTAGAGGGACCTGTACACTTGTTACTCAACCAATGGTTAGTTAGAAAAAAAATTCTATTCCATAATTTTATTATTAAAAAAGAATGTATAAGAAAAATTAAGTATCTTAAGTAAATCTGAATTTCCATAATCTAGTGAAAAATAGAATTCAGAGTCTAAATGTATAAACAATAGTATTCTAGAAAACATGGATATTCATATTTTGTCTTACAATGAATTAAGAGTATGAATTCTAAAGATTTTGGAGTCTGAATTTTGAGGAATTCAGAGTCCTAATTTCAGTGAATTAAGAGTCATGATTTCAGAGAATTTGGAGTCTGAATTTCCAAGAAATCACCATATGAATTTCAGAGAATACGAATTCAAAATTTTAATGAATTTGGATTCTGATTTTCAGATAATTTGGAGTCTATGTTTCAGAGAATTAGGATTCTTAATTTTGAGGAATTAATTTTCAAAAATTTTGACGAATTAGGAGTCTGAATTTCAGAGAATTTGGAGTCAAAATTTCACTGAATTCAGCGTCAAATTTTTTGAGAATTTGGAGTCTGAATTTCAGTGAATTCAGAGTCTAAATTTCAATAAATTCAGAGTCTAATTTTCAGATAATTTGGATTCTAAATATATAAGACTCTATATCAAGGTAAATATAATTTTTCTAGGTTTTAGATAAGAATTTTAATTTTAGACTTAGTAATAAAAGGATTTTGGTTTTGAGTGGTTATAAACTGAGGCAATAAAAACCAAGGTAACATTTTATTTAAAGAAGGGAAATTTTATTTAAGAAAATGATCCTTAAAAAAAGATAATTTTCCTTAAGATAAAGTGTTTGTGATTTTTAAAACATAGAGGAATGAAAAATTTATAAGGAAGCCTTATTGACTCAACAATCCCCCCCCCCCTTTCTGGAAAGCACAAAAAACCTTTCGAAAAAGAATATAAGTAATAAGAATTTTCTTTATGATCTTTTCAAAAGAAAAAATCATCTCCCTTTAGTTATAAATCATGATGAATATTACTAAATCCCCCTCAGGTTTTGAAATCCTTAAGGATAGTATTCTTGAAATCTATAGAGAGATTTTACTTTTTCTTTCTTATGAAAGTATTATTTAAGTAAACTCCTCCTTACCTAAGGTATTCTATTATTTTATAATTCGTATTATTTCTGTCATTATTTTCTCCCACTTTGTGATTTTCAAAAATTTATAGTGATAATGATAAAAAATGTTACCAATAATATTAGAACTATATAATACAAAACAAATAAAGGAAAAAAAAAATTTATTATGATTGGAAAAATTGATACAAGGTAAAAAATAAAATAAAATATCGTAATTTAGAGGGAAAAAATTATTCATCCTTCTTTTCTTTCGGTATGATCTTCCTCATGGTAGCCTTAATTATTGAGATCCTTATGATCATCCTCAAACCTTTTGAGAAACTGTTCCTGATGCTAATTTTTCTTTTCAAGAGCCTTGATGTTTTTATCCTGAGACTTCAGAATTTCTTATTGAGACTTTATTATCTGTTATTGATGATTGAATTTTTCTTGCAACTCTTCCCTATGTTTCATTTCTCTCATCAAATTTAAGTAAAATGAATTCAACTTCCCATTCAGATCTTTATCTTATTGCTTCCGAACTACTTTTTCAAGGTACAAATTCTCTGAAAAACTTGTTGTTAGATTGTTTATCCTTTCATTTGACTTATCAAAAGCATATTTCACTGAATCTTGAAAGTCATCAAGAATTATCAAGTCTTCAATTTTTCTTTTTGAACACTTTGTAATTTCATTACATGATCTTCTATTAGAATCATATCCAGTAAAGAAAGTTTTCAAATCTTCCTTGAGCTTGATGAAGCTTTCCATGAGCATGGTTACATAATAAAACTTTTGATAAGAGGAGTGTTGAAGTAGTTGACATCTCTAATTAATGATAGGAAAAAGGGGAATGGTGTTTACTAACTTATTCAGATACTATACCACGAAATCCCAACACATGGAAGACAATTTAAAATCTTATTCCCTTGCAGGATATGATTCTTTGTCTAGATATTCATCTTTCCTCCTGTTTGAACCACCAACATTCTTATTAACCACAAAAACCTTATTAGGTGTATCATCAACACCTCTTTTCCTTTTTATACTTTGAAAATAGTATCCTCATCCTTCAGAGATTCATGATCACTATTTGAATGTTGGAAAAATTTATCTTCACCAAACTCTTCTTTCTCAGCATCTCCCTGAAGGTCATTTGGTTGGATGAAGTCGGTATTTCTACTTTCATCATTAGTAGGGTTTTCAACCTCTTCTTGTCTCTCATCCTCTTTTCCTTGAGAAATAATCTTGGTTGACTTGACCTAGGATTTTCGGATCTACATCTTGTCAGAAGGACTTTCCTTCTCATGAAATTATTCCACTTTCTTTATAACATCATCACTATCATCTTCTTCTTCCTCTTATTATTCTTCTATTTCTTCTTACTAAAATATCTCTTCTTGCGCTTTAGGTTCCTAAATTGTAAATTTCTTTCTTAGAGTCTCTATAGGTGTTGGTTGTTCGAGAAAATTTTCTGTTTCCCTTAATAGTTCAGAGGATTTCTCAGTATCCTTAAGAAGTTCTTGAACTAACTTTGCTTCATATATTTTAGTTTTAGATTTTATTCTTTTTCTTTACTTTTATACTCTTTAGCATCTTTCATTTTAAAGGACATTGCCTCATTAGGATCTAGGAAAAAACTTGGATCTATTTATTTTTTATTCTGCTTTTTTTCCCTCCATTTCTCTTCCACATCATCATGGAAATTATTTTTCTTTTTCAGCTTTAGTGGGGATAACTGAGTTTCTAGAACTATTGTATTCCCTTTGGTTCCGGTTCTTTTTCCATTATCTTCATCTGAGTATTCATGGAAGTCACTCATACTTCAACTTTCTTAGATAGAGATTCAACCTCACTTTAAGAAAGATCATAAAATTATCTAGAATTGGTATTGAAACTGACTTTTATTCTCCTTAAGTTATCATCACTTAGCAACAAGATTTAGAAATTTCTTAGTTTAGAGCTGTTGGGAATTTTGAAAGATTCTAATTAAATCACTATTATCTTAGAAAAAATGGATTGATACATGATAATCTAGGATTTTAGAGTTCCATTATTGTTGTTGGTGATTTCCAGAAGGATATAATTCACAAGATTAAAAATCCTAAGATTAACTAGAAAATCCAAAATAAAGATGTCATGTTCCTTTAAGGTGGCCTTGTCTGCTTTTCTCGGAATTAGAAACCATTGTACCCACAAGTCTAACATCATTAGATTTGTTGACATATGGTTGATCTTTGGTGATTTTACTTCTTTCAATCCAATGCACTCAATTGCATTTTCCTTCTCAAAACATCCCAACTGATCTAGCAACTTGTGATAGAAAAAAATTGTTTTACCTTAATATGAAACTACAAGAATATTTGTAGCCATATTAAAGGTTAGAGAATTGGGTTTCCCATAGCTCTTGAATGAAAATTATTCTCTTCCATATTTTTTATAAAAACATACTGAATCATAGAATTAAATAAGAATGTCTAGGTAAACTGGATCCTAACTCTTTGGATTGGATACAAAAAAAATCTCCCATCCATTGAGATTAATATTTTTCGTAATCAAGGAATTATAATTGGCTAATTACTTTGGGTCAACCAACCTTTCCCAGTAGATTTACCAATCCTTGATTTCATTAACTGAAGACATCTATTTCTGTAGGGAGGCTTCCAGTGACGTACAATGTCTAAGTAGACATAGAAAAATGGAACGAGTTTTTTGAAGAGAGGAAGATCTTTGGAACATAAATCCTATAAAACCAATGTGGGAAAAGGAAAAAGAGGGCCTTTATATAAGCGTCAAAGTGATGGTTCAAATACCAGATTTGATCCAACTGTTGAAATGAGAACAATATAATCTAACATTTGGGATAAAAAGTGGAGAAGGATTTTGTATTTTTTGATCTTTTATGGTTTTAAGGAAGAATCAGATTTAGGAAAAGTGAATCTGATTATTTATTTAAAAAACACCAAAAAGAAAAAATGATTATGAAAATTTGAGTAAGAAAACATACCTTCCAGATTTCTAGGGAAATTTTCATCAATGAAGAATATTCTTTTTGAAGAACTTTAGGTTATAGAAAATTATATTAGGTAATGGAAAATTGGGATTTTAGAATTTTTAGTTACGAAAAAATTTTAATAAGAAAAAAAACTTGTTGTGAAAAAATTGATTAGAAAAATAATTTGTTTATGAAAAATAATATACTCCCCATATGAAAATGAGTTTCTTAATGTAAGGATATACGTTTCAACAAATAGTTTATATAGAATATTACCTTATGGTTATCATTCCTAACTTTTGTTTAATGTATTCAAATCTATCGAAGAGTAATGATTTTGTAAATATATTACCAAGTTGGTCATGCATTCTGATAAATTAGAGAATGAAATATCCTTTAAGTGTGTGATCCCAATAAAACTGATGCCTAATATCTATGTGTTTTTCAAGGGAGTGACGTGCATGGTCTTTTCTTAGGGAAATGACACTAGTGTTATCACACAATATTTGTGTTTTGGTAAAACTCATGCCATAGTCTATGAGTATGTGTTGAATCCACAACAACTGGGCACATGAAAATCCAGCTGCTACATATTAAGCTTCAGTAGTGGAAAGTGAAGTTGAGTATTTCCTCTTGAATGAACAAGAAACTAATGAATCTAATATAAAATTAAAGGTTCCATATGTACTTTTTCTACCCATTCTACATCCACCATAATCAACATCTGAATTTTATTTTAAAACAAAATAATTTCTAGATGTATAGAAAAGTCCTAAATCCATGGTTCCCTTTAAATATATAAAGTTTTTTTCACTTATTGTAAATGATATTCCATTGGATTACATTTATATCTTGAAAATATACATACTGAATAAATTTAGTTTTGATGACTTGCTATCAAGTATTGTAAACTTTATATCATTCCTCTAAATGGTGTTTGATCTAATAGATTCCCAGCTTCATCAAGATCAAGGGAATTTGAGGTACTGATTGGAGTGATTATAATTTTAGTGTTCTCATATCTATAATTTTTATAAGATCTTTAATATACTTATATTGTGATATAAAAATTCCTTCTAGTTTTTGAAAAAAATGAAAACCTAGGAAAAATATTAACTCACCCATCATACTCATTTTAAACTCATATTTCATGAGATTCACAAATGAATTATTTAAATATTGATGAGTTGAGTTGAATATAATGTTATCAACATATATTTGGACAATCAAATATTTTTTCTTATATTTATTTATAAAAAGTGTTGGATCAGTAGTTCCCTTAACATAATTTTTTTGTAACAAAAATTCTATAAGTCTATCATACCAGGATCTAAGGACTTGTTTATGTCTATATAAATATTTGGTATGTTTTAAAACATGTTTAGGATGTTTTTTGTATTCAAAACTAAGTGGTTTTTTAGCATAAAATTCTTCTAGAACATATCAATTAAGGAAAGCACAATTTACATCCCTTTAAAAAATATTGAAATTAAATAATGTTGTAAAGGCAAGTAAAATGTAAATAGATTCAAGTCTAGCTATTAGAGAATATGTTTCTTAATATTCTATTCCTTCCTGTTCATTATATCCTTTAGAAATTAATATATCTTTATTTCTTAATACGATTCCATTTTTATCACACTTATTTATGATGACCCATTTTACTCCAATTACAGAAGTTTCCTTATTTATTTCAACCAAGGTCCAGAATTTGTTCTTCTCGAATTCATTTATCTTGTCTTTCATGGCTTTATTCCAATAATAATCACATAAATCTTCATCAGTGATTTTTGGTTCTAATTGGGAATGGAATTATATATGTTAAACTTCATTTTTTAAGGAAGTTCTAGTCCTAAGAGGCTTATTTACATCACCAATGATATTATCACTCGGATGATTCTTAAGAAAAAACCGATTTGAATTTTTTAAAACATGTTCATCAACATATGGTAGAAAATTATCTGGTGTAAATGCTTCAAAAATATTTTCTTGATCATTTTCATTATTAGAAGAATATTCTATCAACGGTTGATAATCAGTTTTTGAAAATACATATGAAGATATAGGTTGGGGTTATTTAAAACAAAAAGGATCAGTTTCATCAAATTTGACATGCACTATTTCTTCAACAATACCAGTGTTTTTATTAAAAACTATATAAGCCTTAGAAGTAGTGGAATAGCCTAGGTACATTCCTTCATCAAATTTGGGTTCAAATTTATGTATGTTATATTTAGTATTCAGGAGGAATACTTTTCAAACAAATACATTGAAGTAAGAAAGTCTAGGTTTTTGTCCAGTCCACAATTCATAAGGTGTTCTATTAAGAAAATGTTTGATTAAAACTCAATTTATAGTATAACAAGCAGTACTAAGAGCTTAAGCTCAAAAGTTTTTAGCAATATAATAATCACTCAAAATGTTTCTACTTATCTCTTGAGTAATTCTATTTCTTCTTTCAACAACACCCTTATATTGAGGAGTTCTTGGGGATGAGAAGTTCTGATTAATTCCATTATGGATACAAAAAGTTTTAAAATATGAATTTCTAAATTCTCCTCCGTCATCACTATGAATAGTCATCAACATAAGGTTTTTCTCATTTTTACCTTGGGATCTAAATGTCATGAAATAAGAAAAAGCTTTAGATTTATTTTCTTGAAAATAGAGCCACGTAAATATAGTGTAATTATCAACTAAAAAAATACATAATATTTTCCACCAATACATCAATTTTGTATTAGACCAAAAAGATCCATATGAACAAACTGTAATTCATCAGTAGTTGAGACTTCACTGATTGATTTAAAACTCGATTTTTGTTTCATGACATATTGACCAGGATCACAATGTTTTGAATAATAAAATCTAAGATCTATTAGATCCTTAATGAGTCTTTTCTTCTATAATTTTTATAGGTTTCTATGGTTACAATGTCCTAAACTTATGTTCATTAACCAAGATTGATCTTCTATTTCACTAAGGCAAGGTAGATCTTTGTGCTTATGGTATTCTATGTTTAGTGTGTTTATATTCCCATGCCTATGGGCAGAAAGAATAACCTCTTCTTTAGAATTGTGTACTAACCACTTCTCATTCCTAAAATTTACAAGTTATCCTTCATCAAATAATTGACTTATATTAATTGGATTGTGTTTAATACACTAAAAAATAAAATATTTGAAGTTAATTCTCTTCCAAGAAGAACAATGTCACGTATACAAATAATTTATTCATGAGAATTATCTATGAAAGTTACTTTTCCTCCTTTAATCTTGATAATATTTTCAAAGATGTTTTTGTTTCGATTCATATGTCATAAACATCCCCTATCCATGCATCATGTATTTTTGTTGCTACTTTTTTTATTTTCCAAAAAAAGTGTTAGACTTTCAGAATCCAAACATTCTTGGATCTAGAAGGGTTAGAAAGTAAAAATTTATTCACCCACATTTTCTTACAAAAATAATATTTATGAGAACCTAAATATTGGGTTTATTTAAAAAAAATATTTTCTCCCAATTTCCACCACATTGACATTTAGTACAAAATGGAGCACTTTGGGGTACATAATAATTATTACTAAAAATTTGTTTCGAGTGAGTATAACCAAATATAGAACTATTCCATGGAGGAAGAAGTTGTGAATACATTTTCTCAAATTCTTTTTATCCTAAATTAAAATTTGATAAAATATTCTGTAAGGAAAAAATTTCAGATTTTGTTCTATAGTGTAAATTCTTATCCTCAGGGTTATTAGTTTTTGAACTTGATTTAGCCTATAAAAAATTTTATTTGAAATAACATATACAAGATCCTTCGAAAGTTTTTCCTTCTTAGAATTAACATATTTAAGGATTTTAGAAACACATTCAAAATAAAAAGCTTTCTGATCAAGATCCTTATAGATATCTGATACTTATTTGGTTAAAATATAAATTCTATAGTTCTCTTTCTCTAAATTATTTTTTATCTTACAATTTTAGTTCTCAAGTAGTTTAGAAAATATAGAAACTTCTTTGAATAATGCTAAGGTATTATCTTCTGATGAGGAAGATTCATCATCTAAAGATTTAGAATATTCTTCATTTGGAAAATAATAAGTTAAATAAATATTGGTTAAGTATTCAGAAATGTGTAACTTATACATATGAAAATTATTTTTAATAGGTACTCTAGATACAAGACCAATATTCTTATGAATGTAAGATTTAAAATCTAAATATTAATATGAATAATCACCACCAGTGGCACTCCATGTGTATTTTTCTTTCATGACTACCTTGGCCTTAGACTTGTAATAATACTTTCTGTTTCTTTCAAAATGCTTTTCCTTCATATCTTTTCTTTTAAGCATAGGAAAATCAGGTCTGATATATCCAGCCCTTTTGCATTCATAATAGGTTGCCTCAAAATATTTCTTTTTCAAACATTCCACCTTATGGAAATTAAACATGTTTTTATTGAACTTTCATTATACCTATGTTTTAATTTGATTTAATCTTTGGTATAGGCTGGATTTCAAAATATGATTTAAGAATTTATCGAAAGAAGAATGATTTTACAATTTGTGTTAAAGATTTTGAATTCATTATCTCTAGACAAGAAACATCATCATCTAATTCCTATCTAGATCCAACCCTAATAGCTCTACTGAATAAAATTCTTGTGGAGTAATAGAAAAAACATCTTGGGACGAGGAAAGTAATTATTTAATTGATGATGCACCAATTTTACAAGAATACATTGATGTATTTCATAAGGAATTACCTGGACCCCCCAAATCTTAAATTTGAGCTTACCATTGATTTAATACCTGATAAAAGTGAAATATCAAATAATACTTATAGAATATACACTATTGAATTAGTGGAGATGAGGAAAAAACTATATTATTTGAGTAATAATGTATTTATTCTCCTTAGTGTTTCTCTATGGGGATCACTTGTTCTCTTTTTAAGAATAAATATGGTTCCATGAGGCTATGCATTGACTATAGATAAATCAATTCTATTAAAATGAAGAAAAAGTATTGTCTACCTCATATTGATGATTTTTTGGTCAACTTCATGGAGCTCAACATTTTTTGAAGATTGAACTTCATTCTGGGTATCATCAATTGAGATTGAAGAAGGAAGACATTCTGAAGAACAATTTCTAGTCGAGGTATGGACATTACGGGTTTATAACAATATCATCTGGATGGAATAATGAACCCTCTATTTTTAGATATTTGATGAACAAAATATTCAATGAATATCTTAATGATTTTTTATGGTATTCATAGATGATATTATAGTATATTCTAATACACATTAAGACCATAAGAATAACTTGTGGACCATTCTTGGTACTATCAGAATAAAAAAGAGTAATATGGTATATTTTTCATGCATGAATTATGGATTTAATAAAATTTATTTTCTTTGACAAATTTTATTTATGGATGGAATGTCAGTTGATCCCAGAAAGACAAAGGTAGTCCAAGAATTTCTTACACCACATAATATAACAAAGGTATGTAGTTTTATTGGTTTAGGTGGTTACTATCAGTGTTTTGTTTATAATTTTTCTTGATTTGCAAACCCGTTAACCAAGTTCACATGTAAAGGGGTTTAGTTCATCTGGAAAAAGGAATATGATTTTTTTTTTGAAGAATTGGAGAGAATATTGGTCAATGGTCCAGTTTTTTAAATTACTATTAGGAGATGAAGAGTTTGTTTTATAGAGTGATGAATTGAAGAAAGGACTGGGTTGTGTCCTTATGAAAAATGATAAAGTTATTGCCTATACATCATATAAGTTTATGATTCACGAAGAAAGTTATCTAACTCGTGATCTTGGGTTATCATCCATAATATTTTCTCGAAAGATATAGAGACACAATCTCTATTATGAAAGATGTAAGATATATACAAATCATACGAGTTTGAAATACATATTTACACAAAAATAACTGAACATGGAGAAAATATAATGGCTCAAGTTACTCAAATTTTATGATTTCTCAACAGAATACCACCCAAGAAAAGTAAATAATGTAGCTGATGTATTTTTTTGGAAAGATCATGGACTTATAACCCAAATCAGGATTGAGGAAGATCATATGTTCCTTGATTTAGTGAAGATAGATATGGGAATAGTTAAGGAAGGGTAATAATTATTCCTTTTTCAAATGATTAAAAAACCATCATTATTAGAAAAGATAAAAATCTCTTAATCTGATGATTAAAATTTTCAAAAAATATAAATCCATTAAGGACGGAAGATTGAGAAACTTCATGCGTGAGGATGGAATTATGAAATTTGGAAAGTGGTTATGTGTTCCATTAACACCACAACTAAATATAAAACTAATATATGATGTGTATAGCTCAAATTCATAAATAAAACCTAGTATTACCAATATGTGTAGTGATATGAATGAACATTTTCTATGGGATAATATGAAGTGGGAAATTGCTGACAACGTTTCAAGATACCTAGTTTTTCAACAACTCAAGGATGAGATATAGAATACTAGGGGAGTCATTAAACATATTCCTATTCATATGTTGATGTGGGATTAAATTATAATGAATTTTTTATAGGAATACTAAGGGTACCTAGAAGGAATGATGTAATGTGGGTTACTGTTGATCGTCTTACAAAATTATCACATTTTCGTGCTATAAGGGAAGCCTTACCTCTTGAGTTCCTAGTAGGACTCTATATTAATGAATTTTAAATACTTCATGAAGAATATCTATCGATTATGTTTGCTTGATATACCCATTTTACATGAAAATTTTGAAAGATTCTTTTATAAAGATTTTGGATATTGAGATTCATTTGAGTACTTCTTATCATCCTAAAACCGACAGACAGCCTCAATGGACTATTAAAGCATTGGATGATATGCTTAGATCATGATCACTTGACTTTAAAGGTATTTGGTATCATTATTTACCTTTGGTAAAGTTGTCCTACAATACAAGTTTTCACTCTAGTACTCAAATGGTACCATATTAATCATTAAATGGAAATAGATTTTATACTTCAACCTTTTAGGATGAATTATATTAAAGAAAACTTATAGGCCAAGAAAATATTGAATAATCAACTATTGAGAATGTGTTGATTCAAAAATTTTATTAATTTCTTTTTGATGTTGATTCTCATAAACAAACACATTTTTTACTAATGAAATTATTTTAAGTGAATTTTATGAAATTAATATTCATTGAAATATTTATTTAGAATTATATTCAAGTCTTTGATTGGTAGGGGATATTTTTCAAAGTATTCCAAACATGTTTTAGAATATTTTGGAAATACTATCCTCAACCCTACACTGGTAAGCATAATGTAAGGAAGAAACCCTATATTTGGACTAGTGTGTATGGATCATCAACCCTATGTGTGGATGGAACTCGATGTTTGACAAAGAGAAAATTATGGTTCATGAAACCAATAATTGGAGGTAACCCAATATTTTTGGAAACACACATACGGTACATTAACCCATCTTGGGTAATCAACTGTACATTGTCAACCCTATGTTCGGTGTCTTTTCATCATGTGAAGTAACCCTATGTTTGACTATTCAATGATGGATTTTTGAATCTGGGATATTATCTAAGATTTCTATAAGGGTCTTGATGCAAATAAAGATCGATTCAATGATGATTTTTATTCGATTAAAAGGATTGTTACAATTTTTTAAAGGTATTTATTCAAACAAAAAAACCTTATTAGTCATACAAGAAGTTATGAGTCTCTTAACTATTTTTGGATTAAAATATATAAGATTTATCAGGTAATATTTCCGGAGCTATTTTGACCTAGAGATTTTTAACCTGTTGTATAAATATGGATATGTTCTTAACTGTAATTATATATGTATATTTACTTATATTAAATGATTTGTTTTTTCCCTAATTGATAAAATATTGTGACATACATGTATAGATATATCTGATTTACTCATTTTGTTTCCATCGATAATAATGCATTCATTTTTTACATATTCTTATTTAAGAATGATGAAGCATTTTCTAAAGATACACTTTGGATAAATTAATGTTTAAACATATATATGGTGTTTTATTTGTTTATATTTTAAGAAAGATTATGTATGCATTGAAGATCTATATGTTTTCATTCTATATTGAAGATCTGATTTCATCTATCAGTTACTACTTCATGCTGGGATGTTTAACCCGTACCATAAATCAAACCAATATATTTTGATTTATTTGAGTTTTTTCTTATTGTACTCAGTCATAGTTAAGTGTCAACTTCCTCTACTTAGCTATAGTTATTCAGTTCCTTAAAAAATAAGTAGTAGGATTTGTTAAATCTTGTAAGGTTTCAACTTCCTGCACTAAATTGTGGATTATAACGGTCTTAGGATAAGATGACATAATAAAAATGACCAACCTTGTGGAGTTAAGCGTTGATGGATTGGACTAAGGGTTATTTGTTCCCTAAATCACTATACATCATTGTGTTCATTTCGTTTATTTATTTTCAGTTATCACCCATCTCTAATATAAATTGAAGGGAATTTTTCTTACCAAAAGAAGTGTTTTAATATTTCAATGTTTTGAAAACCACAATTCACCCCCTCTTATGTATTTATCTTCATTATATCTATCTCAACATAACATTTTGTATCAAAGGAGGGCACTATTGGTATATTATGTTTTACCTATTTGATATCAAAAAACAATTATCTAAAGGTTCTTTAGATTGTTTTATTGGCTGAAACAAGCATGTGTTAATGATTCTGACAAAGACATTATAAAATGGATGATTCTAGATAAGGTTTATCAATGAATATTTATACATATTTTAATGGTAATGATTATGGATACTAGAATTATCGTATGATTATTTATTTTAAAAATTTTGGAATAAGGGTTTATTCAATTATTTTTAAGCCTTATGAGATTCCCAAAGAATATTTTGAAGATTGGAGTACTGACCAAGAAAAATAATATGATCTCAATACCAAATCTATGTATGATATTGTGTGTGGTTTAGAAACTAAATAATTCAATCTAGTATCTCAATGTTCTATTTCAAATATGATATGGAAGACTATTTCTATTACTTATGAGGAAACTAAAAATTTCATACAATTAAGATACACTACTAAAAAGTTAATGTTCTATACTTTTAGAATAGATGATAATGATACTATCAATAAAATAGATGGAAGGTTGATAGATATTTTCAATGATTTCACTACCTTAGGAGATTAAATTTCACAATTAGATAAAAAATTAAATGTACTTAACGTACTACCTCTTAAGTGGAATAGAATATCTGAAGCTATACAAAAGTCTACATCAGTAAAGAATTTGACAATGAAGGACTTTATTAAGAATTTAATTATTTATGAAGTCAATATGCAAGTTGAAGTTGAAATTATTATAAAATTTAAATAAGTCTCACTCAGGACTAAAAACGATGAATCAGATAATTCAAATTGTACAGATAAAGATAAAAATCAATTAGATCTTTCTGAAAATTTTGAAAATCTATACAAAAAGAAAAATAAAGTCACTAACGATGATATATACTATGAATTTAAAAAAAGAAGTCAAACCAAGTATAACTGTCCTTTAATGAAAGGCCAAAAGAAAATCCAATTATTAAAAGAAATATATGAAATATTTACAATCTACCTTGAGTAATACTTCTATTTCAAATGGTAAATCTTCTTCAATTTTAGAAGATAAGAAAAAAGTTATATGTGTAATGGATGATACTGATGAGGTATAATCCTCTTACTATGAACACATTATTTCTGAAAAATCACATTTGGATGAGTTAAATAAATATTATTTTATTTTATAAGATAAATATGAATACTTATTGAAAGAAAATATAAAACTTAATCAATCTTATGATATATTTATTTTAGATAAATAAAATTTATCAATACAATTTATATATTTAAAATATAATGCTTCTAAAATTTCTTGTGATTTACATAACATTAATATTAAAGAATTAATGGCTGAAGTTGATGATATAAAATAAAATTGTAGTATGTTAATAAAGGGATAAAAATATTTAAATAAAATCTTAGGAAAAAATAAAATATTAAAAGGAGAATATGGAATATGAAGTAATGGTGAAAGACTGAAACTTTATAAAAATTATTTTATTTCTAGTTTAAATAGTAAAACATGGAAATTGTTAAATGTTTCTATTTCGTAACTAAAGGTAAATATGAAATATATTTTTATTTTATAAAACCAATTTTTTTAGTATTAAAATGTCTTATTTCTCCAAATATTTGTTAAATTATATAATTCTCACTCAAAAACAAGTTTGGTTACCTAAAAATTTAATTTATAACATTATTTCACCCAAAAGATTATGGGTACTAAAATACACTTGTTTTTTATATTTTTTAGGATTATACCACTAATCTATATCATTAAATATTTATGTTCTGCATTGATGCACATATGTTGAAGTATCTTCTCGAAGAGTGAATAACTCTAAAGTAGTTCGTCGTAAAAAAAATTTAGTACTAAAGTTATTGATCGAGGAAGTATTTTATTTTAAAATATGTAAACTTCCAGTATGATAATTGTGTTATTTAAAAAAATAATGATATTTCTAAAAGTTCAATAAAATATTATTCTTTATATAAATCTTTTTTTTGTTCATATTAATTATATACTATTTTTATTAAATATTTAGATTGAAAATACATATCTGGTTATGAAATGTTTATTTCTTCATTTTCAAAAACCTTTTATATTTTATCCTTATAATTTTATTTGGTTAATAAATTATAAAAATTCATCTTATGTACTGTGTATTTTTTGAAATTATTGTTTTTTATTTTTCGTGTTAATAAAATGAATCATAATGTGTATTTTTTCCAAATAAAATATTTCATCTTCTTCTTAAATTATTTTATTTGTCTTTCAAATATATTGTACAAATGACTATTAAAAACCTATCATAGAATGATGAAGACGTCAAGTAATTCTATTTTCTAAGAAAACATTTCTCACAAAAGTAAAAAGGCAATCCTTATGACATGTTGAAAGAACAGTCAGTCTCATTCGTTGAAGATTCATGTGCAAAGTATTCTGAATAAAATGGATAAGTTTATAGTTCTAATAAAGAACTATATTTTTATTCGTTTAAAATATATTATGAATGTCTCCTATTTAATTTTATCTATTTGAATAAAGAAAAATATAAGGTAAAGACTATATTTGACACATCTAGAATATTATATGATGATCTATAGAATGAATCAATATCAAAAGTTGTTTTTGGATTCGTTGTAATATGAGTATTATACTAATAAAGATAGTTAGATCTAAAAAGTAGATTTTGAATCTTTCAAAGTAGAAATACTAAGTCAAATTGAGCTTCTCATAAAAGTAGCTACTAAATTTTTTGATCTTGATAAAATAAAGTTGTTTATATTTGAACAATGTTTATCATTATCTTATCAAAGAATAATAGATGTTAAAAATATATTAAAAGAACTATCAAGAATTTTGGTTGTTTTAAGGGAAACAATTCACAATTTGGAAGCTTCATAGGAATATTATACTCTCTATTAAACTATTTTTTCATTATATTCATATATAAATCAATGTTATATAGTTTTTATAATTATATTGTTCAAGTATATAATAGTGCAATTAGTTTTTCCTTTATTTTTACTTTTTATTTTTCCTAAGAAAGCTTGGACCTATTTATTTATTTACTTATAAAAAATATTTGTTAAAATAATTCAGCAATCTAAAATTTAGTGTGAGTTTTAAAATTAAAAAATATTTAATTCTTGAAATCTACTTTTCTAAATTTATTTTTTATCTTCGTTAAAGAAAGGATAAATTTAGGGAGAGTTATTTACTACTCTTTTCTATTTTATTTCAAAAAAGAGGGAGAACGTTTTGGTTTTAGTTTTATAAGGTCTACCGTGTTCATGATGTTATAGAAATTTATTTTTATACTACTCTTGTGGATAATTAAGGGGGATAAGTTTATAGTTATTTCTTACTTATAGTTCTTTCAAGTTTATAGTTTTATAAAGTTTATAGTTATCTAATGTTTAAAGTTATCCAATGTTTATAATCATCTAAAGTGTATAGTTATATAATGTTTATATTTATCTAATTTTTATAGTTCACTAAAGTTTATAGTTCTCTGAAATTTATAGTTCTCTAATATTTATAGTTTTTTAAAGAGGGAGGATCTAAAATGGTAGAAGTTTATATTTTTTAAAAGGGGATAATTTTATAAGTCAATATTATGTGTTAGTCCCCATTTATAAGAAAAAGTTACTTTCCTTTAATTTAATACATGAGAAGTTTTAATACTTTTTTTTTTGGGGGAGAAGTGTTCTTTGTGGAAGAACAATTATACAAATAGAAAGGGGAAAAGTTTATTTTTGATTTTTTCAATAATTGTTTTTTGATTGTTTTTTTGATTTTAAGGGTTTTTGGATTATCAAAAGGGTTTGATTGTTGAGACGATGTTGATTGGGAAATTTAATTAATTTATTTTTTGTTTTGATACTCACAAACACCAACATTTGATTTTCTAATTTAATTAATTTAAGAAAATTTTGGGAAATTGATATTCATAGAAATATTTATTCTGGAATTGTATTCAAGACTTTGATCCATGGGTAATATTCATTAATGTATTGGGGATGTGTTTTAGAAAAATCTATTAACAATGTTCTCAACCCTATGTTGGTAAGCGTTACATAAGGAAGAAACACTACATTTTGAATAACATGTATGGATCATCAAACCTATGTTTGGATGGAACCCGATGTTTGAGATAGTGAAAAGTATGGTTCATCAACCAGATATTTAGAATCAACCCTATATTTAAGGAAACAATATATGTTACATCTACCCTACTTTGTTAATCGACCATACATTTTCAACCCTATGTTATGGGTTTTGTCGTCATGTGAAGGAACCCAATGTTTGATGTAACACCCCAAGCTTGCAAGGTATGTTTACCTTTTAATAATGCAGTAGCTTGCGTTGTACACAACTTTTGAGATTTAACACACTACGACCAATCAAACTAGTTGTTATGAATAGTTATACCCACTTTTTGAAATTTTATAAATTTAATTATTTAAAATGGACTTCATTTTTGGATTCAAAATATCAAAATTATCTTAGGATGAATATTTAGTACTTTTCCGAAAACTTTCAATTTTTGATGAATAGTGAAAAATACTAAATTCTAATTAAAACAACATTTAATCGAAATAATTTATAGTGTGAAATTATACATTTTAAAAGTTTTCAGTATAATTAGATTATATTTTTATCATTTAATATACATTAGGTCATTGGATGTAATTTCATGTTTAAACTGGATGTAAACAAGTGTCAATCTTTTGATAGTTATTATTTCTTTAAAACACGCTTTTTTTGACAACTAGAATTAATTTTAAATTAATTTCTACCAATTATCTATTTTTATTTTTTAAAAATGGATTCCATATTTTTAATTAAGAGGCTAAAATTGAGTAAATAGGTAACTTTTATTTTTAGACATTATGAATATTTACTTCAGAAAATATTTTATTTATCGTGGTTAACGGTGTAAATCAAGTAAATAATGGTAAAAAAATAATATTATAATAATATAAAATTACCCTAATATTTGTCCTATTTCTATTTTTTTATACAGTTCCAACCATGGGCATCCTTGGGTCTATTTTGGGAACCCATGGAGCCACTTGAGAGTGATAATGACACTTTATATTAATTAATTTATAGTAAAGACCCAAATGACAAAAACATATATCTTTTAGTAAAACAATTTTACAAAGGGTTATATAATTTATATTTTTGACTAAAAATATGAATTAGAAATCTTATTTTTTTATAAATAATGGTATTTTATTTATAATATTTAGACATTAAATAATTAAATTTATTTATGACACAATGATGACGGAGTAATTACCTTATCAATGAAAGATTAAAATAATTTATATTATAAATATCCAAATAAATGTAATTTGAGAAGTTTTGAAAATTACATTAATTTTACAGGTTAATATGACATGTTAGGGTTGATCTAATGATTTTTTGGTTTTGAAGTAATTTTTCTGTTATGAGTTTAGAAAAGAACCAAATACTAAATAGTGTCAAAATTGATATAATTGCGTTTTTAAAAAAATACTATATTATTAATTGATATAATATTCCTAAAATTCTAAGTCTCCTGCAAAGAACTTAGATAAGGTTATTTATATTAATAATGAACCCATTTTAATTCACTTGTATTGTTATAGTATTTTTATTAACCATATGACAAAAAAATACAAAGAGACATGGTAAATGTCAAACTATTTAACTAAGAGTTAAATCTTAAAGTTAAGTCTAATATGTTGAGCTAACCTGTCTAAAAAATATTGTTTTAGCATTTTTCAACCCATCCCAACCTTATATTCAACATAAATCATTTTTATCCATTAGAAACCAAAAATGATTTTATTATAAAATAATACATCAAGATTTTCTTAAAGTGACCATCACCTCTCTTATAAAAGGTTACTTCCCCTTATCTCAAAATCACACCACCAAAACAATATTTCTTGGACAAACCCAGCCCAAATATCCTCCAAACATCCCTCACATCAACCTAGATTCCTTAATTTGATCATAAATCCAATGTAAGGATCCCTTTTGATCAACTCAAAAGGAAACACCCGAAGAAGAGGTAATAATTTCACCACCCTCTTTCAAGTTCTTATCTTTTTTCACTTCCTATTTATTTTTTGTTTTCATACCAAAATAATAACTTTAGTACCCCCTACATACTGTGATGTTATTATAAATATTTTACAACCATATTCGTTATTCTATCCATCCAATAATTAAAAAATTCACAATACGTGCATACGTACGGCTAACTATCTCCACGCCGTGGTGTAGTTTGTTATTCAAAAAATTCATTATTGCCATGGGTTTAATAATGAGTATAACTGATTTAAATAACAAATATAACATGTTAATGAATCTGTATATATGATATAACATCCAATTGCATAATATTTCACCATCAATATAATGATATTGTCGCTCCTGCATACGTACAGATTACCGTCTCCACGAACGTGATGAGATTCATTCCCCGTCATAATCATTCAAGAATAATTTTCATTTTATGATTGAAAATAATGTTTAAGAACATAATATAATTTTGGATATGAATAAAATACATCCTATCCATAACAAACATGGATTATGTAACTAAACATATAAATAAAAACAAATCATTTTACACCCAAAATGGTGATACTACTAAAATATTATTAACAACGAAATTTTAGAGAATCATATATGAAATTATATTTATGTATATAGTTCTTTTATAATTTAATAAAAACTTTTTAACTATTATATATGAGGTTAACATACCATCGAATAAGGAAAAGTACAAGGTAATGGTAAATTCTACAATCTCTTTACTTATCCGAGGTTGTTAATATGTAAGTTTCTACTGGGACCTCTTTATCATCCACATCCATGTTTTAATAAAACTTTAATTCAAAAAAAATTAATATTTACGATAAAATGGGTTAAAGTCATTTATACCCTTATTTGACCATATATTTTTTGAAAGGAATCTTTCCGTCATTTTCCAAAAAAGGTACTTTATAACCTTTTCAACAAAATTAAGGTAAGAATGTCTTTTTTAACTTATACGGTGGGTGCGGCTATTTTCCACCATTATATCATCGTCGAAGCATCCCATACAATCTTATACGAATATTTTCAAAATAAATGTTTTATTTTATAATTATGTGACTTTTAAATGGTTTCAATATATAAAGAGGTATTTCTTTCAAAAAGTTTTCATTTCATCTATGTCAAAATCCATTGATGGATTTTAAACTTGTTTGAAGTTGATTTATTATGATACAAATCTTTCATATTGTATTCTAGGTTTTGTGATATGTTTGAATGTGGATGTGTTATTTTTGTACTATTCATGGTTTATGGATAATGTATTTACATTTCGTATGCTAGTTTTAATATGAATGTTTATGTTATGTTGAATCCTTTTCATGTGAGGAATGCATTTGACTTAGTAAGTGACGGGTGAAGCCCACTATATCTCCTTGATGAATCGGTAGGTCTCATGAGACAAACTAGTGTTTTGGTAAATGGCCTTGAAAAAATATTATTTATATTCGTGGCACAAGGCCTTGACTATGTGGTTATGAAGTCTGAAAATATGCATTAAATCATTATGAATGTGGCTATTGATATTTCATTTGATTATTTTACTTTTAGAATATCCATGTGAGTAAGTAAATGGAATTATTTGATTTCATCTTTTCCATATTATGATGATGATTAAGTTTAAAAGGCTTTTGTTTTAGTCTTATACATTTCCTTAAATGTTTATGCTTATTTATGAATGTTTCCACTATATTGTTATCTTTATTGAGAATCTGATCTCACCCCTTTCAATGTTTTATTTTTCCAAGGATGTGAAGAATTATTTTACGGTTGACCTGCAAGGATAGGCTAACGATATGAGTGTTTTCAAGGGGGAAATTTTTTTTGATGTTTTTATTTCATGATGTAATGTAAAACTTATGAATGTATTAGTACTTCTTAGGATACTAACCAAATCGGTATTTCGAGACATGATTCCTTGTATCATGCCAATGTTATGTAATAAGGCACTGACTCTGGGTAACTGGGCTCGTGGGGTTACAGTTGGTATCTGAAAAAGTTTAGTACAAGCCTTGGAAGCTAGATTTAGAAAAACTTTGTTTAGAGAACACTACCCTAAGATAAACTTTGAGAATTAGTATAGAAGAAAATCCTATAATTTTGGTAATGTTGAGATTTTGCGAGTTTTCAATGAAATACATCCCTGTCTGGATACGAACAGGTAGAAGCGGCTCTGGCACATATGTACTTAGGGGTAAAACCTGAAAACACCTCTTTGATCTCTACTTGAATGGGAACTAGTGCACGACAACAGGCCTTGCTGCACTCTTGGTTACGACACTCCCGAGGGATATTCTTTGGATAATTATCATTTTCATTACAAACCATTATGAAGGGTTTATGAGTATATACTTCCTCAAAGATTTTTTTTATAATTATGGATTATATCCATAAACTGTTCAATTTATGTTAACTATTTTACAAGTTTAGAATTTTGTATTGCGATTTATAAACTAATATATTGTATTCTATTGTTTAGAAATGGTTCTTAGTGGGAGAAATAAAAACTGTATCAACCCACATAGTCCATGTAGGTATTTCTTCCCTACTCAAGATAATTATAGTGGTGTTGGTTATGCAACTAGTGCTGATCATCTTATCACCATACTGGGACAACTCACTCAGGTTGGAATAATAACCTTACCTTTATGGAGCACCCTGATCCACAACTCAGAGGATCAATGTTAGGCCACTTCATAAAGAAACAACCACCAACATTTAATGGGAGTACAAATCCATTATTAACTGAGAAATGGATAAGTTCCTTAGAGAAACTATTTCATGCTTTGGGGAGTACTGAAAGGGAAAAACATTTCATGGCAGTTTATCGCCTCATGGGAGATTCATATCAATGGTTTTCATTAATCCAAAACCCAAAGGAAGATACAGAACTTTCAAACATAGAATGGAGATATTTTAAAGTGATTTTCTTAGAAAAATATTTTCCTCGTGACCATGGAGCGGATGTGGAAAGACAATTTTTGAGTGAGTTAAAAGGAGGATGAGAATGTTGCATCGTTTGATGCTAAATTTACAAGGTTAGCAAGGTATGAAGTAAATTATATATGTCACAAAAGGAGTAAGATTGATTGATTATTTGATGGGTTAAAACCATTTCTCTGTTGAGCATTAGTCTCATAATCCTTCTCATTATACGAAGAGATTTTCTGATGTGCTATCAAGACATAAAAAGAATTCTATAAGTCTTACGACTTCAAAGAAAATTAAGAGAAGGATAGATCTAATAAACACTTTGGAAATGGAAATAAGGGGAAGTAGGGAAAATTTGAACATTCATCCTGTGGTAAATATGGGAAGAAACACCCTGGTACTTTCCAGAAGGGAATGTGAGTCTGTTGTAAATGTGGAAAAAAAGGCCATCAAGCTCATGATTGCAAGGGGAAGAAAGAGGTTTTCAATGTTTAATGATACAATTGTAGAGAAAAAGGGAATTATCCCACTACAACATAAATTTCTTTTAGCGACAGTCTTTTAGCAGTGGTTTACAAAACCGCCGCTAAACCCTTCGTTAAAAAGATTTAGTGGTGGTTCATTAAAAACCGCCATGAAACCCATTTATTTTTTTACAGCGGAGACACTTCCCCCCCCCACCCGAGTCGACGCTATTCTCCCCCTAACCCCGCGACGCTTCTCCACCCGACAAGCCCCTGCCCTAGCTCCACTCCCCTCCCGTGTCGCCAGTGACCTCACCGATGGTCGCTACTGACCCCCCCTTCTCCCCCAAACACCCGCGACGCCAGATTCTCCCCCGACCACATCAAGTTCCTACCCTAGGTAGGCTCCCCACCCCTGCCACTGGTGGTTTGCTCGTATTTAGGTATATTTTTTTGTGTAATGGTTAGAGGAATCTTGTATAGGAAAAATGCATAAGGTTTTATGTAGTTTCATTATTGTTGATTCATTGCCATAATTTATTTTGGTTTATCATCAAATTTGGATGAATTCATTTAATGGGTTGACTTCATATATTTGGGTTTTGTTTGGAAATGATCTTAGAGGTGTTCCAGGAGTGATCCATACCCCATTTCTTGAAGTTACAGGGATGATACATAACTGTCCCTAAAGTATGACTAATTAGATTAATATGGATTAATTATTTTAATTAATTATTATCTCTTTATAATATATGTTGTAATTTTATGAGTTATGGGATTTAGATGGTGTTGGTTCCTAGATATGGCTTTGATGAGGATGGAATGATATTTCTTATGGCGATAACTCTCTAGTCAAGGTATTTTATGACTAATATTACTATAAGATATTCTTATGCATTTATTTTGTGGATTGAAATTTCATGTAGATGGGTATCTGACATGAATGAGATCCATGAGTTATTTACCATATGGGACATGATGATAGAGATTCATGTTGGGTTCATATAATTCCCTTTAGTATGATGCATTGATTATACAACCATTTATGGCAATGTTATATATTTGAAAGGCTTAACTATAGAGAAATTAAAACCCCAATAGGGCGTCCATCAAGTATTTATGGGTCATGTTATCTATAAATGTCTTGTTTTAGGTAATTGATTCTCTCCTAAAGAAATGTATAGGGTCGAGGCTATGGGATGGTGTGGTAATGGTTATCTATGGAATGATAATCTATGAGAACATTTGAATAACCCATTATGGAACCAAGTTTGGTTTCTTTGCTCTATGAGCAATCAATATATACTATATGGAGAATGATAGGTTCTCCAAACCTTATGAGTTGGGAATGTGGCCCTTGACAGACATTTAACCCTTAGGTAGGGGTGAGATACCTAGGGAATGGAACCGTAAGTAGTGTCTTTATCATCCACATTAATCAGTTTGTACAATATCAAAATAAATTCAAAATTAGATTCATCATGTAGATAACAACTTACCAATCACAGTAAAACCCCACTAATGATAGTAAGGGAATAAATACTTCCTCCTCTATTTTTTTCTTCTTATTAGTGGTCTAATTCTACTAAATTCAGTGCTTGACATCCCTTGTTATAAACTAGATTCTATATGACATCATTGATTCTCTTAGTTAAGGATTGGAAATCTCTTTTTATTATAGAATAATCCATTTTTATGTAATTCTAGATTTACCAGGTGACTTTACTTCAGCATGAAACTTCTTGATCAAGATTTGAAGAAACAAATGTTGTTTCTTAACACCACTTGCTAAGTCATGACCAGCCATGACATGTTTTGATCATATTTTATTTCAAATGATACATGAAATAATTATTACATCACTTATTTCATGAATTTTTTGGATTTAATCAGATCTTCCTTTAGCTGAATTACTTGTACTTTATTAGCACATCCACCCCATGGATCATATCTCCCCCTAAATATTGGGCCACTTTAAACAATGGTTAGAATTATTAAATTTAATGGGAGAGGGGAACCTCCAACTTTCTTAAGTGGATTAATGTGGTTGGACTTTGTTCACTCACCCTAATCTCCCAATTTAATTCCAATCCTTTGTGGTGGTACTACTTTATATGACACCACTAGTGGGTGATTTACCATATGTATTGATACAGGTAAACCTTATGTAACATATTTGTATATTTGTTCAACTAGTATATATGAATATCTTTCCCTATTTAGTAATAGTTATATGTTTTAATTTTTTTTAATATTATGTAGTCATATTTTGATATTCATGGATAAAGGCTGGATCCCATTAATGAGGAACGCACCTCAGTATATTAAGGTTTTGAGTGAGTTTTTAGATTTTACAATTTCCAATTGATCTGTTGAAGAGAGAATATGATGTCCTTGTCTTAAATGTAATTTTAGAATATTTTTGAAGAGAGATGAAGTTTTTGAACATTTAATATTGAAGTAATTCCCTGGTCAATATTTGCGTTGGATTTGGCATGAAGAATCGAATGTTACAGAAAGGTTGTTCACTTATTTCAATCCATAGAATGACCTCCCAACTTTGTTGACAATGAAAAATTAAATGTAAATCCTTATAAATGATTCACTCGGCACTGCAAGAGACCACCATCAATATCAAAACATATCAGAACAACCAGATGAGGGTGCTACAAATAGCAACGATACAAGTGGTGTTTTTGATACTGTAGGAGAACAATATCAAGATTGTAACATATCAGTGGATCGTCCTCTTGATTCTGTGGAGACTAATGTAAGAGAAAACTTCACTGAGGAAAATGCATTCCATGATTTAGTTGGCGATAGAAATCGAGAGTTGTATAGTGGATGTTTGAAATATTCAAAACTTTCTTTTATGTAGAAGTTGTACCATATGAAATGTCTATTTGGAATTACAAATAAGGCAATGTACATGATATTGGAATTGTTGCGTGATGCATTTCTCAAAGAAAACATCCCTGATTATTTTTATGATATGAAAAAGTTGTTAACATACATGGTTTGAATTATACAAAAATACATGAGTGTCCTAATGATTGTATGCTTTATTGGTGAGAGGATTCAGATAGACATGATTGTAAAAAATGTTCTTCTTCTAGATGGAAGTTAATGGGTGATGTTGGAAGTCTGAGTCAATATACTTTCATGGAGAAGAAGAACAGGAACACACCTGTAATGGTTTTTCATTGCATTCCTTTAAAGCCTCAATCGAAAAGATTATTCATGTCATCAAAAACTGCTGAACACATGAAGTGACATTCTGTAGATAATAACAATGAATGGTCAATGAGACATCTACAAGATTCACAATCTTGGAAGAAATTTGATTCATTACATCCGGATTTCTTAGTTGATCCTAGGAACGTTTGATTGGGATTGGTTACCGATGGATTCAACCCATTCGGGACTTTGAGTACCGGTTATGGCTTTTGGACAGTTGTTTTGATCCCTTTCAATATGACTCCATAGATGTGTATGCAACAAACATATTTTATCATTTATATTATTACTCCTAGAAAACAAATGCCTAGAAATGATATTGATGTATACTTGTAGGCTTTAATTGAAGAATTACAGGAGTTGTGGAGAAACGATGTTGAGACATTTGTTCGTTCTTCTAAGACAATGTTCAAAATGAATGCTACATTAATGTGGACAATTAGTGACTTCCATGAGCTTAGGAATTTATCTGGTTTGAACACTTACACGAGTTTGGATTGTCCTCTTTGTAACTTTGATTTTGAGCCCAGATGGCCTTATGCCACTAGTTGACAACAATGAGAATGAAGGATCATCCCAAGAACTCCTCATGAACTCTAACGAATAAATGGTAGAAGAGTCCTTTTTGATCAAAATTTCATAGAAATATTCTCACTGTATGTTCAAAAGACCATTGTGTGTTGATTTGAACAACGAACATTCCTCTTGGATTGATAAACAGAATAGAATTCTGATTCATGGCTTCAACAAGGGGAGAAAAAATCTTGGAGGAGCATGTACAGGATTGGGACAACATGGATATCTTATTCAGGGATCTCATGAAGGACAATCCGGCAATTGAAGTCACATCCATTGAATGGTGTCTCATTAAGGTGAATAATTCTAACCGCTTTAGATTTTTATGGAATGGCTTGACCTTTTTTTGAGGTTTGATTTTCGATATTCTGAATCTTGTTGGTTTCCCACTTTTTCCTTAAAAGTGATTTTGAAATAAAAAAATTATTTTGGAGGACAGTAAAAAATGGTGCTTCTTGTGCCATTGAAGATTTCTCGATGCATCTCATAGATTTCAGCTGAACAGATCAAAATTTGATGGATTCATTGATCATAGACCACCTCTAAAGTTGTTAACTGGATTTGTAATATTGACACAACATGGAAATGCTGAAACAGAATTTGGGAAGGTTCGTCATTTGAATGATAGCAGGGAACAGGTTCGAAGTGCATCGTCAAGTGAAATCAGAACGCAGAAATGGAAGAAAAAAATAATATTCTTCAAACATCTGTGTAGGGAATTTAATTTTTTGCGGCATAATCTGGATGTGATGCATATTAAGAAGAATGCCTGTGACAATTTGATTTTAACATTACTTAATTAGCATGTAAATTCAATGGATCATCTCAATGCTCGCAAATACTTACAAGAAATGAATATAAAACATGATCTCTAGCCAGATGAGAATGAAAAGTATCCTCTGGAAATTTTTGCAATGAAAAATAGAGATAAAGATACATTCCTTCAAATTTTTAGGATTGTTAAGGTATTTGATGGGTATTCAAGTAACATATTGAGGCGTGTTGACTTGAGGAATCATAAGTTACATGGATTGAAAAGTCACGATTCAAATATTTTGTTACAATAGTTACTACCATTGGCATCGCGTACATTATTACCTGAAATAATTACTGTTGTTGTACTCCAATTCTGCACATTTTTCAGAAAACTATATGAGAAATCTCTAAATCTATTTCATCTTGAAAACCTCTAGGAGAGGTTTGTATTAACCCTTTGTGCAATGTATATGATCTTTCCTCCGTTGTTTTTTACTGTAATGATAAATTTAACTATGCATTTGGTTGAGGAAACTAAATTAGGAGGCCCCATTAATTATCAATGGATGTATCCAATTGAGAGATCCTTTATTTATATGTTTTTCAGTTATGGAAACAATTTTTGGAACATAATTAAATTCATAATTATGTTTATTTTATTTCATAGATATCTTGGGCATTTGAAATTATATGTGAGAAATAAAACTCAACAAGAAGGCTCTATTGCTGAAGGATATTTGGATGAGGAGTGTCTTAGATTTTGTTCTACATACTTGGATGACATTGATACAAGATATAATCATGTTGGATGTGTTGACGACACATCGAAGCAATCTCAAATACATCAGAAATCCAAAATACTTTCTGCTATTGGCCAATCAGTTGGGAGGACCTGAAATGTGACACTGACAGAATTGGAATTATTATAGGAACACAGATATGTGTTGCTGAATAGTGAAATTTCAAATCCATTTATTGATGAGTTGAGGATATAAACAAAGAGACAAATGAGAGGCCAAACATGAAATGAGAAAGATATAATGAAAGCTATTAATAAAGAGCTTGTAGAATGGTTTGCATGACATGTAAGTTCATAAATATTGCAATAAATATGAATATTAGTTTGACACATATATTTTTTAAATCTAATAAAGTATATTTATTTTTTTAGATCATGAATACAGATACTCGAGTAGAGTTGTCAGAATATTTGAAGTTTCATGCTCGAGGTCCTCTAAAACAGGTTAGAATGTTCGATGCTTACAACGTGAATGGCTTTAGATTTTGTACAGTCGATCAAGAAGAGGGTTTGAAAACACAGAATAGTGGAATATTTACATTTGCTGAAGTGGAATACTATGTAAAGCTGATTGATATTATAGAATTAAACTACTACGGCGATTTTTCAATTGTTTTATTCAAACGCCATTGGGTCGATATTATCATAGGTGTTAAAAGAGATTTCTTACAATTTACTTCTGTGAACTTCTCTCGCTTGATAGATGTTGGTGATCATGAACTACATGATCCATATATCTTATCATCTCAAGAAGAAATGGTATATTATGTGAATGATATTGTGGATTAAGGGTGGAGTGTAGTTGATCACATAATACAAAGAGATTTGTATGATATGGGTGATGAAGTGGTTGATTTGACCTCTGAAATTGAATCTCATCAACAACAAGAAGAAAAATTATTTTTCCATCATGATATTGAAAATATTAGTCTTGAAAGGATGAATGAAGTTGACGAAGTAATGGAGTATGAAATATACATGATTTAAGGGGAAAATGATTTTATGTACAATTATTTATTCATTCTGCAACCACTTATTTTATTTATGCAGTCATTCATTATCATTGGTATGTATATTTTTTTTTGTAGTACTAAGAATATATTATCATTTTTAATTTATTTTTTGCATAATTATTTTGAAATATTTGTTTTGAACTATATTTTATTTGATTAAATGGAAGGAATTCCAAGGAGGAAGCAATATACTCTTTCATCCACTACTGCGACATATGACGATCAATCAATCTCCCTCCCTACAGCATCTGAGCCACCAGCTGCCTACCCCCTTGCACCTTCTCCCCTTACACCATCTCTCACACCCTCTATGAGAATCCCTTTGGAAGATGAGTCACCGAATCCCCCTTCAGTAGCCTCATTAGGCGGGCGGCGGTGCGCCACTTCTAGTTCATCACAGATATACTGGAGGGTCACAATTATAGGTACAAATTTTAATATAAATAAATTTATTGAACTTTTTTTATTCTAACTGTTTTTTCATTAAATATAAAAAATGAAACTATGAAGAAAAATATAAAATGTTTAGATGTGTGGAATATGAATGGAGAGAAGATAGTTGTCCCATTCGATTCACATACGGTCCTTACAGATGATGCAGCGGGATTACTTGGCCAAATTCTAGGCCAGCTGGCAGTGGAGCCCATTTCCCTTCCTATTTCTTATAAAGATTGGATAAATATGCCTCCAAGTTGGAAAAATGAAGTTTTTAATACCCAAATAAAGTTAATTTTAATACATTATGGTGTAATAGAATGTCATGTTATTAATATATTAAAAATGAATTTCTGTATACAGATTTTTTCCCACTTTACAGTTTCTGATGTGATAGTACGAAAGTGGACATCGAAAAATCATGGAATGAAATTGAATGACTTCAAATGGAGATTGTGGGTCGTTTTCAACGATACTTCATTGACCGTCTAACAAATGTATGAGAAGCTACCCAATGGGGTACCCAAAGAATAGTGTAAAGTTTTTGTTGAAAAACATTGTGATGTAAAGAAGATGGTATTTAAATTTATAATATTATATTAACCTCCTTTAACATTTATACATGTATATGAAAAGGAGATTACATTGAATACATTACTATTAAATTTCATTTTATTTAGTTCAGGATCTCTCAAGAAAGAATGAATCAAGCCAGGCAAAGCAAGTCATCCCTCACACTACAGGGTCAAAAATATTTTCTAGAAGCCAATAGAATATGGTAATCTTTTCATTAGTTTAAATATTTATAAGAGAATATTATATCTTTAATATATTAAATTTTTTATTAATATTTGTTTAACACAGTCATATAGTTTAGGGAACGAAACATCCTGAACTGAAGTGTGGTTGGATGTTCACAAAAAATATGATGAAAGTTTTGTTAATGATCCTGCCAAAGATGTTGGGGTATGAACTCATTTTTTCATTATAATAACTTATGACCAGATTTTACTATGTTAATTTATATTTATATTTGATTTATAGGTAAAAATTAAAGCGCTATGGGATTCCAATCCTGAGCAGTCCTACTCAGTATCCCAAGATGACCATGTTGCTAAAGTCCTTGAGAAGGAGCATCCTAGTAGAGTGAGCGGGCTGGGTTTGGGACCCGTACCACTTGAGGTTTTTGGAAGGCCACCAAGGATTGCATCTGCATCTACTCCTATTTGTTTTCAGCCCATACCCAGAGATTCAAAGAAAGAGATTGTTTCTCTACGAAACACAATTTAAGAGCAGGTGGAGCAGATATCTGCTTTGCAGAAAGAGTCAGCTGATATACGTTAGAAGATTAGAAGATATTCCCCTAGTGGTACTGTATCGACTGGCAGTGAGAAGGTAAATCACAAAATTCAAAATCATTTAGTTTGCAATCTTTTATTGGTTTTAAGTTTAAATATAAATATGCAGCACTATTTAACTCTCAATATAATGTTCTTACATGTGGTAGCTGGAACTAGATATGGAGGTTGAGAGGGTGATGATATATGTTCATCATTGAACAGTGATTAGTTGTATTGATGATATGTTGGAGGTGGAGAGGGTGACAATATGTTTTCATCATTGGTTTTTATATGTACCATGTGTGGCACATAGTTGCCACCAAAAAATTTCATGACCTAACGTTTTCTTGATTTTTCATGTATCCTTTTATTTATTTTATTGATTTATGATGTTTCCTTTTATGTCTTGATTTCTTGAGTGTGGTGTGTATATTTAGGACACAACAGCCTACATCAATCCCCTACCAATGCATTAACAGAACTAACCATTCTCTTTCCAACAAATTTACCATATTAAAGAATAGGGAAAAATTTATGAATGAAAGGGTTGGGAAATGTCATGGTATGCATATTATATAGTGTTTTCTCATATATCATAATTATGTTATAATACATAACAAAAAATTGTGGTTACGAGGGTAACCATGAAAGGGTTGAGGAATGTCAATGTAATTTAGTGTTCATGGGATGAGAAACACTCTGAGTGGTTTTGGTATTTAGTTCAGGGGAGAGGGTAGGGACAATTTAGTCCCTTGAGAATTGTATGTAGGTACTCTGACTGCTAGTTTTATGTTATAGTGACCTTGTTAATGAATATTGATATCTTTTAATTTATCCATAGTTTGTTTTGATTTCTAAAAGTGATTCATATTTAGTACCTTGAGAACTGTATGTGGTATAAAATGTTATGAGGTACCTGCACGTTGTGATGGGTCCATGACACATTTTCCTTCCTTATTTCATGGAGATATGTTGTGGAATGTTGATGAAAATTTTAGATGATCTATCTTAGGATATGATTGGGTACTAGATGAAGGTGTGAAGGTTCATGCCACCTTGTCTCGTATATGAGTTTTGAACTTGGAATAGTATAATTCTTTAGCTAATGTAGGGTTGTTAGATATTTTTTTTGTATGATGTGGGAACTGATTATGTGACAGATGAGTTTAACTTGAAAGAAATTATATGAGTGGAGTGGATTAACTAGTGATATCTTCAGTGGTAATACAAAAATTTATTTGATATTTGAAACCAATATATTTTTTGAAACTACTAATGAAGTTGGATAGAATTTTTAGTGGAATTGAATACGGAAATCCCATGGTAGTGATAGTGATCACTAGATTTTGGGTTGTTTCCTCTAATACTAAGCTTGTGACAATGATTTTTTTTGAATTCTAGTTATGTTGATTATATAATTATTAGTGTCTTGAATGTGAGGCTCATGGGGTGGGTATTTTTCAATGCGTCAAGAAAGGACTCATGCGTATCAGTATTGTGATGACTTTTTGATTTATGAATAATAGTATAAAGAAACAATGGTTTTGAAATTATAGTGTAAATCCACCATTATTATATTTTCTATTCCAAACCTTCATTGAGTGAAATATACAGATTAACTGATATTTTAAATTTGAGGAATATAGGGTGACAATGGTTGTGGTTCTCTATTGGTACATTGATACAAGATGCCTATATACATGGACATATCTGTTCTATGGGAGAAGAAAATATTATTGTATTAGATATATATTAAATAGATGTTTTGGTTATTCAACTACTAATGTATAGGAATTTGATACATGGATGGGTATTGGACCAGGTTTCTGGGTCTCAGTATTCATATTATGTTAGAAGACCTATGAAATAGATAATGTATGTTAGTTTTGGTTGTGTCGAAATTGTAAGACAATAACTTGGATTCATAGGGGTGAAAGGTTGTTATTTATCACATGTAGTGGTATAATTTAGACTATTCTAGTTGAATTTGGGTGTATGACATTGGATGTTTTAGAATCCTTGAATTTAACTAGGGATATGTAATCATTATAGAGATGATGGTTATAATTTTTTTGTGGTTCTCAGGTCAGCATATCTTCCAGGGTTCATTGGAAAATTTTTGTATTGGATAAAAAATTTAATACATGATTGAGTACCATGACTTGAATAAGGATCTATAAGTTTCATACGGGAAATAACAAGAATATGTGTTGGACAAAAGCATGGGGCATCTGGGTGGATGGGTTGTTTCGCTATTTAAAGTGAAGTATATGAGAGATAATTTTCAATGGAAGATATAGATCGATTTCATGTATCATATTTCATTGATCAATACAATTCACAAGTGATGAACATAAATACTTTTTATAGATGAAAATTGGTATGGTGGGGTGGTTATAACACCTCGCAACAATTTCTGTCAGTGGAGTTACATAAATATCAGTCTCCAATGATGTTAGTACCATAGATGATTTTAATTTTTTTAGTTGTATTGATAATTTTCATTATATGAAAATTTGAAATAATTTAGAGGATTTTTATGAGGTGGTATCATGGGTAGTGGGGAATTAGGTCATGTTTAGGGGGTTAGTTTTGGGATTTAGCCTCTAGTTCAGGTTGAAAATATTTTGTAGGTCAAAGACAATACAATATGTTGGGGAACATTAAAATAATTTTTGGGTTATGTAAGATTAATATCTTATATAGGTTGGTGTTTACACCACATATTTTAGGAACAATGTAGTATGAAGGAATATGTGAGACTATTTTTTTAGAGTCAAGAGAACCATGCCATAGAGAAATGATTTGGGGGGTGGTTATAGTTTTTTAAGAGAAACATGAGGGATATATAAGATTAAATCATAGGGCAATGTGAGATTAAATCATTATTTAATAGATCATTATGCTACAACACTAAAGGGACGTATTATGGTTGATAGTTCAAAGGGAAATATCACTCCCATAAAATGGGATCCCACATTGTAATTCCCCAACCAATGGGATGGTGTTGTGTCATAATGGGAAGGACCACATCATAGTGTGATGTAGGATAAATGGGTTTGATTTTATGATTTTACCATGACGATGGGTCACACATGATGACTACATGGGCTACTCTATGAGGGTGACCCTGGTAGGGTAGGTGTGTTTTTACCCTTATGGTCACTCTATAACAAATTATTTATATTGTTTTTTATAATTATTTTTTTAATTATAACACAAGACCATATTAAATTTGATTGAACATTTTTTCCAACTAGTGGAATGACCCTTTCCCTTATTCCCTTATTTTCACTCTTCCAAAGAAAATATATACTATTTTTTCTATGATTAAAGAAACATTTATTCCAGTGGTTCATTAAAAGGGGGGGTTCGACCTATCAACTTATGGATTGATAAACATAATATGATCTTAATAAGGGGTTTCAATGAAGGGAAAACATGCATGGAGGAACATTTTCTAACCTAGGAAAAAATTGAATTCCACTTCAAGGAACTCATTAAGGAAAATTCAGATATGGAGGTTACCTCAATTTAATGGAATATGGGAGTGTGTACCCATTAGGTTTGATCACGAGGATATGAACAGACATGATTCATTTTTATTCTTATAATTGATTTTTTAGGGCACTGGTACAAAAGATGCTATTTTTTTTGTAAAACATGTTTTAGCGGCGGTTTAAACCACCACTATATTTCATCATTTTTCAATTAGAGGAAGTTATAACTACCAATAAATGTCATCATTTTTCTATTAGTAGTGGTTATAACCTTAGCTAAATGTTATCATTTTTCTATTCATGACGGTTATAACTGCCGCTATGGTGTTAGTTTTCACAGCGGTTTTAACTGCCACTATAGTGGCCCATCTTCCGCGTGATGTTCGCGACGATTATGATTTTTGTAGTGGTGGTTTTCCTGGCTAGGGGCTTACATTTTTTAGCAGCGGTTTTAACTGCCGTTAAAAAAATTAATACCCTGTCTAGGAAAACTATTGCTAAAAGCATCATAACTGCTGGGAAATGTGCTATCTACGACGGTTTCCAAAAACCACTGTGAAGTGTCTATAACTGCGATCAATAGTGTCCCGACACACAATGTAGCGACGGTTTTTGGAAACCACCACAGAAGCATATAGAGGTGGTTTAAACCGCCACTATACCCAAAAAACCCACCATGAACGGTGAATTTTCCCATAGTGTGCAAAAGAATGTCCAATGCGCCATAGAAACCTGCCCCAGAAAAGGCCAAGGGATCAAGGCCAAGCATATGTGATCACTTCTACTGAGTTTGAAGCTCCAAAAGACATGGTGAAAGGTAATTTAATGGTTTCCTCAAGTTTATCCAATGCTTTATTTGATTCTGGATCATCACATTGTTACATATCTTCCTAGTTTTCTTAGAAAATTAGATATTTTCAATTTGACTTAACATGGGAGTTTTTAGTCAAAACGCCTAAGGGAAGTATCATCGCAACAAAGTTTTTGAAATCATTTCCCATTAGGGCATATAAATGTTCTTTATATGATGATCTCATCATCATACTCATGATTGAATTTGATATAATCCTCGGTATGTATTGGATTTTGGAACATGATACGAAAATTAATTGTAAGAATAAGGAGGATAAATTTTTTTATGATGATAAAGAGTTCCTTATATTTATAACAGAAACATCACCACATGTTTCTTATCTAGATCCACCCCCAGTATCTCTACTAAATTCAATTATTGGGGAGGAAGAAAATGAAATAACAATGGGTGAGGAAAAGAATGTTCGAATAGAGGACATACCTATTGTGAAAGAATGTGTTGATGTGTTTCCAGATTATTTACCTGGACATCCTCTAGAATGATAAATTGTGTTATCCATTGATTCAATTCCTGTTTCAAGGCCCATATCAATGACCCCTTATAGAATGTCCGTTGTGGAATTAGTGGAAATAAAGAAACAACTAGAGAAATTGAGTAATAAGGTATTTATTTTCCATAGTGTTTCACTATGAGGAGCCCCTATCCTTTTTTTGTTAAGAAGAAAGACATATCTATGAGGTTGTGCATCGACTACACGGAGATCAATGCTATAACAATAAAGAACAAGTATCCCCTACCTCGCATTGATGATTTATTCGTCCAACTTCCTGGAGCTCAATACTTTTCGAAGATTAACCATCAATCTGGATATCATCAATTATGTGTGAAGAAGGAATACATTCTGATAACAGCATTTTGAACCAGGTACGAGCATTATGAGTTTACAGTAATACCTTTTAGATTGACTAATGCACCCTCTATCTTCATGGATCTAATGAATAGAGTTTTCAAGGAATATCTTGATGAATTTTTTGTGGTATTTATTGATGATATCATGTTATACTCAAACAGCTGTGAAGGTCATGAAAATCACTTGCGCACTATTATGAAAACCCTCAGAAGAGATGAATTATATGGGAAGTTCAGAAACTGTGAATTCTGGATTCAAGAGATTTATTTTCTTGGCCATATTGTCTCTAAGTATGGAATATCTGTTCATCCTTCAAATACCAGGGAAATCCAAGAATATCCAGCACCAATGAGTGTAACTGAGGTACGTAGTTTTATTGGTTTAGTAGGTTATTATCGACATATCATCTAGAATTTTTCCTAGTTGGCTAACCCATTAACGAAGCTCACACGTAAAGGGGATAAATTTTTTAGGACAAAAGACTATGAAGAATGTTTTGATGAACTGAAGAGAATATTTTTCAATGCTCCTATCTTGACTCTACCATCAGGGAAATATGGGTTTGTTATTTATAGTGATGCTTCAAAGAAACGAATTGGTTGTTTCCTTATATAGAACTATAGAGTTATTGCCTATGAATCACGATATCTAAAAATACATGAACAAAATTATCCTACTCATGATCTTGAGTTAGAAGCTGTAATATTTCTTTTGAATATATGAAGATACTATCTCAATGGAGAAAAATGTGAGATATATACCGATCAAAAGAGCATGAAGTATATTTTCTCATTGAAAGAACTTAACATGAGGCATATAACATGGCTTTAACTACTCAAGGATTATGATTTCACTATACACTACCACCTGGGGAAGGAAAATAAGGTGGAAGATGCTTTGAGAAGAAAGGATCGTGGAGTTTTGAACAAGATGAGAGTTTAAAGGGATCCTATTTTTATGGATCTAGTAAAGTTGGATATGAGAATAACCATTGAGTTGAAACATCAATACTTTTTTAAATGGTTTCCAAACCATCTTTACTAGAAAGGATAAAGAGTTCTCATACATGATGATGAGTTGTTTCAAAAGAGGATTAATGTTGTGAATGATAAGAGATTGAGTGACATCGTATATGAAGTTGTAATTTCGAAATTTACAAATATAATTTGTGTTCCTGACATACCTGATGTAAAAAGGGAATTGTTGGATGATGTTCATAGCTCCAATTTCTCTATACACCTTGGTATCACTAAGATGTATAGAGATTTAACAAAAAAAATTTGGTGGGACAACATGAAGAGAGGGATTTATGATTTTCTGTCAAGATGTATGGTTTGTCAACAAGTGAAAGCTGGAAGACAACATCCCAGATGGGTCATGCAACCTATTCCCATACCTAAGTGGTAATGGGATGATAGTATGATGGAGGATTTCATGGGGCTAGCAAAGACTCCTAGAAGGAATGATGTAGTATTGTTAATTGTTGATCGTCTTACCAAGTCATCACATTTTCATAATATAATAGAAGATTTACCACTTGAACGTCTTGAAAGACTATATATTATTGAATTTGTAAGACTTCATGTTGCACCCCTATCTATTGTTTCTGATCGTGATCCCCATTTTAAATCACGATTCGGGAAAAGTCTTTAGAAGGCCCTGGATACTGAACATCCTTTGAGCACTGCCTAACACCCTCAAACTGATGGATAATCAGAAAAAACTATTCAAACCTTATGATACTTTTTGAGAACTTTTTCAATTGACTTTCAAGGTCTGTGGGATCAATATTTACCTCTGGTAGAATTTTCCCATAACAATAGCTTCCATTCAAGTATTCAGAAGGAACCATATGAAGCATCATATGGAAAGAGATGTTGCACACCAACTTGTTGGGATGATGTTGGTCAAATAAAACTCTTACGACCAGAAATTTCTGAAGAAATGATGGAAAAGGTGAAGGTTATCCAAACCCACATCAAAGCAGCCCAAAGTAAGAAAAAGAGCTATGCCGATAACTGAAGGAAGGATTTGGAATTTCAAGTAGGAGACCATTTTTTCTTGAAGGTATCTCCATGGAAGGGCGTTATACGTTTAGATAAGAAGGATAAATTGAGTTCCAGGTATATTGGACCTTTTGAAATTATAGAATGAATCGAAGTTGTATCTTATCGTTTGGTAATGCCTCCAAGTCTCTCCAAAGTTCGTGATGTGTTCCATGTATCATTGTTGAGAAAATACATTCCTTACCCAATGCATGTACTCACCTATGAAGAAATAGAACTGGAACCCCATATATCTTATTGCAAAGAGCCTATCTAAATTTTTGATACTAGAGAACAAGTGTTGAGAAACCGAACGACTCATCTAGTGAAAGTTCTATGGAGAAACCATAAGATTGAAGAGGCAACGTGGGAACCCGAGGAACTTATGATGAAGAACCATTTGAATCTTTTTGTGTGGTAGTATCCTTGAAATTTCGAGGAAGAAATTATTTGAAGGAGGGGAGAATGTAACACCCCAAGCTTCCACGGTATGATTCACTTTTAATAATGTAGTATCTTGCGTTATAAGCAACATGGAGTTTTAACCCACTATGACCAATCAAACCAGCCATTATGAATAGTAATACCCACTTTTGAAATTTTATAAATTTTATTTTTCAAAATGGACTTCATTTTGGGATTTAGAATATAAAAATTAGCATAGGGTGAATTTTTGGTACTTTTCTGAAAACATTCAATTTATGATGAATAGTGAAAAATTATAAATTTTAATTAAAATAAAATTTTTTAATCGAAATAATTTATAGTGATAAATTATTAATTTGAATGTTTTTAAACTATAATTAGTTTATTTTTTATCATTTTATATAATTTAGGTAATTGGATGTAATTTCACATTTAAACTGGACATAAATAAGTGTCAATCTTTTGATAGTTAATATTTCTTAAAAACACACTTTTTGTTTTCACAACGGGAATTAATTTTAAATTAATTTCTGCCACTTATGTGTTTTGAATTTTGAAAAAATTGATTACATATTTGGAATCAGGAGGACCAAATTATTTAAATAGTTAAATTTTATTTTTTGAAATTATGAATATTTACTTCAGTAAATATTTTATTTACCGTGGTTAAAGGGGTAAATCTGATAAAAAACAATACTATAATAATACTAAATTACCATAAAATGTGTCCTATTTCTAATTTTGGATACACATCCAACCATGACCATCCTTGGGTGTATTTGGGGACCCCATGGAGCCACTTGAGAGTTATAATTACACTTTATATTAATTAATTTAAAGTGAAGACAAAAATGACAAAAACATATATCTTTTAGTAAAACAATTTTGACAAGGGGTTATATAAGTTATATCTTCAAATAAAAATATTCATTATAAATATAAAGCTATTTCTTATATAATGGTATTTTATTTATAGTTTTATACATTAAATAATTAAATTTATTTATGACACAATGATGATGTAGTAATTATCTTATTATTGAAATATTAAAATAATTGATATTATAAATATCTAAATAATTATAATTTGAGTCTTTTGATGAATTAAACTAATATTTTAGGTTAATATGACATTTTAGGGTTGATTAAAAGATTTTTTATAATTAATCACGCAGTTATGAATTTCATAAATACCAAATACTAAATAGTGTCAAAATTGACATAAATGAGGTTTAAAAAAATACTATATTATTAATTGATATAATATTCCTAAAAATATAAGGATTAGAAAAAGGAATTATATAAAGTTATATATATTATAAATTAACAACTTGGGGTTCTATTATATTTTTATAGTATGTTTATTAACTATATAATTTAAAAATACAAGGAGACCTGGTAAATGTCAAACTATTTAATTATGAGTTAAATCTAAAAGATAAGGCTAATATGGTGACCTAAACCAGTATAAAACCTATTGGTTGAGATTTCATCAACCCATACCCACCTTTTATTTCAAATTAATTATTTTTGAGCCATTAAAAACCTAATATTATTTTATTATAAAATAATATTTCACGCTTTTCCTAAAGTAACCCTCACCTCTCTTGTAAAAGGGTACTTACCCTTCTCTCAAAATCAAACCTCCAAAGCCATTTTTCTTGGCCGAAACCTACCCAAATATCCTCCCAACTTACCTTAAATAAACCTAGTGTACTTAAGTTGATCCTAAATCCAATCTATGGATCCCTTTTGATCAAATAAAAAAGAAATACCCAAAGAAGAGGTAATAATTTCACCACCGTCTTTCAAGTTATTTTCTTTTTCCACTTCCTCTTTCTTTGTTGTTTCCATAACAAAATAATAAATCCAGTACCACATACATAATGTGATGTTTTTATAAATATGGTACAACCATATTCATTATTCTATCCATCCTATAAATTAAAAAATCACCACACGTGCGTACGTACGGCTTACCGTATCCACGTCGTGGTGTAGTTTGTTATTCAAACACATCATTATTTGGATGGATATAATAATGAGTATAACTTATGTAAATAACAAATATAACATGTTAATGATTCTGTATATATGATATAACATCAAATTATATACAATTTCACCATAAATATAATGATATTTTTTCTCGTGCGTACGTACAAATTACCGTCTCCACGAACGTAATGAGATTCATTCCCCATCGTAATCATTCACGAATAATTTTAATTTTATGATTAGAAATAATTTTTAAGGACTTAATATCATTTTGGATATGAATAAAATACATCCTATCAATAAAAAACTCGGCTTACGTAACCAATCATATAAAAAAATGGATCTGTTTACTCCCAGAATGATGATAATGCTAAACTATTATTAACAAATAAATACTATAGGATCATATATGATATCATATTTATGTATATAGTTATAGTATAATTTAACTATAATGTTTTAACAATTATACAGGAGGTTAACATACAATTGACTAAGGAAATTTACAAGGTGAGGGTTAATTTTACAATCTCTTTACCTATCTGAGGTTGTTAATATGTAAGTATCTACTGGGACCTCTTTATCATCCACATCCATGTTTTCATAAAAATGCAATTCAAAACATTTTTACTATTTACTATAAATTGGGTTAATGTAATTTATAACCTTATTTGACCATATATTGTTTATAATGGAATCTTTTAATCATTTTCCAAACAAGGTACTTTATGACCTTTTTGACAAAATTAAGGTAAGAATGTATTTTTTAACTTATATGAAGGGCACAACTATTTTCCACCATTATATCATAGTTCACTCTTCCCATATAATCTTATAAGAATATTTTCAAAATAAATGTTTTATTTTATAATTATGTGACTTTTAGATGGTTTCAAAATATAAAGAGTAATTTCTTTCAAAAAGTGTTCATTTAATCTATGTCAAAATACCTTGATGGATTTTAAACTAGTTTGAAGTTGATTTATTATGATACAAATATTACATATTTTATTGATGGTTTTGTGGTATTTTTTACTATGGATGTGTTATTTTTATACCATTCATGGTTTATGGATGATGTATTGAAATTTTTTATGATCTTTTTAATACGAATGTTTATGTTGTGTTTAAACCTTTTCATATAAGGAATGCATTGGACATAGTTAGTGATGGGCGGATCCCACTATAGCTCCTTGATTCCTCAGTAGGTCTCATTAGAAAAACTAGTGTCTTCGCACAAGGCCATAACAAAGTCTTATTTTTAGTCTTGGCTCAAGGCCTCGACAATGTGGTTATGAAGTCGGGAGTTATGCATTCCATCATTATGAAAATGGATATTGATATTGCATGTGATTATTAGACTAGAAGAATATCCATGTGAATAAGTAAATGGAATTATTTGATTGTATCTTTTCCATATTATCCTAATGTTTTAGTTTAAAAGGCTTTTGTGTTTGTCTTATACATCACCTTAAATGTTTATTCTTTTTTATGAAAGTTTCCACTATATTTTTATCCTTAGTGAGCATTTGAGATCACCCCTTTCTATGTTTTATTTTTTCCAAGATGTGAATATTTATTTTATGGATGACCTGTAGGGATAGGATAAAGATATAAGAGTGTTCAGAGGGGGGGGGGTGGAATGTTGTTGATGATTTTATTTCATGAGGTAATGTACAACTTTTGAATGTATCTAGTACTTCCAAGGATACTAAACTGATCGGTATTTTTTACCTGATTCCTTGTATCATGCCAATGTTATGTAATAATGCACTGACTCTGGGTAACTGGGGTCGAGGCGATACATTTGGCTTCTCAATAATGGAGTTTTAGATCCGTAATATTTTCTGAGATTTAGACAATGATCTTGATGGAAATATAGATCAATAAAAATATGTTTTATGAAAAATTAAAATCTTCATAATGATTGTTTTAATGGCTTGTATTCAATGAAAAAATGTTACTATTTTTATGAGATTTTTTTACTATTCTAAATGTTTTTTTTGAAATCATATAATCAGGATTTATATTTTCAATATTTATAGACATTGTTTGACCTGGAGGTGTTCAACCCACTATAAATATGGAGTCGTTGTTAATTGGAAATATATATGTATATTTACTTATAGGAAAAGTTGTTTGTTGTCTCCTTTAAGTCTACAAATTAGCGACATACATGTTTAGATCTATATAATTTATGAACAGATGTTATCATCACTACTACTGTATTTATTTGTTAGATGTTCTTATGCAAGAATGACAAAGTATTTAGAACAGATACAATTTAAATACATTCATGTCTAAATATTTTTATGGTGTTTTCTTTGTTGTTTTTTGAAGAAATATTGTTCATACATTGAAGATCTATATGCTATCGTGTTGCATTGAAGATATGATTTCATCTGTTAGTTGCTAGTACAAGCTATGATTTTTAACACATTCAATCAAAAAAATCTAACTATTTTGATTTATTTGAGTTTTGGATACTTTTACTCAGTCATGGTTATGTTTATACTTCTTGTACTAAGTTGTGGATATTTGGTACCTTATAAAAGAACCATATAGATTTGTTAAGTCTTGTAAGGTTTCAACTTCTTGCACTCAGTTGTGGATTTTGATGGTCTTAGGATATTGGACCTAGTCAAATTCACCATGCTCCTAGATTTGAGTGTTGGTGGAGTGGCCTAAGGTATCTTTGTGCCTTGAACCACTATACATCACTGTGTTCATTTCCATTACTTATTTTCGTTGCTCGCTCATCATTGATAGAAAAGGAAAGGAACACTGCTTACCAAAAGAGTTGTTCTAAATCTGTCAAAATATTGAAATCCAAAATTTACCACACTATTGTGACTTTGTCTTCAATATATCTATTGTGACCTAACAATAATTACAAAGGTAAATACTATTCAGGATCATATTAAAGTAAATCAAAGTATATAAAAGTGTTATTCTAACATCCAGATAATGGATGTATAATTTCAAAAGGGAGATCATACCTTTTGAAAAGTATCTTCATAGAAGGGTGTCATATGGTTTGGTAAGATAGGGAAACTGATCCCTACGTACATCAGACCATATGAAATTATTTAAAGAATTGTTGTTGTATATTATGAATTACTAATGCTACCAAGTATCTCCAATGTTCATAATGTGTTCAACATATCATTTTTAAAGAAGTACATGCCAAACCCAACACATGTAATCAGTTATGAAGAAGTAGTATTGGGACCTAGTTGGTTTTTCTGTGAAGATCCTATCGATTGTTTTGACATGAGAGAACAAGTATTGAGATATCGGATGACTTGAATGGTAAAAGTTCTTTTCAAAAACCATAAAATGGAAGTAGCAACGTGGGAACCTGAGGTTGTTATGAGGAAGAATCACCCTCATATGTTTTGAAAGAAATATTCATGAAAACTTTCTAGGATGAATTCTTTTAGGAGGTAAGAATATAACACCCCAATATTTTACAGTATGTATCTTCTTAAATAAATTCAATTTATTTTATAGCTTACATTTCAAGAAACTTTGAGATTAATTGAACTATGATATAATATTAAATATTGACATGCCCATTGAAATAGTAATATGATTATTATAAATTGTAATATGTTCATTAGAAGAATAACATCACATATGAAAGTATAAATAAATTTAGGTATCTCATAAATTAAAATATGATATATTTATATCATGGTATAAGTAAATAATTTTATCATAAATGATAAATTAAGTTTTGGTATTGTTGTAAAAAATTTTTTTTTACAATTTCATAATTAATATAAATATTAAAAATATTTTTTTTCTTAAAATATTAATGAATTAATATATTCTTACATTATTGTTAAAAGATAATTGTATGAGAAGATAGTTAATTTTTAAAATTGTCAAAAAATTAGTTATAATATTAAAATCAGTATATTTCAAATAAATTATTACTTTAATTGCCAATTAAATTTATGAAGTTTTAAAAATTATTATCATAAAATGGAGTTCCTTTTTTAAATCTACATATAAAAAATGATTAGGGTCAATTTTTAGTATTTTTATTAAATAGTTTATTTTAATTATGAAAAACTGTAATTTAAGGTATTTAACATTATAATTTAAATATAAGGATTTTTTATTCAGTTATGATTAAATAACTCATTAGTTCAAACTCACATGACCTATTTACTATAATTTTTCCCAATAATCAATACAATTTATATTCTTGAGCTAAAACAATAAAAATAATAATGAAAAACACCTCTCACCTCCCACTACAAATACCACTCCTCATCACCTATTATCCTCACACCTTATAAGACTTTAAGATTGAAAATATTCTTCCCAATTCCTCTCTGATACCTATTCCCCACATCCAATACCTTATTGTCTTACCAAATACCAAATCCAATTGTATTAAGGAGATTTCCAAGGACACGATTTTTGAGAGGTAAAATACTCCTTTCCCTTTTTCTTTCATATATTTTCTTATCCTCCCCTCACATATCATATCAAAAGTTGAATGGTGAGTAAATTTTGATATATATACTGCATATTTATTTATTTTATTTGAATATTAGTAATAAAATCTTTTCCCCTCTCCTTTTATTCTAAACAATGAAAATATTTCCCTTGAGGTGTCGATTCAGCGCCTTTATGGACGAAGAGTTTTTGTTTGTTATTACCGCCTTCAAGGATGGTCATAAAACGAATTTTATAGTTAAATAAGATTATAATATTTGTATTAAAACTAATTTAATGTTCTAAAACCAGAGTATAAATATAATATTAAATAAAATGATACATGTTCATGATGGTCATAAAAACCACCAAAATAAACTAATTATTTTTCCCTAACAATTTAACTAATGAATAATCATTATAACATATAACAGAATGATATATGAGAACCATTTTAAATAATTTAAGTATATTTATATCATTTCATTCCACTTAGAGAGTTTTTCATCCATTTTACAAGAGGTCTCCGAATTATAAAAATGGGAACTGACCATAAAACAATGAAATAAACGCTCTCAGAACAACAAAATTAAACATTATAGTTAATTAAAATGACTATAAATGAACAAAATTAAATTACAATAAATAAAATATAAGTTTAATATTTTCCTTTATTAATTAGTTAATTTATCTGATTTGATTATCCAGAAAATTTAGTACAAGTGAAGAAAAGTTTTAAACATAATGTATGGGGTATCTCATCGCACTTTTATTTCTATGGGATATGTCTTATTCACCACTTATTTACTGTGTGTGGTGTATGTATACATGATTTTTTTCATAATATCTTGAATATATTTATATTCATAGTATTAAACATTTCATTTGATAATCATTAATTTATGGGTCATATAATTCAACTGATTTCTATGTGGTAGGGGATATCATCTCAATCTATATTTTATTGATAATTTCTAGGTATTGTGAACCTAGTCGTTTTTATGTTGTGTATCTACTTCCAATTTAGATAATTTTACATTTGAAATTATATTTCATTAAATTTAAATATTTCATGTATCATGTATATGATTATTGTCCTTGTTTTACACCTTTTTTACATACGATGTTTACTTTGAATGTTGTTTTAACTGAGAAAATGTTGATAAAATGGAATCCTCTAATAAATATGGCTATTTTGATAAGGAGTGTTGTTCATGAATTAAATATATGTAATAATGATGTTTACTTGTAGATATGGGTGGGGCCCAACATTATATATACCCTTGATAAATCGATCGGTCTCTTAAGACAAAATAATTGGAAAGAGACCCATCAGATTTGTTTCTTAGAAGAATTAGATTGGTTTATACCCAAAAACATAAATCTTCTTATGACATGTCATGATGTTAGTGGTTATGCCCCAGATACATGACAAATAATAATTAATAATTTCCTTTATTAATATTTCAGTCATTACTATTGATGAGATTTTCACTATGATAAAATCTAGGGATGTATTTTAATTCTCTGTTTATTGATTAAATGACATTTCTTTTTAAGTTATTTACCTTCACATTTAAATAATTATTTATTGATTATTCCTAACTTATTATTGATTCATGTTTCTACTATTATTTACCCTTTTTAAGTATTTGATGTATCCCTTTTATATTTTTCCTTTTCTAGGTTATGTATAAGAAATCAATCAATAATTTTCAAGGAAGTAGTTTATTTTCCATTACTATGTTACATGTTCAAATACCAATGTAATAAGGCAACCATGTATATATCTAGCTTTTAATACAACTAACATGATATATCCTTGGTGATGGGATCTCTTATATCTATTTCATTTTAATAAAATAACCACCAACTCTGGGCTACTAGGGTTGGGTTTGTTATACTGGGAGGGTGTTAAAGAGAGACTGGGTAGAGTTTTTGTTGAGAAAATTCCTTGGAATGGGTGGATAAATGGGTAGGAGGCGGTGTCATTTTATAAGTTATAAAAATTTAACATTTCTAAAAACTCATTATTACTTAATAATATCACTCTATTATTTAAGGCCAATGGTTCCAAAAATGAAAAATAATGGAGGTGGAAAGGAGATAAGGTTGATCCTACCTCCCACATCCAATAAAAACATGATTATTTCACATGTTTTAACACTTTTCACAATGTTAAACTAGTTTTATAATAATTTACCAATACCATGGATACTCCATTATGACAATAAAAAAATAAATTTAATGACCAAAATAAAAATTGAAATTTTCTACAAATTTAATAATAATTATTTTATATATTTAAATCATTTTATAATGTAAAATTTTCATGATTTATGGAAGTTAATTTTAGTATTAGCTCATATAATGTGTAAAAATAATTTCCAAGAAAAAGTTATTTTTATGATTAAAATTTATTCTTAGGATAATATTATCAGGGTTCATGGTTTTCAAGTCGTAAATAGAATTATTATTAAAAATATAATTTTTACATGGGTTTCAAATCAATCTGAAATCATATTTACCATAATATTAAAAATAATTTTTATTAGGATTGAAATATTAGTTTTTTAAAATTTTAAATATAGGATTAATAAATTTAAAACTACATATTTAAATTCATAATAATATCTTATAAAAAAATATTTTTTCAATGAAAAGGTTTTAAGAAATAAAATTCATCATTTTTACTAAAATTGCATTTATTCACTATTCATCTAAAAATCAATAAATTTAGAAAAATCATAAAATATAATCCTAAGATCATTTCCAGCAGATGAATGAAAAAATTTAATTAATCTTTATTATATTAAACTTATATATGAGATAAAAATTATTTTAAAATACTATGTAAATAATGGATTAAAAACAATTTTTTGAAGAATATAAATTGAGCTCTAAAATGTCAAATATGGGATTGTAAATCAAAACCAACATATTTTAAATCATAAATTACCTTATAAAATAATTTTTTCTTCTTATAAAATTTTTACATTAATATAAAATTCATACTTATATACTAATAATGTCATGAAATTCATGTTATTTATAAAAACTATATTTTATAATATTCTTTAAAAATCAATATTTTTAGAAAAAACCCAAAATACATCTTAAACTAATTTTGAAATTATATATCAAAAAAAAGTTTATTTTTTAAAATTAAATTTCTAGTATTTTCTATTTTAAATTTTATTTAATATTATAATAGACAGCGAGATACTATTTTTATTGGAAAATAATTTTTTAAAATACTAGTTTCTCTTATTTATAATTTCTATAAAACCCTAATATTGCTAAAAATAATCAATCAATATATTAATTTATTGAAACCATTATTTATGAATAATATATTTATTTATTTATTAAAAATTACAATACATATAAATTAGAATTCATAGAAAAAATAATGAATTTATAAAATTTGAATAAAATATCATATATATATATATATTAATATATTTTATAATTTAGTTAATCATATTCATACTAACTAATTAAATGGGTATGCTATAATTATATAAACAATTATCTATATCATTTTAGATATGTTTTGCGATTAGAGATAAGAATCAAACTTATTTGAGTTAATGAGAGGAAAATATATATTAAAATATTGAGTTATTACATTCTCTCACCCTTACATAAATTTTACCCTTGAAATTTTTAAACTCACATGATGAGAGTAATTTCTATAGGGATTTATTAATTTACTATACATTGGTTGTTTATCATGGTTTGATTTATGATATGATGTGAAATTTCCCTATGTGAAATTTGATACAATATATTATTAAAAAGAGATAGTCCATTCTTTAGATATTCTTAATAAGTAAAGATGAGGTAAATCGATATGGTGTAACTTTACACACCCCATGACTAAACTTCAAACACCAGGGATATAAAAATTATACCAACAAATTTTTTTATTTATAGAATAATACCTAATAATCAAAATCTTACATGATGTAAGACATCAACAAATCTAGAGTGAAGAATCACTATCTACCTAAAACAATTAATTGCATATGATTTTCTTTTTCCCCATGATCTAATATGTGGTTGGTGTAAATGTTCCACTTTAAACTTTGGATTGGTGTGTTAGGTTTCCTAGTGCCCAAATTCTTCACATCTAAAACATCAAATCATTAGTGCATCTTTAGGAAGAATGTTCTATTATTTTATTGCATCCTTCTTTTTACCTAATTAGATTTTTTCCTAAATTACCTCCATTAATATAATTAAAACATTTTCCAGTCCCATTAAGTAAATTCCCATTGTTCTTTATTCCTAAATTTTTCACATGAAGGATGATAAATATTCTTTTCATTATCCTCATTATCTCTGAAGTTCCCACGAGTATGCATCATTATATTTTTTTTGGTATGTTCAGGATATCAACTATGAAAACATAGTTAATCATAGTTTGTGATTGTTGGTTTGGAATAATAATTATATTTCTCAGTCCATCTTCTATTCCAATGGGGTTATTGTTGACATAATCATCACATTGTCCCTCATACCCAAGGTTAACATTATTCCTTATGGTTACAATCATCACTAAAACAAAAAGGGTGATCATAAGTGATAAAAATTGAATATAATAAGGGGATTATCATTATCAATAACATAAAATGTATTCAAACTTAGAACTTTAACACTTTCGCATCATCATTTTTTCTGGTAATTCCTTCAGTTTGTTCTATATCAATATTAGTTTAACCTAGGTTACATTAAGTTGGGTTTATTATACATCTCAAACTAGTCCCTGAAATTAACTAATAAAATTTTCCTTCATAGAGGTTTATAAATATCATATTATTAACTAAAACATATCCCCCCATGAGTGTCATAATAGGTGTGTAGTTAGGTGTCTTTTCCATGCACCGGGTAAAAATCGAGTTAATTCCCAATACACCATTTTTGTGGTTATTACCCCTAGGTGCATCTATTCTAGATCTTTCTTCAACTTATAGATTCCTACCATGGATGCAATTTATAGAGAGACCATATACTCAAAAATATACCAAAAAATCTTGATTTTATCTTATACTTATGAATATACATTATATTTATCATTCATATTTTCACTAAAGTTCTCTTATACTATTCAATTGAAATATCTAAAAAACACTAAAAATAACTAAGAACTACTTCAATACTGAAAATAGTGACCCAAACCTTAAACATACATTATTTCATGATTTATAACACACTCTACCAATAATAAAATTCAATTATCAGATTTTATAGTTTCTTTTAAAGATTAGATACATACGTATATCATCTTAAACATAAAAAACTATATTTATTGAAAACTACACATAATAGTAATAACTCCAATAGATCTTTTAAAGATTCACATAAACCCCTTCAATAAATACATAAGGAAAAGAGTGTGAAAAAAATACCAATAACAATAATAATAAGAGATAAAAGTAAAAGTTGAAAAGTGATCCTAAGATAATCATTTGGGTATGAGAATATAATAAAGTATGATGAACATAAAATATATAATTCATACCCAATAAAATAAACAGGAAAATCATAAGCATGGAAACATGTAACAAAGTAATAAAACAATCATATCATAAAAAAATGGAATATATATAAAAATAGACCTTACATAATAAACATAAGTCAATGTTAACTCTCATTAGAATTATTATAGAGTTAAAAATTTCCTATGGTGAATTTGGTTTTATCCCCATTCTCATAAACATAGTGGGAAAGTCATATGGTGGATCAGGTTCTTTCCTTAATCTCATACATAACATCTCATGATATATAAAGATTTAACCAACATGTTTTAGGGATATATAATTACAATCCCAATCATCACATAAATGAAAATCATACATAACTATTCCACGTAATGAAAGTAATCCATATCTAAATCATAATCTTGATAAACCCATGAGAAAGATGTTGGTTTTGTAATTTTTATTTATGAAAAAAACCAAAGGATAAATCATAATGATTTTTAATAAATGAATGAATTAAGTAATTTTCAAAATTAATAATTTAAAAAATAATATATATCTTTATTACAGAGTTGAAATGCTGAAAAATTATAAGAAGGACCTTGGAGAAGGTAGAACAAAAATGATCCACTTGGGTGATGCATTTTGAAATAAGTGAATGTTATTTTAAAAGGATAAAAGTGAATATTATTTTCCACAAAACCAAAATTTAACCATTAGGGTACTCTATAAAATAATTATGGGTTTTATAAGATATTTATGGTTTAAAAATATTTTATGGGGTTGATTATTTATATGAGAAAAGAAATTGTAAAGTGCCCTTAAATTGGGTTAACTTAAAAGTAGGAATTTCAAAGTGTAGTACAAATAGGTATAAAACTAGTAATGAAAATGATGTTTTCCTAGATGTATATGTAAGTTAAATATAAACAAAAATATAATAATTTCATGAAGAAAATAGCAGAAAAATAGAGAAAAATAAAGAGAATGTGTAACGAAAAAGTAACAAGGGTGGTACAGAAGTTCGCTTTTATTGTTTGAAAACACAGTTTTTGAAATTAAAAACCATAAGATAAGTTAATAAAAGATTATTTTAAAAATTATAGAAGTTAAATATTATTTTCACATGATATAAAACTGAATTATGTTTCCAATTTTAAAAGGTTAACATTCGTGTAAAGGGGAATTATGGACAAGGAGGGGAAACCATCATTTAAATGGATGGAAACTATTGAACAGACATTTGAATTTTTAAAAAAAGGATTATGACTCCCATGTAATGGAGAAATGAATAAAAAGTTTTCTATTAATATTTAAATATGTTATATCATATTAAATAGAAGAAGAAACACTTAGAGAAGCATTACAACTAAAAAAATAAGATTAGGTAATGAAAAAGTCATATATTTTAGGGAAGACATAAATAGTATCATGTAGTAAGTATGATCATGAATAAAAGTGAAATTTTCAATTTCAACAATAATTTATGATATTATAAGTCATGGGGTTATCAATAACAACATGAAAATTTTTATTGGTGCATAATATCAAAGCATGCCTCAATGAAGAGTTATTGAGACATAAACCTTACAGCATAAAAAAATTAACATAAAACCACTTGAAGTTGTTATGGGTTCCATTTTAAGATAAAACTCCATGAATAAAGAAAATTTATGATATTATATATCGATTTAAGAGTATACACCCAATATAAATTAAATTTGGCGTATAGAATAAAATCTGTCTCAAAGAAGGAAATTTTGAGATGAAACCCTTTCCTCTTGTCTGAAAGTGCTCTACACTAGCAATTAAATTCACAAATAATTAATTTCAGTTCATTTAAATATATCCCCAAAATTAATTCACATATATTTAACATTATAAGGTCTAATTTTACCTTTTGTTATTTATTTTTAATATATTTTTCACTTATGTTATTTACTCGGTGTTGTTTGGTTTATTCCTTCATAACACTTTCGATTTTTTGAAAATAGTCAAAAGGTGTTGTAATATAACATCATCATATATATAATTGTGGAGGTTTATGTACTATATTTTTTAATTAGTAAAATAATTATTTTATTTCATTGGATATCACCAAACAAATCAAAATTTGGAAAGGTTCCTTGAAAGTCCAATTTAAGGTGGTTAAAGTTACTTTAACTGTTTATTATTCTTATTTCTTATAGATTTTCATATACTATAATTATAGAATATTAATAGTGATAAAAATTTCATTTTAAGATACTAAATATAATTTTAAATCCATCCGTATTAGGTGGTCAGGAAAAATAAAAATGGTCGTTCATGGTGGTTGTGGTCCGCACACACTCATAATGACATTTTTGTTTCTCTCAATGATTTTGGTGGAAAGTATATAATTAAATTCCATTATTATAATAAAATTTACTATATTAATTTTTTTTCTTACACTTTCATGGGTAGAGGGGGACAGAGGGGTTTAAAAGAAGAAAAGAACATAGAAAGTTGGGTTGGGAGTTTTACCTCTTGCTTGGAAACTCTCCCTTTAATAACTGCTTAAGTATCCTTAGCTTGGTATTTTGGGGTTTTGAAAATTTAAAATGATTGTTTAGGATGGTAATGATATAATATAAAAGTGTTTTGGTTAAGATAAATATTTTTAATGGGTGGAGAAATGGTGAAGAGGTGGCCTCATTTTATAAGCAAAGAAAATGGAACTTTTGTAAATACATGTTATTTCTCAATAATATCACTCAGTTATTCCTGGAAAAGGGCTAAAATTTGAAATAAATGTATGAGGAATGAGATATTTTTTATACTCCCTCCACCATCCAATATAGAACTTTTCTTCCTCATGTTTTAACCATTTTCACTATGTTAAAACAATGTTACCCTAATTTACCCTTACTGTTGTAACTTCACATTCACACTTGGATAATGGTTTTAATTTCCAAAATTAAATTTAAAATTATTTACTAATTTTTACATTATTATTATTTATATTTAAATCATTTTATAAAATAAAAATTCTATGAGTTGTAAAAATTAATTTCATTACTATCCAAAATAGCACATAAAAACCTTATCATAAAAAAATTAATTTTAATATTAAAATTTTAGTATAGAATAAGATTCTCATTTTTTATTATTTTAAGGAAATAAATTGTTTTATTATAAAATAAATTAATGTTATGTGGGTTTCAAATCAAGCTAAAACTGAGTTTAGAAAAATATTATAAATAGTTATTATTTGGATTAAAATATAATGTTTTTAAAAGGTTAAACATAGTTTTCATAAATTTCAATATATTTATTTAAAATGCATAATATTATTACATAAATAAATATTTTATCAATTAAAATGTTTTAGAAAATAAAATTCAACATTTTATATAAAATTGTATTTTTTTCACTATTCATCTGAAAATAAATTATTTTAGAAAAATCAATAAAATAAATCCTAAGATTATTTTCACATGAGGAATGAAAAAATGGAAGTCTGTTTGTTAAATTAAACTTATATAAGTGATATAAATTTATTTTAAAATAATAAATGTATAATGTATTAAAAATAGTTTCCTTAATTTATCTTATGTTTTAAAATAAAAAATATGGGTTTGAAAATTAAAACCTATAGTTTTTAAATCACAAAGTCACTTACAAAATCCATATTTATTCTTATAGAATATTTTCATGAATATAAAATTCTTAAATATATACTAAAAATGTTATAAAATTCATGTTATTTATTAAAAATGTATTTTACATAATTTTACTAAAAATAATTTTTTTTAAAATAACCCAAAAATTCATCATAAACTAATGTTGAAATTGTAAATCCAAAAATAAAGATTATTTATATAATTAAATCTCTATTATTTAATCTTTTAACTTTCAAGTAAAATTTTAAAATATATTTAGAAACCATTTTTATTGGAAAAAAACATTTTAAATACTAGATGCCCTTATAATTAAGTTATATAAAACACTAATAAAGCATGTATTAATCAATAAATATTATATATTTTTAAAATCATTATCTAACAATAAAATAATATTTTTTATTTAATAAAAACTAGAATTCTTAAAAGTATAAATTCTTAAACACAGTAATGAATGAAATAAATTTTTATAAATAACATTTATAAATATATCTATATGTATTAAAATATTTTATAATTTAGTAAATATTATTCAATTATAGTAATTCAATTCTATGTTTTGTTGATAAAACATATCATGGGTTGGTTATAGTTTTTTTTGCATGTGTTACAAGATATTGAATATATTTGACATAATTTGGGGGAAACATAGATTAAAATATCAAGTCTTTACATATGTAACTAACCTTGCTAAAAATATCAATACGGGCATGATTAACCACACAATCAAGGGGGTTCATTCCATGAATCCCTATCACCCAAAAATTTGATCGCGTTAATCCCTAGTCCATGATGTGAAATGTTCAAGGCAAAGGGGTCATACCTTGGGCAACCCCATTCACGGCATGAACCCTATGTTCATGGTGTGAATGATTGCATAGTGGTCCCAAATCTTCTTTGTAAAGGCACCATTCATGGTGAAATTCCCCAATCGACATATGAATGGCTCTTTTTATTCACCATTCATGGAATTATTGGCTATAATAAGTGATATTTTAGCTCTTGGGTCATACAACCACTCTACAACGATCGTTTTAGTGATTGAGCCACCAACCATTACAAGATACTCATTCGAAACACCTATTTGTAATGTCTCTATGATTATATTAATTATTTGAATCCCAATTCAAGAATTGTCCCACTATCCAAGAGAAAAATTAAAATTCCATTAGGAATTTAAAACCCATAATAAAAAGGTTTGTTACATGAAAAACCAAATCTGTTTCCCATTATGAATTTATCTAACTTTCATGATAAAGATAAAAATATTGAATTTATTTTTGGGTATATTACTTGAGAAAGATGATTCCGAGTATGAGTTATTCCATGGAAATTGGAATTTGGATGACATATATTGGAGAATTTATTAGGTATGAAAATCATAATTTATTATTATTGTTGTTATATATTCATAATAGGTGAGTGGTGATTGATGTATAAGAAAAAAATGGAGAGTTTAATGCATTTCACCAGAATATTTCTCATATATTGTCGAATATGAGTTCCCAACAATGTTTATTTTAAGAAATAAATTTTTATATCCACTTAAATGATAAAATTAAAGAGATATCACATGATAAATAGATTAATGGATATATTTTATGTTTAATTTTATTAATTATTTTTTACACCCTTGGTTATCCCAATAAAACTTAGAGTTGATAATTAATGTATCGTGGATACGAATTATATGTTTTTAATGTTCACTTAATAATTTATACTAGGCTATAATATTGAAAATAAGGCATGAGAAGAATTTCTTATTTAGAATCATGGAAGTGGAATGAATATGATATTGGAATCCCTATACTTATATTCCATTACATTTATTTTCAATTAGGGTGATAATGTAAGATTTAAATTTAAAGGAAATTGGATATTGACAATAAATAAAACATGGGATTGAATTACTCAAATGGATTTGTGAAGATACAATTGTATTTTTTGTCCTTATGATATATGTAAATTAAATGCATAAGGTTGAGGGTCTTACCATAAATAAATGATTATAGGTGAAAAGTCATATTGTGTAAGCTATTGAGATTATTTGTAATTGTAAATGATAGATTAATGTTTTGTCATAAAGAAAATAGATTCTATATGAAGTGTAACACCCCAAGATTTTTAAAATATGAACATCATGTTCGATAGCGTGTATGAGAAACAACCCCAAGACTGGAAGAGAATAAAACATCATGAGACATTATAATACATTTTTTAAAATAAGTTCAATCTCTTTGATATCCAACGATTCACGCAACATCAGGTCTAAACCAAAACTAATACTCTTTTAAAATATTATAATTTAATCGTCACCATTGTAACCTAGCCATCATGTTGGAAGGTATGAATAGTAATAACTAAATTACTAAAATTTAATGGTTTAACCATGTATAAAATAAACTCAAAGGTAATAAATTGATTATAAATAAAATAAAAAACATTTGAAAATAAAAGAAGAGTTTTCTGAAAAAAAATGTATATTTCGAAAAGGTTGTTTTGTCTCATTTTGCGCACATAATTTATTATTTAATTTTACTAATTTTAGAAAATTTATGTTAAAAAATAAATTTTAAATTTTAAATCATCATATCAAAATTATGAGAGGGTGAATTATTTGTATTTTTCTGAAGTGTTTCATTTTTTGATGAGTAGTTAAAATACTGTTTTTGACTATAAATTGACCTATGTTTAAATTATTTACAATGTTAAATTAAATTTAAAATTTGTTTAAATTTAAAATTTGTTCATATATATTATATTTCAAATAATATACTTCACCAGAATTAATTTCATATTTAATTTTAATATTAAGACCTTCTTCACTCATCGCGTCTGCGGGTAGAATTTTTAAATGAATTCTGCCACTTCAGTGAATTGAAAATGAAAAAATGTATTAAATATTATTAATATGAATAATTTATATTATATAATCAGTTTTAATTAATTTTTTCCAAAATTAATAGTGAAAATAGTAAAAAAATCATTAACTTCGTTAAGGTAAAATTGGGTTTACTATGGGGTTCAATATTAAAGATAAGGGTTAAAATGACCTAAAATCTTGTGAAAATATTTTTGGATTGACATATTTCTACCTTATGATATCATAAATTCAATCCCAAGGTTTTTTTAATCTTTTGGAATGTTAATTACTTTAAAATTTTGGGTTTTTTTGGGAAATTTCAAAGTTGTTTCCAAGAGGGTTCCCTTTTCCTACTTAGAAAAGGGAACTCCCCCCCCCCCCATCATTTCTTCACACCACTCATGAAATTGTACTCGAACAAAAATATAAAAAAAATATATCTCAAAAATTATTATATGTATTCTATATCTTTTTTTCCTCCCAAAATACCATCCCTATGGTTCTTAAGAGGATACCCAACGGAGGTTTCTCTTAGAGAGGGTAATTATCTTAACAAAGAACATTCATTTTCTTTCTTATTTTTTCACAATAAATTATATATTAAAACCTAAAATATAATAACACCAGTATTTAACAAATAATAATATTTTATTATAATTATGCGATAATATTTATACATCTCCACTTCCATCAAATGGGAAACAAAATCATCAATCGTGTGTATAACGGATTATCGCCTTATAAGCCAATGTATTTTATTTTCCATCACCAACTTTAAAGGATGGATATAATGATAGATTTAAAAAGTATATATTATATTTATGATATTATTATGCTTATTTAATTTTAATATCATGTATAAATTTTTACGATTCATTTGTTTTAAAATAAGATAACATCGCATGTGCGTAAGGAAGAATACCGCCTCACGAAGCAATTTGATTTTTTTCACTTACAATTTACATAGAATGTAATAAAGATCCTTCTTATAAGAGAATGATATTGTCACTCGTGTGTATGTACAACCTACTGTCTTCCCGAAACAATGTGATTCATTTTCCATATCCACATTCCATAATTAGTTATAAAAATGTATCTAATGAGTAAATATAATATTTATAAAATTATTTACATTTTGAATATGATATATATATATATATATATACTATTGAAAGTAATCGAAAATTTCACTACAAAATGTGCATGAGAAAACATGACAATTAACACCTGAAAATGTGAAAATAATAAAATATTATTAACAAACAGGTGAAAAAATATATATCTAATGAGTAAATATAATATTTATATCATTATTATCATTTTTAATATTATATATATATATATATATTATTTAAAATAATCAAAAATTTCATGATAGAATTCACATGAGAAAACATGACAATTAACACCCAAAAGAGTGAAAATAATAAAATATTATCAACAAATGGGTGGAAAAATTTTATAAGAGGATAATATATTGAATTATAAATATTATTATGGTTCATTTATAAATTAATAAAATTATAAAATACATTATATAGGAGGTATGGAAATGTATGAAGTAAACCAGACCTGATGTAAGGGTTTCTCGTTTAAATTTTACTTCCATGAGACATATGAATTATTCACCACTAATTTACTTTATGTGGTGTATATAATTAAAATTTTATATATTATGTAATTAATATATTTATATTCATGGAATTTAGAGTATCATTTTATGCCATTTATTTTATGGGTCTTATAATTCATAAGTTACCAAAGTGGTAACGGTTTATTTTGCAATGTCATCATTATTCAGGATTGTTTATGAATTATATATACCTTAAGAGTATTATTTGATATTTATTTGTTAAAATAAATATGTTTTATTTAACATTGGTTATTATTGTACTTTTTCACATAATAGTACCATTTTCTCACTCTTTGGTATATAAAATTATTGAAAAAACGTATTTAATAAAATTTAACTTTATTTCTCAATTTGGTAGGAAATACTTTTCCATCAAAACCTATGTTTTCTAAAAATGTTTTCCAAAATGATTTTAACATTTTCAAATTTATTTATAAAATATATTTTCAACCATTTTTTTTTATAAATATTGACTTTGAGAGGAATCTTCATATCATTTTCCAAACAATTCACATGTGTCTTTTATTAAAAAAATGAAAGGAATCTTTGTTTTAACATATAAAAAATGAATAGAATTTTACACAGTCATGAATAGTGAATTTGTTTATGATTATTTTCCAAGTTTGATAATTTTATTTTCATTGAATAAAAATTGACATTTTTGGTGAACCTTTTTTTTAAATTTGATTTTCAAAATGAAAAGTTTAGTTTTATCAAAAATATTTTTACGGATCTCTTAATGGTATTTATATCCATCAATGAAATCAACCGTCTATTTTAATTTTGATCCACTTAGGATATTTTGAATTGATAAAATCCTTATTATTTCTTTTAGTGGTTTATGATAAGTTTTTCTAGGGATGTACAATTTTATTACCATTCTCCATTTTAATATGGATGGTTCATGATTATGTTAATTGATTGGGGTAAGTATTATCATTTCATATGTCTGTTTTTCCATACGAATGATTGTGTTGAAAATGATTCACCGCTTTTATATGAGGCATGAACTGGACATAATAAGTGACAGTTGGGGCTCTCTATATTCCCTAGATGCATTGGTAGGGATAATGAGATAAACTAGATTTGGTTTTAGCTAAGGCTTTACCCATTTATTTAGATATATTGGAACATGGCCTAGATGGTATATTTTTAGACATCCAGAATTGCGTGTTCCGTCATTATGAATTCAGTTATTTATATTCCACGTGATTATTCAATTAGTTAGAATATCCATGGTTATTTTTTCAAGACCATGTGATTATTTATTTGGCACTATTTGATCATCATTTATTCATGGCATATTATGATCAAGAATTTGATTAAAAGGAATGTGTTTCGACTATTTACCTTTCAATATTAATTATTATTATTTTTTCATTATATATTATTTTGTGTGCTTACCCTTACTGTGCATATGAGCTCAACACTTCTTATGTTTTATTTTTCCCAGGTTACCAGGAAGTATTATGTGGTTGATATGCAAGGAAATGTTATGAGGAATAATTGAATTATTATTAAATAAAAAATCTTTATTTTATATTTTAAATTGTAACAATAATTAAAAGTATTTATATATTTTTTCAAGAATAATAAAATATTATTTACATTTTTATGATATTCCTTGTATATTATGTAAATGTAAAATGGTAAGCATTGGATCTCAACTACTGGGGTCGGGGAAATTATTATTAGTATCAAAGGGAGGTTTAGTAGAAACCCTGTGAACTATATTTAGGAAAACATGGATTAGGTTACATTACCAGGTGATATAATTTAAGGATAAGTATAGAATAACATCCCAATGTTTTTTTTAAGGAAAGGATTATGTTTAATTTCAAAGAACTAAAACCATATCAGGATTCTATAAATGGATGTGATTCTAGAAAAATGTACTCAGGGTTAGAAAAGGGCACATATGGTTTGACCCTATCACCACCATGTGCAAGACATTGGGCTGTAAGTTTTACATATTTTGCATGTGCATGATATTGGGCTGTAAGTTTTACATATTTTGATACTCCTGGGTGATATTCTTTGGGTAATTCATATTTTGTTTACTAAGCATTATAGATTTAAAAAATAACGATTTTCCCCAAGAAACCATGTTTTTTATTATGAGATCATATATTCATAAAATTTTCAATTTATGGAAAGTGTTTCATTAGTTTTGGGATTATACATTATGATACATAATGTTATGATCTAATATATTGTATTTTATTATTTAAAATGGAACCTAGAAAATTTAATGGGAACCATATCCATACACATAATCCAAATTATAAGAATAGTCATTTATTTTATGTGCTTCAGTAAATATTTCAAAAGGAACTGTTCCCCAAAAATTCTCATCATAGAAGGTCATAATACCATATTATATCAAAAAATAGAAATAATTCACTATGTATAGATTCTAATGGATGTAAGAGAGTTTTAGGAAAGTGGATCAAAAAACTAGAAAATGGGAAGAAGGGAAAGGAAAGTTTTTCTCACATGTGATAATAGTGGAATGAAACTCCATAGTACTTGTTCGAAGGGAATGATGTTTTTATAAAAGTGTGGAGATAAATTAAACCATGTTTATAATTTAAAGGAATGAAATAAATCTCCAATTTTAAATTCATCTACTGTAAATATATATGGATCTTCGAAAATTAATTCCCCCATCATCAATGGAATATACCACAAAATAAGCTTATTATGTTACTACAGATAAAATGTAATGATTAACCTTATTATGTTTGGATTCCAGAATAATGTTATAGGATTATTTTAAACAGTGATATTCTAGTTATATGAATTAAAATATTTACAAGGATTGTACTATGGAACTATTTCATGAAGGATTTGAGAGTATATGTTGAATGGTACTGATGTCCAAGTAGAGTGATTCAGCGACTAGTTGAACCTATTGGAAAACACATGACTAAGGGAGGATTGAAATTTATATGTTCTAGATATTTATATGATAATGATATTTTTATGGTATAGTGCAGGAGACCATGAAATTGGTTAGAGGTTTAATGGTTTATGTCATTTTTTTCTTGATTTTATTGCAAGTATTGATTTATGGAATATATTCGACAACCTGAGAAATTATTTTTTTGAATAATTAATGTTTTAATTAAGGTTTTATGGTGATCAAGTTATTTACATATTTTTAATTTGACATGAAGATCCACTTTATATTTTCTGGGGAATATAATGTTTACTTAGTGAGATTACATTAAAATTTATGGACATTGAATTTGGAAAACATATTTTGTATAAGTATTATGTTAACTATATATAGAATAGGTTATGTTTAACTTTGGGAGTTATTTTATAATTTGTGATAACCATTTTGGTTTTAGAAAATATCTTGATGAAGGAGGAATGACTTATCAATTCAATGATCCATTAATTATTACTAAAGTAATAAAATTCATTTTTGATATCCATTTAATGGAATAAGAAATGAAGGGGGGATTGATCTAACACTTCAAGAAAACTGTCGTTTAGCGGCAGTTTTTTCGCGGTGGTTTTAAAAACCGCCGCTAAACGCATTTCGACCCGCCGTTTGGCGGCGATTTTTAAACCGCCACGAAAAAACCGCCACGAAAAAACCGCCACGAAATGACATAATTTTTATTATTTTTTTTAAATTTTCTTCGAGGATTAGCGGCGGTTTTTTAAAAAACCGCTGCGAAATGAAAGCAAAAAACTAAAAAAACACGAGAAACCCCGAAATCACAAAAACGACCATAACTTTTGATCCGGGCGTCCATTGGAGCACCACGACCAGTCAAATCGAAGGTCATGAAGAGATGTAGAGGAACATATAATCAAAACAATGAGACGGTCTAAGGTGCAGAAGAAATTAGAGTTAAAATAACGTTGAAAAAGTTCTCCAACATCAAACGGTCATAACTTTCGCTCCGGGTGTCCGTTTGGGCTCCACCACATATCAAATCGAATCCAGGGAAGAGAGCTATGCACGAAATTGATAGAGAAAGCTTCTATCATGTTTTTCGACCCCAAAAATCCCTCTGAAGGACTCTGAAACCCTGTTTCCGTCACCAGTGTCCCGTCAAACATGTCTTCAAACGGACCTATCTTTGGATCTGCGTGTCAGTTCGGACACCTCCACCTGCCATATCATAGCTCATTCCATGAGCTTCAGTTTGACTGGTCGCAGTGCCCACATGCACTCCTGGATCATATATTATCGCTTTTTTAGTTGGTATCGGGTTTGTTATGTTTTTCGATGCCTCGTTTCTAGCACCTGTTCCCCATCAGCTTTTTTTTAAAGGGTCATAACATCCTATCCGCCTATCAATTCAGACCCTTTCACCTATCAGGTCGAAGATCGTTTCAGGATCTTTGATTTGACAGGTCGTGGATCTAAAACGGACTCTCGAATCATAATTTATCTCTGTCAATGTGAGTCCAATGTTATTGTCTCTTTATGACCGTTTTGACGGGTTTTAACAGTTGCTTCATTTATTACTGTTTATTTGGGTTTCCATAACTTGTTATCTTTATCAATGGTTTTTTTGGGTTATTATGATGATTATGTTGAATTATTAAGGCGTTGTCCAGAGTTGTCATGAGTTTTCATGCGTTCTCATGCGTTCTCATTCTTTCGAATGCCTCATTCTTCATATGCTTCTGCATCCTTTTTCATGCGTTTTCATGATTTTTCATCCCTTACCACGTATTTTCATACTTTTTCATGTGTTACTTTTATTATTTATTTTTTATTATTTATTTATTATTTATATTTACTAATTAATTATTAATTATTAATTATTATTTATTTTTAATTATTTATTAGTACTAATAATAAAATACTATTATTAATAATAATATTTGTTACTGGTTATTAATTATTAATTATTAATTATTTATATTTATTATTTATATTTAGATTTATTTATTATTTATTATTTATATTTATTATTTATTATTTATTATTTATTATTTATTATTTATTTATTATTTATATTTATTTTTTATTTATTTTTTATTATTTATATTTATTATTTATATTTATTATTTATTATTTATTATTTATTATTTATTATTTATTATTTATATTTATTACTTATTTATATTTATTAATTATTTATATTTATTTATTATTTATTATTTATTATTTATATTTATTTATTATTTATTATTTATTATTTATTATTTATATTTATTTGTTATTTATTATTTATTATTTATTAATTATTAATTATTAATTATTAATTATTAATTATTTATATTTATTTTTTATTTTTTATTTTTTATTTATTATTTATTATTTATTATTTATTATTTACTATTTATTATTTATATTTATTTATTATTTATATTTATTTATTATTTATATTTATTTATTATTTATTATTTATTATTTACTATTTATTATTTATATTTATTTATTATTTATATTTATTTATTATTTATATTTATTTATTATTTATTATTTATATTAACTTGTTATTTATTATTTATATTTATTTATTATTTATTATTTATTATTTATATTTATTTATTATTTATTATTTATTATTTATTATTTATTTATTATTTATTATTTATATTTATTTATTATTTATTATTTATTATTTATATTTATTTATTATTTATTATTTAGTATTTATATTTATTAATTATTAATTATTTATATTTATTTATTATTTATTATTAATTATTTATATTTATATTTATTAATTATTAATTATTTATATTTATTATTTATTTATATTTATTATTTATATTTATTTATTATTTATTTATTATTTATTATTTATTATTTATTATTTATATTTATATATTATGTATTATTTATTATTTATTATTTATTATTTATATTTATTAATTATTTATATTTATTTATTATTAATTTTTTATATTTATTTTTTATTTATTTTATTTATTATTTATTTATTATTTATATTTATTTATTGTTTATTATTTATTATTTATTATTTATTATTTATTATTTATTATTTATTATTCATTATTAATTATTTATTATTTATTATTATTGAGTTTATATCTATAATTTATGTATTATTTGTTTTTTTCAATTAATATATATAAGTATATTAAATTCTTATTTATTAACCACATGACGAGCTTTCTGGAGTGGTAAAGTATTTGGAAAATATGCAAGAGGTTAGGGGTTCAAATCTCACCTAACGCAGTATTTCTTTATATTGCATGTGCATGGGATTTGCATGCATGAATAAATAAAGTAAATAAAGTAATACGAAATAAATAAAATAAATACAAAATAAATAAGAAAAAGAAAATAAATACGAAATAAATACGAAATAAATAAAATAAATACAAAATAAATAAGAAAAAGAAAATAAATACGAAATAAATACGAAATAAATAAAAAAAATAAAAAAAAATAAAAAAAATAAAAAAAATAAAAAAATAAAAAAATAAAAAAATAAAAAATATAAAAAATATAAAAAAAATAAAAAAAATAAAAAAAATAAATAAATAAAAAATAAATAAATAAATAAAAAAATAAAAAATAAAAAATAAATAAAAAAAATAAAAAAAATAAAAAAATAAAAAAAATAAAAAAAAAATAAAATTAAAAAATAAATAAAAAAATAAAAAAATAAAAAAAATAAAAAAAATAAAAAAAATAAAAAAAATAAAAAAAAATAAAAAAAATAACAACAAATAAAAAAAATTAAAAAAAATTAAAAAAATTAAAAAAATTAAAAAAAAAATTAAAAAACCGTCGCTAAATCAATTAGAGGCGGTTTAAACAGCCGCTAAAAACCCGTCGTGAAACGTTCTACGACGGTTTTAAAAACCGTCGCGAATAGATTCTCGACGCACGATTTCGCGGCGGTTTTGAAAAACCGCCGCCAATCTATTTAGCGACGGTTTAAACCACCGCGAAACGAAAAAAACCGCCGTTAAATTGTGATTTTTCCGTAGTGTAAGTAGAACCAAAGGATGAAATTGTGTTTATAAAATATAAATATATCAAGTAAGACTAATACCTTCATTTATGATGAAGTGATGGTCTTTTCACCCTTTATATATTTATGGTTTTTTATTGCATAACCATCTCTATATTACCCACTTTCATGTGATCAATGATCTCAAAGAATATATATAATTATTTATTCTTTTCTTCCATGTTCATATCTTCACTTCCCACCAATTTTCTCATATATGGAAAACCATATTTTGTAATTAATACAAATGAACTTCATACTGCCATTTCATTCTTATTAAGAGAATGGTTTATTACATTTTTAAAAAATTAGGTTTTTTAATAAAGTTATTTTGAAATGTAAAACAATTGCTAATCGAGATCAATATTAAATTCCAAGGACACAATTTATTTAAGGTAGGTGAATGTAACACCCCAAGATTTTGTAAATATGAACATCATATTTGATTGTGTGTATGAAACCAAACAACATGATTATAAGATAATATAACATCTCAAGACCTTACAATACATTTTTTATATAAATTTAATCTCTTTTATATCTTGTGATTCACAAAACACCATGTTTAAACAAAACATGACACTCTTAAAATATTATTATTTAAACATGACCATTATAACCTATCCATCAAGTTGATGTGTAAGAATAATACTAACTAAATTAGTGAAATTTTATGGTTTAAAAATATATAAAATAAATTCAATTTTTACCTATAAATTAGAAATTAAATAAGAATCATTTGAATAATAAAGAAATGTTTTCTAAGAAACTATATTTTTCAAAAACGTGGTTTAGTTGTACTTTTCATATATAATTTATAAATAATTATTTTCACTTTTATAAAATTTATTTTAGTAAATTAACTTAATTTTTTAAACCATAATATTGAATTTATCTTATAGTGATTGTTTGGGATTTTTCTAAAATGTTCATTTTTCGATGAATACTGAAATACTAACTTTTTATAAAGGATTCATTTTTCATTTAAATTACTTAAAAAGTTATATTATATATTAAATTTTTTTAAATTAAAATTACTTAATTTATATTTGAATTTAAATAATTTAGTTAATTATAATCAATTTCATTTTTAATGTTGACATTAAAACCTTATATAGTGATAAGAAGTTTCTGTTTGAAAAACAAATCATTTTCATCACGTCTACAAGTAAAATTTTAAATTGAATTATTCTATTTATATGAATTTAATTTGAAAAATGTATTAAAGATTTGTAATATGAATAATTTATATTATCTAATGAGGTTAAATTAATTTTTAATTGAAATAAATAGTGAAATTATTAAAAATTAATTATCATGGTTAAGGTAAAAAGGGTTTATCATGGGGTTAAACTAAGAAGATAAGTGTTAAAAAAGACCTTAAAACTTGTCAAAATAATTTTTTCTAGCCATATTTCCACTTTAGCCTATACCATATTATATGAAATGGTTATTTTGAAGCTTTTATAATGTGAATGAATTTATCATTTTGGATTATTCTGGAAATTTCCAAGTAATTTTCAAGAGGGTTTGCTTTCCCCATTTATAAAAGGGCACTCCCTCACCTCAATTATTCACACCCCTAATGCCTTATTTCATAAAACCCTAAAAAAATATCTCCTAAACATCTTTTTTGATTATATAATGATTTTATTCCTCTCAAAATATTATCCCTATCATTCTTAATAGGGGATCTAAAGGTGGTTTCTCTTAGAGAAGGTAATTATTTGACAAATCTCTTTCAATTTAATTCTTATTTTTCCACATTGAATCATGTCTAAAAACATAAAATATAATAAAAATAGTATATACCATATAAAATAATTTATCATGTTTATGTAAAAATATTTTTCCATCACCACTTCCCTCAAATGGGAAATGAAATCATTTTTCATGTGTACAATGAATTACCACCTCACGAACCGATGTAATTTATTTTACATAACATAATTTAATGGACATATATAATGGTATATTTTGAATATTTATATTATAATTATTATATTATTATAATTATGGAATTTTAATATCAAATATACCTTTTTAAATTCTATTCCTTTTCGAATATGATAACATTGCATGTGTGTATGGTGGACTACCACCTCCCGAAGTGAGGTGATTTATTTTTCACTTACAGTTTACATAGAATGTAATATAGATATAATTAATGAATATATGTGATATATATTAGATTATATTGGGTTTTTAAAATGAATAAATATGATATGTATGAAATTATTATAATTCTATAGATTATTTATATATATATATCCTACGTACAATAACATGAACATTCATGAAAGAAACGTGCATGGGAAAACCAGGCAATTGACATCCAAATCAATGAAAAAATTGAAATCTTATTATCAAATGGGTACTAAAATGTTGTAATAGTATAATATATGATTTTATAAATATTATTATGGTTCTCGTATAAATTAATAACCTTCATAAAATAATTATAAAAAATTTATGGACATGAATGAAGGAAATCATACCTGAGGTAAGGGTTTCTCACCCCACTTTTACTTCTGTGAGATATATTCCATATTCACCAATTATTTTCATTATGTGTTGAATATAATGGACCTTTGATATGTAATATTTTTATTCTAATTATATTCATGTTACTTAAAGTTACATTTTATATCATTTCTTTTACTAGACCTTCAATTCGGAAATAACCAAGGTAGTAAGGGTTTATTTCACTATCTCACCATTATTCAAGATTTTTTATGTTTATGTCTCCCTTGGAGGAATTATTTTATATTTATATCTAAAAATCAGTCTATTTTCTTCATCTATGGTTATTCATGAACTTCTTCAACTAATAGGATGATTTTTACACTAATTTTTACTTAAAATGATTGGGAAGATGTTTTTAAGGAAAATCCAAGATTATTTCTCTCTTCGGTCAAAAAGCCTTTTTCATAAAAACTCATGTTTTATAAAAATGCTTCTAAACATTAAAAAAATATTTATTCAATAAAGTTGTACCCATTTCTACTTTTTATAAAAAAATGGAAGGAATATTCATGTCATTTTCAAAACAATGCCCTATTGAATTTTAGAAAAAATGTAAAAGTAATCTTTGTTTTAATGTGTATGGTATGAACATAATTTTCCATCGTCATGTACAAAAGATTTTTTAATTCATGGTTTAAAAGTTTTAATATTATATTTTCATTTAAATTTATTTTTAACTTTTTAAAAAGATTATAATCAAAATAAAAATCTTATCTTTCTCAAAAATGTTTTTAGGGGAATTATCATGGTATTAATATTCATCAATGATAAAAACCATCTATTTTAATTTGGATCCCCTAAAAATAATTTTTATTTATACCAACATTATTTTTTATTTGGGTGGTTTATGATTAGTTTAACAAGGGATGTAAATTTTTGTTACCATTCACTATTTTACTCTTGATAGTTTTTTATTATTTTATTGATTATAGTGAGTATAAAAAATTGATTTGTTAGTTTTTTAATTTGAATATTTATGTTTATTATATTTCACACCATTTATATTTGGAATTCATTGGACTTATTAAGTGACGAGGGTCGCTTTATAGACCCACGATGTAATAGTAAGTCTCATGAGACAAACTAGATTAGGGTTTGGATAATGCCTTACCCATTTATTTATATTTATTAGCACAAGGCCTCAATTGTATGCTTTTGATGTTCAAAATTAGAAATCCCATCATTATGAATTTATTTATTGATATTTCATGTGGTTATTTGATTAGTTAGAATATCCAAGGGTTTGTTTTCAAGCTCATGTTATTATTTATGTGTCATTATTTTATCATCATTTATTCCGCCCATATTATGCTAAATTTATTGAATAAATGATATTTATTTCAATTATTTACCATTATATATTAATTTTTATTATTTATTTATAATATTTTATTCTAAATTCTCACTATTACTAAGAATGAAATCTCACTAGTTTCTTATGTTTTATTTTTCCAATGATACAATGAATTATTTTGTGATTTCTATACATGGATATACTATGAGGAATATTATTAATCTCAATGAAAATACTTTTTATATTTTATGTTTTAAATTTTAATAATAATTTCAAGTATGTATATAGTTTACCAAGAATACTAAACTATCATATCCTTTAATATTCAAATCTCTGTGTCTTACTCCAATGTAATAAAGTAAACATATATAGTGTATTTGGTAGTTTGTAGGTATTATTACTTTGTGAAAATCAATAGGCCAAAAAATACATTATTTAAAATTCTAAAGAAAAATAATTAAATTAGATGATACAGTAGTATTGATTTTATATATTAAAATATTATAAATATTTATTTGGATTTCAATAAAAGCTAAGAAGTTAAGAGAGGAGTTCCAAGTCATGAGCCATAGTGCCACATCACAATGCATTGGTTCATGAACATAGGGAAGAAGTTCAAAATGTATTAAATGTTATATATTTTTTGGGGAATAATATTGTGATATTTTAATATAGAATAACCAAGATAATATTCAATCAAAAATATATTTTAACAAAAAATTGAAAATGATTTTAACTGAGGATTTTATGATAATTAAAGAATGATAATATCCACCATTTTTAATAAATAGATTATCTCCCACTAAAATTAAATAGAGTTTCCATTTTCCAAATATGGAAATAATATTCAAAATATCCAGGTTATATTATATAGAATAGATAAGTTTAGGTGGAATTAAAATGGATATAGTGTAAAAATATTGAGTGGTGATCCTAATACTATAATATATTAAATAACTTCTATATTGAAATGAGAGAAGAATAGAGATAAATTTACTAAATCCAAGGTTTCTCAAGGAGGTGAAGAAAAATAATGGACAAGAGCATTTGATGGTTTGAGTATGAACTAGAACCTTGTGTATTTGAAGACAATGAGTGAGATTGTCTTATCTAATTATGATCATGAGATTCCAAAACTCATTAAGGAGTGAGTGCAATAAAATATGATCATCATGATGGATCAAGGAAGACTATCATTATCAACTATTAGAGAAGACACCAATAATGAATAAGTGATTATTTTCTAAGAGGTTTGAACACTTGAATTGACATCAAGAGGATTTTTTTCCAGTGTAACTCTATAAGAATCATAGTGAAACTCTATGATGATGGTAATTAGAATATTCCTAATGTAACCACTTCGGTATATACCAATTAATCTTTGATTTAGTTTTCTAACTAAACACAGTAAGGAGTGCGCTCACACATTGAGGAAAAAACTCATATAAATTTATTTTCTTATGAAATTTAGTTATTGTAGTATTCGGTTGGGGATATGAGATGAACATTGAGAGGATCAAGCATTTATTTGATTATAAAGTTTGAATTAAAATGAATAATTTCTAAAAAAGAAGAATGGATTAAATTCCCCTCTTAGTGATCCATCCAAATCTGGGCACTATATGGTGTCCTGTTTAGGATTGGAGTTGGAATCATTATAGGTTTTATTGAGTATCAATTGCTCATTAGTTAAATGGTTGGGAAAGAGTAGGAAATATATATCCTTCTATCTTGTGGTGTGGTCACTATGACGTCTCTATGACTTCTCTACCATCGAAACGAACATCATTAATTTCATTTTGAACATACAATGGATTATTTAATTTAAATATATTATTGATTTATATAATAAGTGGGTCTTATTATGGGAAATATATGGTGGATTTATCTATTTATATGGTTAATGTAACCGAGATTTTTTCAATTATATCATACCACATAGAAGCAATGGAGTTAAGAGAATTAAAATTTAGCATATGAAGCAAAATTATAAGGGTTTTATATGTCCTTGTGATTTTTTAATGTTTTCTCTAGTTCTCTTGATATTGAAATATTATGGGATACTATACAATTTTTTGACTTATTATAAATTGAATTAGGTTAAAATCAAAAATAAATACTCGTTACATAGAATTGATGAATTTTTAGATTAGTTAAAATAGACTATATGGTTATAAATGATTTATTTGAAATCGTGGTGTCGGTATATTCATGTGACACCAAAGGAAACTTTGAATACTTATTTTTAATGTAGGAATGATTATTTCGAATGTTTTTTTATAATGTTTTTTATAAATAATTATAAATACCCATAATTTACATACATTGTTAATACTTCAAAATTGAAGCACACTTATTACAACATATGACAAAACCACAAAAGGACCGTATAGGTATAGTGTCTTTAGAAACTGGGAAACATTAACAACTGGTTCATAAATCTTCTACAGTGTATCCCATTTATTTAATCATATCTAGGGTCCCTTTTAGCATATTATACTTAATATCCATCTTCCTGACCTGGGGAAAAGAAAACATAAAAGGGTGAGCTCAAATGCTCAGTAAGGGAAAATAAAGGAAATGAAAATCATATCATATCTTTTTGAAAATCATAACCTGCAAAAGAGATCATAATATCTTAACATGGAACAAATCATAGTAGTGAAAATGAGATCCCCATAATCATAACATGAAACTTGAAACTTTGTGGCATGCACACATAATCATGGAAAATCATTTCTTGTTAGTCATGACTCATTTCCAAGACTATCTTAGTGGACAAAGTCCCTTTCTGAACCGAGTCACCCTCGTTCCAGTCCTGTTTCACTGAACCGGTATAACCTACCGTTCCAGCCATGTCTATCTCATGAGATATAAAATCTTTACCCAATTCATTGGAGGGAGATATAGGTCCCACCCATCTTATAATGAATCCTTTCTTATGTGTGCCACATAATCATAAACCATACATCATAGCGTAACCCATGTAATAAAAATGGGATTCTTAAACTACATGACATCATAAAACAATTCATATAAGATAAAGGAATTCATAAAAATATTTTCATCACAACATAATCAAACCAATGTAATAATATGGATAAAAACAGAACCCTTTTATTATCTTAGATGGAAAATAAATTTGATAAAATACTTGAACTCCATTCTTGAGGAAAATATCCTTTCTACTTCAAAAACATTTTTCCTTTCATAACATGTCATACAACTTTAAAATAAAAGAAGTTGATTAAAAATAAACTTGAAAACTTGTAAAGGAAGTTTCTTGGATATAATGTTTTAAAAATCCATTCATGCCGTATAAGTTAAAAAAACATTCTTCGTACCTTTGTCGGAAAAGTCAAAAAGTACCTCGTACGAAAAAACGACAAAAGATTCCTTTCATATTATTTACTAAAAACTCACCGAAGGGTTAAATTGGATTTAAACTATTGTAAGTGGATTTAAACAATATTACATATTGAGGGAACATGGATGTGGATGATAAAATAAACCCTAGTAAATACTTACGAATAAACAATCTCGGATAAAAATGAGATTGTGATATTTCCCTTACCTTAGGTCCGATTTTCTTTGTACGTGTCCGAAGATCCTGTATAATGGTTTAAATAATGTTATTGACTTATTCCAGAATCATACATATTGATATGATATCATATATGGTCATATTATTAGCTTCTTGTTAGTAATATTTCATTGTTACTTGTTACTCGGGTCTTTATTGCCTTTTGTTCTTATGCGTGTTTTGCCGAATAAATTCTTATTCTTATTTTATGGTTATAGATACCTTATATCCAGAATGGTATTAGTGTAACATATATCATATTTATTAATTCAATTCATTTATATAATTACTATGTAATGATGATCATGTAGAACGAGTCGCATCACATCGTGGAGACGGTATTCCGTACGTACACACGAGTGATGATATCGTTTCTATGATCGTGGAATTGTATTGGAGTATATATATATTATTTCAGTATCAATATTACTTTATAATAATCATAAATAGTTACTCATTACACCATTATACCCATCCTTGTAAGGTGGTGGTGGAAAATAGATTACACCACGGCGTGGAGACGGTATTCCGTACGTACGCACGTGCGGTGATTTCATTTTTCCGTAGGATGGATAGAAGGTGAATTAGGGTTGTTTCATATTTATAATAACATATCAGTATTTAAGTAATACTGATTTTATTACTTTATCATGAAACAACTAAAGAAGAAGAATTTGAAGAAGAAAGAAATTGAAAAGATCGGTAATGGATATTACCTCTTCTTTGGAACGCCTCTTTGAATCCTCCACTTATGGAACTAAGATTGGTCTTTGAAGAAGACCAGGACCTCTAGGATTATTCTAGGGAAGTGGAGAGGAGAAAATGGCAGGGGTTGGCCGAGCTTGAGTGCTCAAATTGGTGTGAGGAGGAGGGGGAGGAGGTTCCCTTTTATAAGGGAGGAGAGGGGCACCTTAGGAATATCTCAAAATATTATTTTATATTAAAGTCAAAATCGGTTTATAATGGTTCCAAAGGGTCTTATTTAGAAGATAAAGTGGGGATGGGTTTAAATCCTATCAACCAATAGGATTTAGACAAGTTTAGGTTATTATTTTAACCTTATCAATTAGATTTAACTCTAAGTAAAATAATTTAACTTTTACCATGTCTTTTTGTTTTCTTTCACTATATGGTTAATACACTTACTATAACATGCCAAACGAACCCCAAATTGTTTATTATTAATATATATATCCTTATCTAAGTCATTTGGATGAACCTTAGATTTTTAGGAATACAATAACAATTAATAATATAATATTTGATTTAAAAACTATTTTGTGTCAATTTTGACACTATTTGATATATGATTTTTGTGAAAGTCATAACATAATTATATGTTCGAACCAAGTTGATTAAATCAACAATAATATTTCATAGTAACCTATAAAGTTAGTGTAATTCATAAAAAGTCTCAAATTACATTTATTTCAGTGTTTATAACATCAATTATGTCAATATTTCATAAATAAGTTAATTACTGCATCATCGTTGTGTCATAATTAAATTAAATTATTTAATGTCTAAAAATTATAAATAAAATACCATTATGTAGGAAATATTTTTAGCTTTCTAATGAATATTTATTTTCGAATTTATCTTATGCATAACCCCATATTAAAAATTATTTACTTATTAAACATTGATTTTAACTATTTTAACCCTTCTTTAAATAAATTAATAATAAATGTCCTAATCTAACTCAAGTGGGCCTAAATGGTCATATTTTATTCATAAGGTTGTTGTTGGTCGAATTAAACTTATATAATAGAATTAGGCCATGTGTTAGGGTAATAGTAATATCATATTTACCCTTAGTTACCCTATTTACTATTAACCGCGGTAAAAAAAGTAAAAAGTTACTATTCACCAAAAAAATTATTTTTATCTCATTGAACCACATTTTACTTACTGATATCAACCGTGTCTGTCGGATTTTCAAAATTCCATTCACAGAAGCGGTAAAATTAAGTTTTATGCAAAATTCAGTTTTTTGACCTACCACTTAGTGGTTTCACTATTCATCAAAAATTGAAAGTTTTCAGAAAAGTACCAAAATTTCACCCTAGGCTAATTTCGGTATTACGAATCCAAAAATGAAGTGCATTTTGAAAAATAAAATTTATAAAATTTCAAAAAGTGGTTATTACTATTCATAACGGCTAGTTTTAATAATATTTTAATAGCATATCGTTGTTTAGTGAAACTCGGTATTGGGTACGATGCAAGCTATCGAGGAAGGTCGCGATTGCGTGTAAAGTAAGCCAAGCAAGTGTGTAGTGAAATATTCCTTTGAACAAAATATTACTCATAAAAATCTCGGGTGTTACATTTTACCGCCCTTAAAAAGAATTTCGCCCTCGAAATTCGTCACTTTGTAACAAACAGATGAGGATACTTCTCCCTCATCATATCCTCAAGCTCCCATGTAGCTTCTTCTAATTGGTGGTTCCTCCATAAAACTTTCACCAATCGAGTGGTCTTGTTTCGTAGGAATTTTTCGCTACGATCCAGAATCTCTATCGGCTGTTCTTCATAAGAAAGATCTTGCTCCAGCGGTACAACTTCTGAGCTGAGTACATGTGAAGGATCAGGTATGTACTTTATCAGGAGAGATAAATGGAACACATCGTGAAATTGAGAGAGATTCGGTGGAAGCGCCAATCGGTAAGCTACCTTTCCAACACGATCCAGTATTTCGAAAGGACCGATATATCTAGGGCTCAACTTCCCCTTCATTCCAAATCTCATAACCCTATTCCAGGGAGATATTCGTAAGAACACTTTATCACCCACTTCAAACTCTAGGTCTTTTCTTCTGTTGTCGGCATAACTTTTCTGTCGACTCTGAGCTGCTCTTATGTGTTATTGAATAGATCTGACCTTTTCTGCCATTTCATCAACGAGATCAGGTCCTAATAGCTTTCTTTCCCCAACTTCATCCCAGCAAGTTGGAGTCCTGCATTTCTTTCCATAGAGAGCTTCATAAGGAGCCATCTGAATACTGGAGTGAAAGCTATTATTATAAGAAAACTCCACCAATGGTAGGTGTTGATCCCAACCTCCTTTGAAATCCATAGAGCAAGATCTCAACATATCTTCTAGGGTTTGAATTTTTCTCTCAGACTGATCATCTGTCTGGGGATGATAAGCAGTGCTGAAACTCAACTCTGTATCCAGAGTATGCTGAAGACTTCGCCAGAACTTTGAGGTAAATCTCAGATCCCGATCAGATATAATACAAAGTGATACTCCATGCAATCTTACCACTTCCTTTACATATATCCTGGCAAGCTGATCTAGAGAGAAATCCTCTCTAATAGCAATGAAGTGTGCAGACTTTGTAAGACGATCAACTATGACCCAAATAGCATTATTGCCTTTTGATGTTTTAGGAAGTCCTGTGACAAAGTCCATAGTGATGTTTTCCCATTTCCATTCGGGTATGGGTAATGGTTGTAACATCTCCTTAGACTTCTGTCTCTTAGATTTAACTTGTTGACAAACCAAGCATCGAGAGACATATTCAGCAACATCTCTTTTCATGCCATCCCACCAGAAGTACTTTTTCAGGTCCCTATACATCTTCGTGCTTCCAGGATGAATAGAGAATGATGAACTATGAGCCTCATCCAGCAGCTCCTTCTTTAATTCGGGGATGGTAGGAACACAAACCCGATTCCTGAACATTATTATCCCATCACAATCAAGGTTAAATTCAGGAACATTTCTCACCTTCTTTTGTAACTCGACATCTTCTTTATGTGCTTCTTTAATCTTCACATGTATAGATGGTTGAACATTCATTTGAGAAAGATAAGATTTTTCCTCTTCCATTATAATTCCAAGATCTATCGTTTTTAAATCCATAAATATTGGATCTTTTGTGATCCTCATCATAGATAAACTAGCATGGTCTTGTCGACTTAATGCATCTGCCACCTTGTTTGCTTTCCCAGGGTGGTAATGGATTGAGCATTCGTAATCCTTAATCAGATCCAACCAACTTCTTTGACGCATATTCAACTCCTTTTGTGTGAAAATATACTTTAAACTTTTATGATCAATATAAATATCACACCTTTCACCATAAAGGTAATGCCTCCAAATCTTTAATGCAAAGATTACCGCAGCCAACTCCAAATCATGTGTTGGGTAATTTTGCTCATGGATTTTCAACTGTCGTGAGGCATAAGCTATCACCATATCATTTTGCATAAGAACACACCCCAATCCCTTCTTGGATGCATCACTGTAGATCACAAACCTTTCTCCACTACAAGGCAGTGTGAGCACAGGTGCACTGGATAACCTTCTTTTCAACTCCTTGAAATTCTCTTCACATTCCTCTGTCCAAACAAACTTAACTCCTTTCTGAGTCAACTTGGTGAGTGGATTAGATAATCGTGAAAAATCTTTTACGAAACGTCGATAATATCCAGCCAAACGAAGAAAACTTCGGATCTCAGTTACTGTTGTTGGTCTTGACCATCTTTCAATAACCGTTGTTTTTGCAGGATCCACAGATATCCCCTATTTTGAGATTATGTGACCCAAAAATGCAACTTTTTGAAGCCAAAATTCACACTTGGTAAATTTGGCATAAAGCTTATCCTTTCTCAGGGTCTTCAATATAATTCTCAATTGATCTTCATGCTCTTCCTTTCTCTTTGAATAGACAAGAATATCGTCTATAAAGACTACCACAAATTGATCAAGATAGTATCTAAAGACTCTATTCATTAGATCCATGAAGATAGCAGGGGCATTAGTAAGACCAAATGGCATCACTATAAATTCATAGTGTCCATACCTTGTACGGAAAGCTGTCTTTGGTATATCCTCCCTTTTGACCCTTAATTGATGATACCCTGAGCGAAGATCAATATTGGAAAAGTATTGAGCTCCGCGTAGTTGGTCAAATAAGTCATCAATGCGTGGGAGAGGATATTTGTTCTTGATAGTGATCTTGTTAAGTTCTCGATAATCAATGCAGAGTCTCATTGATCCATCTTTCTTCTTAACAAATAGAACAGGTGCTCCCCAAGGTGACACACTAGGGCGTATGAATCCCTTATCAATATTCTCTTGGAGTTGCTTCTTCAATTCCTGCAACTCAATTGGGGCCATTCTATAAGGTGTCTTTGAAATAGGCAAAGCACCCGGTACGAGTTCTATTGAAAACTCAACTTCACGATTTGGTGGAAGACCCGGTAATTCCTACGGAAAGACATCATCAAAATCCCGTATGATGGGCATATTCTTAATCGTAAGTTTCTCAACAACCATTTGAGATAAATAACCTTCATTTAGTGGAATCAAGACCCATAAGATGGAAGGAATTTCCACTGGAAGGTTATATTCATCCTTACATCGATAGACGATCGTAGATTGATCTGGAATATGAAATGTGACTTCCCTTCTTTGGCAATTGATATGAGCTCCATGTAGAGAAAGCCAATCCATGCCAAGAATCACATCAAATTCCACTAAAGGAAGGATCACAAGATTTGCAGGAAGCACTTTCCCACAAACTTCGATCGGAGAAGAATTATAAACTTTTGATGTGACTGTTGTGCCATTAGGTGTTGTCACATCTAACTCAACATCTAATTGTTGAGGTAATACGGTGATACCCTTAGAAAATTTTTCAGAAATAAAAGAGTGGGTGGATCCAGAATCAAATAAAACATTTTCTACTTTAGAGTGGATGGTAAGTGTACCTTTCACCACTTCGTTATCATACTCCACATCGCTGATAGAAATTGCATGTGACTTTCTATTGTCTTTAGCCTTAAGATTTTGTTGACGTCGACCATCATCATCAACCATTGGATTTGGGCATTGATTGGCATAACGCCCCATCTCCATGCACTTGAAACATTGAAGTGTAGTAGGTTCATTCTGTGTATCCCTTCCTTTGTTTGCATCATTAGACATCTTCTTCCCATTATCGCGGCATTCAAATGCCCGATGACCTTCCTTTCCACATTTGAAACATTTACTTGTCCCTTTAAGACAACTCCCTCCATGTTTCTTTCCACACTTTGAGCATAAGGGAAAGCTCATCTTCTTTTCAGTGTTCTCTTTAGATTTTCCTTTGAATTCCATCATCCTCTTCTTATCAAACCCATGTGACTGATGGGTTACTGCAATCTACATCTCGACTTTGAGAGCACATCGAACGATTTCCTCGTACCTATTGAAGTCCCTTATGGCTAACGCCCTTCGAAGACTTGGTTTTAAGCCACTAAAGAATCGATCGATCTTACTCTCAGGTTGGATAATAATACTAGAAGCGTACCTTGCAAGTCTTGTAAAATTTGCTTCATAGGTACCAACAGATTCATCATCCCTTTGCTTCAGTTCAAGAAACTCTTTCTCCATCTTTGTTCGGAGAATACGAGGGAAGTACTTATTAAAAAATAAGTTCTTGAACTCGTCCCATTCCATAGACTCAATTTCATCCCTTTGCCTCATATTCTTAATAAGATTCCACCATTGATCAGAATCTCCTTCTAAACAATACACTGCTAGGATGACTTTATCATGTTCAGAACATTGAAGAACTGAAAATATCTTTTCAGTAGTACTAATCCATTGTTCAGCAACTAATGGATCAGTAGACCCACTAAAAGAAGGTGGACGCTGCCTCATGAAGGATTCAACAGAATGTTGCTCCTTCCTTTGCTCGTTTGGAAGTACTGCATGATTCATAGCTTGAGAAAGTTGTGTGAGCATGGCTACAAGATTTTTAATTCCAGCTCCCATATCGTTTGGTTGCTCAGGGGGACAATCATTTCATTGCCCATCGCATTCCTCATTAACACGGTTCCTTCGGGTTCCATCCATTGACTAAAACCAAGAAGAATAGTGTGAGCAACACTAATTATAATTGGAAAACCACATAATCAAGGATAAAATTTCACACTAAGGTCTTATCCTAGGGTATTCATGGCCATTTCTAAAACACTAAGATTATGTTCTATGCTTAGACTTATCCTTAGGGTTCTTACTAAGGCTTTCACATCCTAGTTTCCAATGGTTGACTATACCTTTCCTCTGATACCAACTATAAAGACCCATACTTTACATACATTGTTAATACATCAAAATTGAAGCACACTTATTACAACATATGACAAAACCACAAAGGACTGTATAGGTATAATGTCTTTAGAAACTGGGAAACATAAACAACTGGTTCATAAATCTTCTACAGTGTCTCCCATTTACTTCATCATATCTAGGGTCCCTTTTAGAATATTCTACTTAATATCCATCTTCCCGACCTGGGGAAAAGAAAACATAAAAGGGTGAGCTCAAATGCTCAGCAAGGGCAAATAAAGGAAATGAAAATCATATCATATCTTTTTGAAAATCATAACCTGCAAAAGAGATCATAATATCTTAACATGGAAAAAATCATAGAAGTGAAAATGAGATCCCCATAATCATAACATGAAACTTGAAACTTTGTGGCATGCACACATAATAATGGAAAATAATTTCTTGTTAGTCATGACTCATTGCCAAGACTATCTTAGTGGACAAAGTCCCTTTCTGAACCGAGTCACCCTCGTTCCAGTCCTGTTTCACTGAACCGGTATAACCTACCGTTCCAGCCATGTCTATCTCATGAGATATAAAATCTTTACCCAATGCATTGGAGGGAGATATAGGTCCCACCCATCTTATAATGAATCCTTTCTTATGTGTGCCACATAATCATAAACCATACATCATAGCGTAACCCATGTAATAAAAATGGGATTCTTAAACAAGATTACATCACAAAACAATTCATATAAGATAAAGGGATTCAGAAAAATATTTCCATCACAACATAATCAAACCAATGTAATAATAGGGATAAAAACAGAACCCTTTTATTATCTTGGATGGAAAATAATTTTGATAAAATACTTGAACTCCATTCTTGAGGAAAATATCCTTTCTACTTCAAAAACATTTTTCCTTTCATAACATTTCATACAACATTAAAATAAATGAAGTTTATTAAAAATAAACTTGAAAACTTGTAAAGGAAGTTTCTTGGAAATAATGTTTTAAAAATCCATTCATGCCGTATAAGTTAAAAAAAACATTCTTCGTACCTTTGTCGGAAAAGTCAAAAAGTACCTCGTACGAAAAAACGACAAATGATTCCTTTCATATTCTTTACTAAAAAATCACCGAAGGGTAAAATTGGATTTAAACTATTGTAAGTGGATGGAAACAATATTACATATTGAGGGAACATGGATTTGGATGATAAAATACACCCCAGTAAATACTTATGAATAAACAATCTCGGATAAAAATGAGATTGTGATATTTCCCTTACCTTAGGTCCGATTTGCTTTGTACGTGTCCGAATCTCCGGTATAATGGTTTAAATAATGTTATTGACTTATTCCAGAATCATACATATTGATATGATATCATATATGGTCATATTCTTACCTTCTTGTTAGTAATATTTCATTGTTACTTGTTACTCGGGTCTTTATTGCCTTTTGTTCTTATGCATGTTTTGCCGAATAAATTCTTATTATTCTTTTAAGGTTATAGATACCTTATATCCAGAATGGTATTAGTGTAACATATATCATATTTATTCATTCAATTTAATTATATAATTACTATGTAATGATGATCATGTAGAACGAGTCGCATCACATCGTGGAGACGGTATTCCGTATGTACGCACGAGTGATGATATCATTTCTATGATCGTGGAATTGTATTGGAGTATATATATATTATTTCAGTATAAATATTACTTTATAATAATCATAAATAGTTACTCATTACACCATTATACCCATCCTTGTAAGGTGGTGGTGGAAAATAGATTACACCACGGCGTGGAGACGGTATTCCGTACGTACGCACGCGCGGTGATTTCATTTTTCCATAGGATGGATAGAAGGTGAATTAGGGTTGTTTCATATTTATAATAACATATCAGTATGTAAGTAATACTGATGTTATTAATTTATCATGAAACAACTAAAGAAGAAGAAGTTGAAGAAGAAAGAAATTGAAAAGATCGGTAATGGATATTACCTCTTCTTTGGAACGCCTCTTTGAATCCTCCACTTATGGAACTAAGATTGGTCTTTGAAGAAGACCAGGACCTCTAGGATTATTCTAGGGAAGTGGAGAGGAGAAAATGGCAGGGGTTGGCCGAGCTTGAGTGCTCAAATTGGTGTGAGGAGGAGGGGGAGGAGGTGCCCTTTTATAAGGGAGGAGAGGGGCACCTTAGGAATATCTCAAAATATTATTTTATATTAAAGTCAAAATCGGTTTATAATGGTTCCAAAGGGTCTTATTTCGAAGCTAAAGTGGGTATGGGTCGATATCCTATCAACCAATAGGATTTAGACAAGTTTAGGGTATTATTTTAACCTTATCAATTAGATTTAACTCTAAGTAAAATAATTTAACTTTTACCATGTCTTTTTGTTTTCTTTCACTATATGGTTAATACACTTACTATAACATGCCAAACGAACCCCAAATTGTTTATTATTAATATATATATCCTTATCTAAGTAATTAGTACGAACCTTAGATTTTTAGGAATAAAATAACAATTAATAATATAATATTTTATTTAAAAACTATTTTGTGTCAATTTTGACACTATTTGATATATGATTTTTGTGAAAGTCATAACAGAATTATATGTTCGAAACAAGTTGATTAAATCAACACTAATATATCATAGTAACCTATAAAATTAGTGGAATTCATAAAAAGACTCAAATTACATTTATTTTTGTGTTTATAACATCAATTATGTCAATATTTCATAAATAAGATAATTACTGCATCATCGTTGTGTCATAATTAAATTAAATTATTTAATGTCTAAAAATTATAAATAAAATACCATTATGTAGGAAATCTTTTTAGATTTCTAATTAATATTTATTGTCGAATTTATCTTATGCATAACCCCATATTAAAAATGATTTACTTATTAAAATTTGATTTTAACTATTTTAACCCTTCTTTAAATAAATTAATAATAAATGTCCTAATCTAACTCAAGTGGGCCTAAATGGTCATATTTTATTCATAAGGTTGTTTTTGGTAGAATTACACTTATCCAATAGAATTAGGACATGTGTTAGGGTAATAGTAATATCATATTTACCCTTAGTTACCCTATTTACCATTAACCGCGGTAAAAAAAGTAAAAAGTTACTATTCACCAAAAAAATATTTTTATCTCATTGAACCACATTTTACATATTGATATCAACCGTGTCTGTCGGATTTTCGAAATTCCATTCACAGAAGCGGTAAAATTAAGTTTTATGCAAAATTCAGTTTTTTAACCTACCACTTAGTGGTTTCACTATTCATCAAAAATTGAAAGTTTTCAGAAAAATACCAAAATTTCACCCTAGGCTAATTTCGGTATTCCGAATCCAAAAATGAAGTCCATTTTGAAAAATAAAATTTATAAAATTTCAAAAAGTGGTTATTACTATTCATAACGGATAGTTTTAATAATATTTTAATAGCATATCGTTGTTTAGTGAAACTCGGTATTGCGTACGACGCAAGCTATTGAGGAAGGTCGTGATTGCGTGTAAAGTAAGCCAAGCAAGTGTGTAGTGAAAGATTCCTTTGAAGAAAATTTTACTCATAAAAATCTCGGGTGTTACAATAATGTTCCTAGAGGTTTCATGGACCTTGTGAATAATATATTCCTTCAACACTTAGACTCTTTCATATTAGTCATTATGGAAGATATTTTTTTGTATTATAAAACCCACAAAGAACATTACACGAATATTTTGGCCTTTTAGGAATGTTTTAAGAGATTAATTCTTAGAAAAATATTCATAAAAGTGTTTTTAAATATGTGAGGTTAAAAGTTTAGACTATTTAGTCCCTCAAGAAGTTATTATGGTTGTTCTATAATTGGTATAAGAAGTGATGTCCGGGGAAGTGCCTAATAACTTCTTCATGTTTTAGAGTTTCTTGGTAATATTTGTGCAATGGCATCATTTCCTCTAAACTGTATCCTGTATAGGTGTTTTTGTGATAGTGATAATAAATAAAGGGGTAAGGTTCATTTAGACTTTATAGTGTGAGATAGGTTTTTAAGACTTATCTAATAGTTTTATGATATCACACATGTAAATATTTCCAAACTAAGGTAATGGTTTTGATGTAAAATGTGATACTTATTATACATTTCTTGGGTTTTTCCAATAAAAACACATCATGTGGTATCCTTTAGTTTGAGGTTGTTATGGAAACATGAGTGGAATTACCCAACCCATAACCTTGAGATTATTATTATTGTACATGCCCGAAAATATTAAAGGAATTACCTCTCAAATGTGTGGTTTGTGGTATATATTGGTTATGAGATACTTAAGTACATATTTTCTTATAGGGGTCAGAATTTGAGGCGACATCGATGGGTGTAATATCTTTAGTATTTTTATTTTGAGTTCATATATGCTTTGAGGGAAAAAGTGTTGTTCCTAATACCATGTTTAAGAAGTAAAAATAATTAAAAGGCCATAGAATCTACATATGTGTAGAATATTATTTATATAAATGATGAAATTCATCTGGATGTATCTAAATATTGTGATGGGGTGTATCTATATTATCATGAACCAGTCCAGAAACCCTGGTAACCTAATACCAAAGACGACATTGACATATCCCAAAGGAAATTCTCGATCCTCACGAGTTAGTGACTAGCACCAGAAATAATATAAGATAATATGGGAATGGTTTTTCCCATAAACAAAATAAGAATAGAAAAAAGTTAGTATGAACAAAAAACTCCATAGGGAGAACAATACCGAAAGCTAAACTGTTATAAACAACCAAAAATACATAATCAAAGTAATTAAAACAAAAATATAGAAAACTAGAATCCAAAAATACACAACTCTACAAGTACAAATTTCAATAACCACCACATCTAATAGGTGCTTTTACCTTACTCAAACTTGTTAAAAGGAAATATACAAGCACCTGAAGGCACAGGTAGGGTGTGAGCTAAAATACCAGTAGGGTCTCACCCAAGATTTCATAAGAAGTTTCCATATTAATTAACCAAATTAATATTTCAATTTTAAATAAACAATCATGGTAATACTTAGAATTTTTAAAAAAAATCATGGATTTCTATTGAATTTATGGAAACATTTCTAAAAAATGGCTTAATAAACATTTTATATAAAATAAATTATATAAATTTACAAGGCATGTGTACAAACATTTAAATACAATGGAATATTAATAAAAATAATCACAAAAGAGAAAAATTATCATATTATAAGTGGTATGATAGCTGTAGGTTATGGGATCCTTACACACTCGAATAGGTGATCATGGAAATATGTGTACACATGTCCCTCAGACATTGGTGAAAAAGGACCAATCCCTATACCATCAAGGATGTGACATGTTGGATATGTTTTTCTATAGTTTTAAAGAGTCAAAATATCTTTTTTCAAATAAATTACTATCTAAATTTTCTTTCATGTGATTTAACAATAATCAATAATGGGAATTTATTACAAAACCGTTCAAAATAAAATTAACCTATTTTCCCATTTCGATATGCCAATTTCCATTTAAAAACCAAAACAGGTTTTTAATCAATTCATGTATTTTTCTGGATAAAACCAATAGGTTCTTATCAAAATATTTTAAATAATTTTACTCAAATAGAAATTTGAAATCAATTTTAAAAATAAATTTCACAAATTCAATTTAACAATTTAATTTCACAATTTCTATATAATTCCACAATTAAACCTTAATTTATTAGAATTGGGGGGTTTACCCATTTTCATGAAAAATAAAATTAAAATAACAATTATATAAAAATTAGTCATTTCATAATAAAGTTGAAAGATATTTAATTTATATCAATAATTTTTGTGTTAAATGAATTAGATAATCCCAAAAAAACCACTTATAGAAGATCACAGGATCATGAATCACAACACCTAAAATGACAAACTCCTATAAAGAACATCGTTAATTGATATATGATAATAAAACCTAGATTCAAAATCTAAAATGGTTGATATTAGATCCTCTAAAAAATAGATATATAACAAACCCTAGGTAGGAGAGAATAAGATTGCAGTAGAGAAGGAACTGGAAAATAATTCTTATCTGGGAAGGATCGAACAATGATCACCTAGCTTTAATCACCCCTTATAGAGGGTTTTGAGGAGACAAAATTGGTTCTTCGTAGCTCCATATACCTATGAAATTGTCCAAACTCATGTTAGGGCCAAGCGGTGGTCTAGATGGGGGTTCAAATTTTTTTTTAATAATTTTTGGAATAATTAAATCACATATACATGGTCAGTTGGGAAGGACCACACTATTTGTCAAACTGTGTGCCCCTATAAAGGAGTTCACAATTTCTACTAGGTGGGGGCACAATTTTTCAAACCATGCACCAACAGTTAAAACCCTCACTTTTTTTATTTAAATAATTTTTAATAGCATGGAATATAGTTTTGTACAATCATACACCAACCATGCACAACCCAACAACCCTTAACAAATTTCAAAATTTCACATGAGGTACTCCAAAACAATACCCAACCAAGGAATTATAAAAAGAGAAGTTGAGGAGTACATGAAAATAGTAAGAGGTTGTTACACATTTTATATCAATATTAAATAAATAATTTTGGAATGGTTTATAGATTCATATATCCCTAACTAGGAATATATCTTCAATATAGGGAGACTTGGTTGCAAAATGGTCTTGGAAGGATGGACCCAACATTTTGATTCTTCTCTCTAAGTCCATGGAAATTTAATAGTTATGAAATACACTTTGTAAGAGTTTATTTGTGAGTATCATTCATATCATTGGGATATTCATCCTAGAATTTCTAATATGTACCAAAATATTCATATATTTCTCTTGTGTCTTGGCAAGAAACCTGAGATATAAATATTATTCTCTCTATGTTTTTCATATCTACATGTTATTGTATAAAAACAATTAAAATGACCCAATATTTTATTTTTCTTTAAATTAATACAAAGATCATGTGTGTACACCACACACAACCCTGAACATAACTAAACCACTAAATAATATTATTTAAATATGACTCTTTAACCGTGAAATTCGGTTGAATGGTATGAATTGGAATAAAAAAATTATGAAATACATATAGAAATTATTTCCTTAATAAAAATAATTAATTAAATAAAAAAACAATTACATTCATTTAATTTTTTTACTAGGTGAATTATAATAATAAATTCATTTTATGTCATAAGAATATATTATTCATAAATACAATTTTTAGTGTTTTTTGTGGGAATTATTAGAAATAATCTCTACCATTTTAGGAAATTTTATTTTAAAAAATTAATTTAAATTTTAAATTTGACATGCCAAAATTATCTAAGTGTTAATTTTTGATATTTTATAGAAATATTTTATTTTTGGGTGAATAGTGAAAATGCATATTTTACAAATACATTCACTTTTATGGAATTATAATTATATAAGAAAAATGTTAAAGTTTATGAATAATTTTTTCTAGAAATAATATATATATTATATTTAATATAATTCAAATAAAAATATAATTTTGAACCTTGTATTCAATGCTTAAAAATTAAAAAATCAATGTATAGTTTTTTATTCAAATAAAAATTTCTCTATGTTATTATTTCTTAATAAAGTATTTTTAATGTAACATTTGGTTATAGTTTATTTTTAATGAAAAATAAGTATCCTTTTATTTAAAATAATCCAATTAATTTCATTAGAATCAACATTATACTTTCTTTTGATCTAAAATCATTTTTATGCGTGAAACAAACATTTTTTAAAAAACGATTCATTGTATTTTGTGTACTTGTATTAAATTTTATTCATGAAACTTATTTAAAATGAATCTATTAAATTGTGTTACAAAATTTTAATCATCTAAATTAATATTAGGTTATTAGTTTGATATAATTGATGGTTATAATGAATAGTAAAAATAGTAAAAATATGTTACCATATTAGAGTTAAAACAGGTTTATCAGGGTCTCAAACTAACAAATAAGGCATAAAATGACACTAAAATATCTCTAAATATTATTATATAAAGATAATTATACCTTATATTAAGTTTCCTTTGAATTAATTTCCATTTGGTTCCACTTGAATTGGAAAATGACTTTATATCATTTAAATATTTTAGGTAATTCCATATGTGTCCCCCTCAACTATAAAATGACTCCTCTTCTACTCCATTATTTAGAAAATTTGGGTACTATAAGTCATTAAATATCTACTTAAAAACCTTCCTATATTTATTCAATTTATTCTTGACTTTATAGTATCTTCTTAATAACATCCTATGAATGATTAAGGTGTAATCCAAAGTTGGTCGCTCAAAGAAGTGGTAATGATCTTTACCGACTCTTTCAAAGTGTATTTCATATTCTAATTACTATAAATATATTGAATATTTGATAAGATAATGAATGCATTATCATAAATATACATATATATTTTTATTATTTTTTTAAAAACATTTTATACCTCCTTTCTATCAAATAGGGTATGAAAGTATTGCTCATGGGTATATGTGGACTATCGCATCAACAGAACAATATGATTCATATTCCATCCCCATATTTCATTTCTGTTTATTATGATTGATTTAATTTTTATATATTATATTAATTATATAATTAAAATTATTTAATTATAATATATTTTCTACCTAATTACCGTCTCATCAATTGAGAAATGATAACTTTGCTCGTGTGTACGTGTGGACTACCACCTCTGTGAAGCGATGTGTTTCATTTTTCATTTTTTCATTACATGAATGGTAATAAAGATATATTTAATGAATATATAGGATATTTATGATATAATATTGATTTTATAAAAGTGAATTATTATTTATGTTTATTTCTTTCCATCTATCAAAAAGTGAAAACATCACTCATGCGTATGTATGAACTACTATCCTCACAAAATGATATAATTTATTTTTCATCACCACTTTATATGAATTATTATAAATGTTTATATACATATTAAATATTATAATTTTGACATGATTAATGTTATTTAGATTATGTAACCATGATCAAGATGCAAGGACCGTAACTTCCAAATTCAAACATACATTAAAAATGAAGTAGTTAAACAACATAAATGATGATAATATTGAATAATTGATAATGAATATGTGGTATGATGTTATAATCAAATAATATATTGTATTCCAAGTATTAAAATTATTTTTAAAATTATTTTACTAAAATTAAATTTATTATATAGGAGTTTAATAGAACATAAAATTCATGTTAGACCTAAGGTAAGGGTTTTATGTTACAGTCTCACTTTTTTACCAAGAGTGTTTATGCTTAAATTTACAATAATGAAAGTATATGATATATCTCTTAGATATCATTTTTATTTTCACCTTTTATAGTTATTTATAAAAATTATAGGTTTCCATTAAATTTTTATCTCTCAAAGTACTCAAAAGTATGAATGAATTGTTTCAAGGAAAACCAAAATTATTTTGCTATTCATTTGAGAATATTTTTCTTATATGTCTATATTTATTTTTTAAAATATTAAATAAATTTTTCAATATTTTTAAATGACATAGTAATGTAATATTTAACCTTTTTTTAATTTATAAGTGAAATTTTTAATTGGAAATATATTTCCATTTTCCAAATTAGGTCCTTTTACCAATGGTGTGGAAGAAATATTTGTTTTAATGTTTACCCTATGAAATTTTTTCCCACTATCATGACTATTATTTTATTTTATGATTCCTTCATAAATTTCCATTATTATTTTTGAGTAAAATGTTTTTCTTAATATCCTAGAAAGATTTATATTTTAAATAAGTGATTTCCAAATGAAAATGGTATTTTTCTCAAGAAATGTTCCAATGCCATTTTAGAAGTATTTTCACCTACAACCACATCCTTTGATTGATATTATTCTTTACTAGGGATATAATCTACTGATTCAATTCACCATATTAATGTGGGTGACTTATGACCATGTTTTACTATTAATTTTCTAGGTAAAATATTTACACTTTGTATAATAGTTTTGCAAGATGAATGTTGTATTGTTATATTTTTATTTTGAATGATGAATAAACTAGACTTAGTTTGCGATAGGTGGGGCCCATTTTGTCCCCTTGATGAATTATTGGATTTCATGTGACAAAATATATTGGTTATTTAACATATTTATCACCTATTTATATATTATGTATTGGCATAATTCCTTGATAGAAAGATTATGATGTACGACATTATGCATTCCATCATCATGAAACTAGTTATTGTTATCCATGTGATCATTTATGTTTCTATGTCATCCATTGATATATTACACATTTATGGTATTAAATAATTGTAATATTTTAATATTCCTTATCTTTTCCATATTATTCATGCTTTATTTGTTCTACGATAGCTTATGTTATAAAATTTTCCTTTCTGAGCATCTAAGATCAATATTTTATTATTATTTATGTTCCCAAAGATACCATAAATGGATATATATAAATGATTTTGGGATATACTAGATGAAATAACAAGGTTATAACTAGAATTTTATGTTTTATTTCATGTTTTAAAATGTTACCTTAGAACAATGTATCTATATATTATCCTAAGACCACTAAAATGTTTTATCTTTCTAGATGAAATATCTTGAATCTTGTGACCATATAGTAATATAACCACTAGATATGTGTTATGGGAGTCAAGGTGTTACATTATTGTCCCTAAAAAATAATAATATATTACTAAATCTATATGAAAATTGATAAATTTACTGTGAATTTTGTGATAGGCTTACCTCATTCCTAAAAGAAAGAGGAAAAAGTATTGGTTATTGTAGAAAACCTTAAAAATACCACCCATTTCATTACTATCTATAATGTATATCTTGTTTATGATTTGGGAAGGATCTATTTTTTAGAGTTTTTGAAATTTAATTGTGTTCTGGATATCATTTTATCTTATTATAACCTAATATTTTTATCATGTTTTGGAAGGGGTTAATAAAGGTTTTCGAATAACTGGTGTAGATAAACATTTCATACCTCCATAGGAAAGATGAACAATAATAAAATATAATTTTAATTTTATAGGATATTTTATGATCCTATATCCTCAATTTTGGTGTCTCCTGAGAGAGTTATTTACCACTAATAATATATTGTGACAATAAAAGTTTCTTATATTCCATTTAGATTGAACTATTTGAGGTAATCTACAACAGACCATGTCATTATTGAGAATACAAGATTGAGATTATGGAGTCCATATTTATTTATCCAAACATACTTATAGAGAATATTAAATGAGTTAAATTTATTCATAAATGATTTTAAAGATCATAATGTCTCCATAAATCTAATTCTGATATGAGGAGATGGATTTTGTAATTTAAATTTGGGGATCATAAATTTCTCTACGTCTCCCCTTAATTAGGTGATAGATATATGGAATAGAAATTGAATCATTCTCCTCACTTTAATTGACTATTCAATATTTCGGAACAAGTCTGGTTAATTGTATTATTGATTCAATTTTCAACCCCAATTCAATGTAATTGTATTATGTTTAACATGTCTCATGACTGAAAAAGCATGTACTCAACCTAACTCATTTGGTTTAGTATGATAACATCAAGTCAGAGTCAGATGGTTATTTTATTAATAAAACTATTACTATATTCGGCTAAAGTGATAGGAAATTATAGGGAATTGTCATTCCTTTGGAATGATTATAGTAATACCATTGAAATCATTCATATGGTACCAAGAAGCATGAATCCAAAGTGAAGGCCCAATGGCTAGCTCATTTCCCTCAATAATCATTTTCAAAATTTATCTTCTTTTAAAATTTTTAAATTTCATTTAATGTTTTCATGGGGATTAAAGGAATTTAGAAGAGAGATTTGGAAATAAAGAAGTGACCTTGGGTATATAGTGGAACCAAGTACTTAGTCAATCAGTATCAGGTACCTAGTGGCATAAATAGTTATTTTACCTGACTGTTAGGACCATCAAGTATTTAATATAACTATAATTGGGACTTGATAAAACCCTAGGTGAAATAAAATTTAAAAAGTGAAATTTTGTTTTTGATATTCTAAATCAAATACCTTTTATCTCCCCCTCAATATTTCCCTTTTCATTATAGCATTTTCCCCCTTGAGAGATCCTATATCATCTACCTTTCATACCCTTCAACAATTCCTTCGATCTTCATCCTGAATCACCATTGTTTGGATACAATAGTACTCTCTATATTTAGTTGGGTTTGGTTTCTATTCTATTTTGGAAATATTTTACTTTTAAAGTAGTTTCATCATTCACTCAATCTCCAAATTATTCTATGGTTTATTATTGACTTCTTATTTGGATCAATCTTCTATCATGATTTTTATCAAGTTTGTAATCATCACTCTTGAGTTAAGCATGCACATAAAATAATTACATTAATTTTTTTTTATTATGGAAATTAGATAAACATTATTTTAACAAAACCTAGTGTTCTCATGTAATTCGATGATGACAGATCATTCTTTCTAAGCTTAGAGATTCACATATAAACATATTTAAGTTTGTTATCCTCTTCAATTTATCTCATACTATTTTGGTATGGATAATATAGGGCCCTAAGGTAGTGTGAGGGATACCCAAATAATGGGTTAAATTTAAAAATGATAAATAAATGTTTTTCCTAATGAATCCAAGATGAACGGGTCTTCCCTTATTTCTACATGAGCCAAAATCCCTAATACACCCTCCGTTGTTGATCCTATTGAATTTTATTAATAAGTAAACCATTTTATTAATATTAGTTTTATGTTTTATAATATTTTAACATGGTTTATGGGTAATACCATTCTTTTCATATCATGAATTATTAACTTATATAGATGTAGAAATATATAACTTTATACTGAATTAAAAGATACCATGTGTGTTTATATATATAGTTAAAATTTGAAGTTAGTTAACCAGATGGTTTTAATAAATGCGTGTTGGACATGACCACTTAATGTTTTATGGCTAATTATTGATATATGAATAATTTTTCTTATTTTAAAATTTTATATTGATATGATCATTATGACTAGAGGGCACATTGATTAATATTATATATCTACGTCCTTGTGTTACTTCATATAGGATATGGAGGTATTGTGATTTGTGTTTTAGTTTCTTTCCTAAGATGGGTAATTTCTACCACATGGGGACTCATATATATTGATGATATTTCCCCCCTAAGAGGAGAGGGGCCTCATACATAAGATGGATGAAGTATATATACATATCTGATTATTGACACACAAGTGAACACACACATATTACTTCTTAAGATAATATGGGAAACATCCTAGTTGTAGTTATTATATATGTATATATTGTTACTCCCAAAAGGGAGAGATTTTCCCTCAAGTTGGGTGACTAATGATATGCGAGTGTCTGTATATGTATATATATATATATATATATATGTATGTAAATTGACTTATATAGTAGATTATTTATTTTGAAAATACCTAATTGTCAGAAATATATGGTGGATAGGTTACCTACATAGATCTTGATATTGGATAAAAGTAGTTTTTGCAGGTGTGGTTGAAAATAATCAGTGTATTACGAAAATGTATCCTTTTTTGTTTTATTTAGATAATATGTTTACGTTTTTAGTATGTATACATGGTTACTAGAACATTTTGACTAATTTACATTATGAACCTGTTATATATTAACTTTATACTTAATCATGACATAATTTTCATTATAGCAGAATTGCTATGGTTAGATAGTGACTTCCATAGGGTATGTTGTTCTCACACCCAACATGCATTCCCTTGGGGATGAATTTAGGTTATATTTTGTGTGACCCAAGGATAGATAAGGTTATTAATTACTATAGTTGAGTTTACCAAATATTTAGTTGTCACTACATGTGAGGTATAGTGTTTGGGTTGATAATTCTGGAGTTTGGATGGTTTCATAGTGGGATGTAGTGGGTTTATCATCTATATTTGAAATCGAGGTGTTCACCTTGAGACTACATGTTTGGATCACACAATAAATATAAAGTGTGTTTTTGTATAGATTCACCATTTTTGTTAATTATTTAAACTATTTTCCACTTTATATGACATGTATACATGTTCATGTAGATATTTCATTATGCATGACTAGGTTCTTAGGGAATAGGTATTCCACTAGTGGGTATTTTTATATAGTTACCATTCTATGATATCCCTAAGGGTTATGCAAGATTTTCAGCTAGACTATATGTCTTAATCTATCCATGGTTTGAACCTTTAATAAGTGTAAATAATCTCCCATTTGTATGAAATTTTTATTTTGCATTTATGATAAACCTATATTGATTTGAAGGTGACCGAGAGGTATTATAGTGGTCGGACATGAGTCTGTTTGGGTATCTGGGTCATGTTATTACGATCATTCATATATATATATATATATTGTGTGTTTGTGTGTGTGTTTATATAAGGGAGTTTATGACCCAATTATACATTACTTTATCATGGTTATCATTAGTGTTTTTTGACGTTTATTGACTCACTACCTTAGGTGTTGGTTTTGGTTATTTTAGTTTTGATACCTTGTTTTATGTACAAAATTACATGCATTGTGGGTTCATTTTATATTTATATGATGGGGTTTATTGTTGATTTATGTATTATATTCAAGGTATATGTGAGTGTAATACCTCACATGTGTGTTTTTATATGTCATTAAACCTAGTTACCAACCTATGGATTATTGGAGGTGAAATTTGAGGTTCACCATCATCTTTAATGCCAGTTCAAGAGGGGTTATGGTGATGTATGATCATGATATAGTGATATAAGATCTAGGTATGGGAGTTAAGATAGAGTTTAGAGTTTGGAACTGGTGAGGACCACATGGGTTTGGTAGTAAAACCATATTATTTGAGATTATTCATCATGTAGGTAGGGGAGATCGGTTATGATACACGTGTTTATAGATCCCTTTTACCTGGCACAAGAATCATAATCTTACTAAACCAACTAATTTAGAAAATGCTAACTATGGGGAAAAAATCATGGTGTTTTAATGAATCTTCACCGTTAAAACCCCTACTAGTTTAGAAGTAAAGATGCGTGTTACCCCGATATCCCACCTCTAATAGGCTATGGGTTGAAGATTATCACTAAGGGTCTCTGTTACACATATATATAGAATTATCCCCATAAGTATCAATAAAATAAAGTGGATCCACCAATAAACTCAATATATATATTGATAAAGATAACAATTACAAAACAAAAACCATATCTACAAGTTAATTAATACAATGTCAGAATAACCTCTCAGTCTCCACTCATTCTTCTTGAACAACAACATTCCCAATCTCCATCGAAATATCCAACAAAAGAACTTAGGAAAAAAAATAGGGTTGAGCACTTGGGAGTTCTTAGTAGTATTATAATTCTAAAAAATTCTTTATCCATGTGATATAAATGTGTTTAGATAGGAATGAGTGATATTAACAAAGAAAAGGATAATGAAGTTATCAAGAGTGGGCTTGGTAGTTAATCATAGTTAAAGTTAAACACAATCACAAATTCAACTACATCCCCTACAATCACCACAAAAATTAATAATACATTGGTATATATAAAAAATCTGATATTAGATGTTTAGGATCAAATAATAATAAAGGGAGAGGTCTAGTAACATATCACCACTCTTTTAAAAATCGTAATCAATCCAATATTTCATCAACTAAGAAAAATCACAAAGTCACTGTCAAATGATCACAACCCCAACCACATCAGAACAACCAACACATCACTATTTCTATATCCACATCACAACCACATCACAACATCACCACATACACAACCACTACCATGTCACCATAGACACTACCACATCAAAACTACCAACACATCATCAAATCATAGTCTCACCCACTCAAGCTATATTTGATATCCATCATAGCATAAATACATGGCATAACCATAATCTATAACTACCTAGAGATATGTGTACATGTCATAACCTTAATCCATTAAAGACTATAAAAATTCATTTTTAATTATCTATATCCATTATAGACCACATACGTATATATATGTTTATATCCCATGCATATATATAAAAAATCACATCATAAACATAAGTCACTAAAACATATAATATATTTAAATATATGATATCCTTGTGCCACTATATCTCATGTATTTGTGAAATATGCATAAACTCAATAAGTCCAATAAAAATATACACCAAAATAAATTCCATTATACCTTAAATGTATATTATCATAAGATCACCAAAAATCAATTAATGAACAAAAAAATAAATATACAATCAAACAAACAAACACAAACAATAATATTCAATTCAACATCACTACATATCACAATGGAGAAACATCAATATAAAATTTTATACACTAACCACATCAATTCATTATCAAATAATCAATAATACCTAAAAAAATATGGATATAACCATCGCTATTAAATTATGTTCATTTTAAGCTTTAAATTATTTTCCCTTCCTCATTAATTCAAACAATTTTTCCACATATCATTTTTAATAAAATCATTATATTTAACTCATTATTATATTAGTATAAATTTTTAATTCATTTGATTAGCCCATTTTGAATCAAATAATCCCTAAAATCAATCATAAAATTATACCATTTCTATTTTAGATACAACTAATAGATAACATAATAAATATCAATCATACATAGAAAAATATGATGATAAAATCAAAATAATCATCATCCCTACATCATAAAATATATTACTACCATATATTATTCTTACCACCAAGTTAAATTATTCTCTTAACTGTAAATTTATTCAATTACAATTTTCTAATTAGTAAATTATTTAACTAAACACAACAATATACTTATGATTAATTATGATTCAACCAAAACATAACCTTAAAAATTTAGACACTACTTTACTAAGGCAACACTAACCAAATTTAAATGTCTACCAAATGCCTCAATCAAAAATTTCAAATATAAACAAAAACTCCCAAGACTCCCACCAATAAGACTTCCAAAATCTCTCAATAATAAACCCATAAAATCTTCTAACAACTATATACTCCTAAAATTTAAACACAACAAATGGAATCACTCTAGGATTGAGAACCCAACCAATTTTTTACATATAAATTCTCATCATCAAACCCAAAACATAAGGAATTATTATAGGGAAGGAAAATTAATTTCACGGTGATAACAATGCTTAAGAGAACTATAAATTCAATCATAAACTTTCCCATAGATCAATCTCAAGATAAAAAACTATAGTAAAAAAATAAATATTCCCCACTAAATAATCACTTCAAACTCCAAATCCAACCAAATTACACTAATAATCTTTTATGTTCATTAATACATAATTCTAGGGTTTTTTATTACCATTATATTATCACTCTTAAATAACACCCTATTTATACATATAATTCAACATAACATCATAAATAAAACAATATATATATATATATATTCATCATATAATCAGTAATGACATTAAAACAATGAATCCATTTAAACATGTTCTTACCTCTATTTTAGTCATTATCATTCTATATTTATCTTATCAAATCCATTTTAAATAATTCATCATTGTTTATAATATTAAACTCTTTCATGTTTCCCAGAATCATAATAAAAACATACAACATTATATGGGGCTTTCAATATGATCAAATTTTCACATTCATCCCATCGTCAGGTATATAAATTCTTCACTGTCAACTTCCACATTTTAATGAAATCATAATATAATAATACATTTTAATGAAAAAACAGTGAAAGAGAGAACAATAATTAGGTTGACAAATAAATAGTAAAATTAAAACAATATAAATATAAATTGAAGAAGAAACATATAATATCCCTTTCCCTTAGACCAAAACCCACAACACTACACTTGAGAGGATGGAATAATACATTGAATAAAATAAGGCATATAATAACCCCTTATCGTGGAAAAAACAACCATAAATAGATAAAATAAAGATAAATACCCCTACACTTTAAAACAAAAAATTATTTTGATCCTGGGGAAAGAGTTTATACCTATAATGTAACATATTGGTTTAAGGTATAATATTATTATTTTTTAATAGTGAATTTTCAGGATCATATGGTGTTAGAGTTTTTTTTTTGAGAACATCCCACAAAAACTAGGAGAGAATATACGTATAGGGAAGATCCATGACATGAATGAAATTTTTGTTTTAAATATGGTTACACATGGAATCCATAAAACTAGTTCACATAATAAAACTTTTATAGGCTGTGAAATATGGTCATATAATGAAATGTTTTATCAGGATAATTTAACCCAAGGATATGCCTTTTTTAGCGTGCATGGGACTCATGGGATTCACATCGTGAATATGTATATCATGTCATGTTTTTTGCATAACCTATAGGTTTTATAAGACACACACATAACATAAATTCATTCATTTTATGTAACGTATTTTACCCAAGAATGATAATAAATTATTGGGTGATTTTAGGTGATCTTCCTCCTCATGGATCACTCCATTTGGTGTTTGATCTCTATGGTAGTTGCATTTCTTCTTTCGGGTAAGAAGACTTTTTTCATCATAATTTCCATTTTCAATGGTAGTTGTATTGTGTTCACTTATAGATATAAAGTCATTTGGTTTTGATTTCATGTTGATGATGATTTCTTATTCCTTCTAGATCCATTGTGAAATCATATTCCGAGGGTCGTTCCTTTGTATATTGTGGTGTTGTGAGTGCTTGTTATTTAGGTTATGTTGTGATATATCCTCTTTAACTTCTATTTTTTTAGGTAATGTTATTATAATATGTGGGAATAAATTATAGGGCCAGTTTTATTATTTTTAGTTACTTACAATTTTGGTGGATCCCATTGCGGGTGTGTGTGACCCGAGTTTGAGGTAGGTGGTTCCATCTCTAGACTTTTCTAAATGAACTTTAGTTGATCATCTTTTATAAATTTGATTATAAATGAATTGGTATTGTTTTTTTGTATTAATAAATGTATTTTCAATAAAATATAGTATTTACCTTATTTTGGTAAAAGGAAAATGTGTGTTTTCAAAGCATTGCGAAATAGGTCTTCAAAGAAGGTTTGATAAAAGAAATGTTTGATTGAAATTGATTGTGAAAATCAATTTTGAAATGATTTATAAAAATAAAACACATGTTAATACTTGGTTACTTATGTGGAAGGTTTACCATAGGGACACCATCCATTCTTACTGTCAGGGGGGTCAGTCATGTGGTGTTCCTCTACTTTGTAGGCCCATTGTTCTGGGGAGTTGATATTGAAATTGTTAGGGGGTTCACTCATGGGATGTTCCTATGATCCATAAACCTATTTTTATAAGGGATTGAGTGCACAATAGTCATTTATTTTGGTATGAGTAGACTATTATTCTGGCCTATTGTGATCATTGACATGATTTACCATATATTTGGCTTTGTATTATTACAGAGTTGATTTATTTTACTTATATAAATGTTTATGAAAATTAATCATTAAAACTATTGTTCCTATATTGTTTTGTTATATGTGGACAATGGAGAATATTTACCATGCTTTTCATATAATCTTATGTTTCTTTTACCATGAAATTTTTTCTTTAAAATTAGCATAAAAGGATTTTTTGTATAGAGACATGATATGGGACACACAAGTGGGATCCTACAAATCCTGTTTAGTTAACACCCTACACACCCATTCAAAAGTGTGTATACTTGGTTATGTCTTTTGATACAGGAAAATGAAAGGCACTATAGTAAGGAATTGAGGTTTTTATAGGTTGGGTACGATAGTTGGTGGTGAGTTTCTGGGATATTTTCCACATTATCACATAGAGTAGTTGCCATTATTTAGTTGTCCTTTGCTTTTGAACTTATAATTTATAGAATGTTCGAACTATTTTGAGTTGTATATATTATCCTATTTTATTTTAGTTATGTCATATATCTTCTCGGTTGTTCTTTCCATATTTATTTTCTCTATGTATATATATTCCTTGTAAATTTCATTGGGTTGGGAGAAATCATTCTTTCTTATAGTTTTTGATGCTTGGGTGCTATTATCCGGCCTATGGGGATTGGGAATACCATTTCGATATGTAGAGGATTGGGTCAGGTGATAGTTTATGAGGGTATATCAGGTTGGTTCATTAAAAAATGGTATTAGATCATGGTTATGATAAATCACAGGAAGTTGGTAGATAAGAGATAGGATTATCGAGACTTGATAGGCAGGTTACAGTGAAATCTAGGCCATCTATTACCCTGATGAGACTCAAATTACCCTGGTATGTTGCGATGTGTGTCTCTTGTTCCGATTTATTGATCTTGATCTTAGTTTTTTTCATTGTTATCTATTTTGAATTGAGATTATCCTATCATTTGATCATTTCTTATTTTTTCAATGTGAATTGATTTTCATCTAAGAAACCTTCCATGGGTTCTATTGGAGAGTGAAGGTGATAATCCTAAAAGGAATCTTCCAATTGATTATAATATTATATAGTTTATTGTGTGAATAATTCATGAGATAGACCAAGAAGTTATGAAAGACCAAAACATAGTTATTTTTGTAAAACTAGGAGTTGGAGGTTAAATGATTCATTCCTGATAGTTATTATGTGAGAAAACTCCATCCTTTAAGGGTAAAAATGAACCTCAAAAGGTGGATAACCGGCTATTTATGGTCTATTAGGTCTTCAAATTCTTGGATACACTTGTGGATATCAAGGTTAAGTGAGAATATTTTAGACTTGAGGGTATCATCAATATATGGGGGGATTCTATGGTATATGATGATAGACACATAAGATTGGACTGAAAGTGTTCAACACACTATTATTTTAGTAGTTCTTCCCAAATAATTTGATGGTGGAAATGTATACTATAGCATAGTAATAGTAATATTATTAGTCACATCGTCGAACACCTTGGATGTTATAGAACTCCTCCTCTATCGAGTACATTGGGCCTTATAAGTCACACGGAGGTGCTTCCGACCAACCTTGAACTACTTAGGTACTCCTCCTCATCACGTACCGTGGGTCTGTCGGGTCATACAGGGCCGCTCCCCACCATGGTCTGCTGAGCTACTCCTCCTGTTGAGTACCGTGGGTCTTCCGGGTCACCTAGAGTCACTTCCTACCGTGGGCCTATAAATTCACATAGAGGTGCTTCCCACTGGTTGTCGAGTCCCACAGAGTCAGAAGTTTGGAGTCTTCAGGTCTCATCCAGTCATAGTATTCTGCATGTAGTGATCTTGGGAGAACCACTCCTACATCCATCAATTGTATTTAAACTGGCACTAAGTCCCCTAAAGAGGTAACTTTATGGTTCTCCATGTCATAAGGGTTCCATAGCAACAGAAGACGCGTCCACTAGATTCCATGTTTGTAAGTTATAGGCATTTTAGTGCTGAGGCCCTGTTGGATTCTTATACAATCCAACTCGGACAAACTCCAACTTTCTCAGAGTCTCTCATAGACTATCTCAAAAGTCCCACCTCATCATAAGGGTTCTGGTGATGTATATAGTTATTCAAACAGAGGTTTGGATTATGAGATACGCTTGTTTAAGCATAATTGGGAAAAAGGGGGTCTCGGTATAGTCTGACCTGACCCACAGGTCCCGGCCCAAAGGGGGCTGGGCTTAGCCCAGTACGGATGGCCCTGTTCTGGCCCACAGGGCAGTGGGATTAGCCCTCAAACCGTGGGCTAGGCCCGTAGGACCACGAGTTTGGCCCGACCCACCCGGATGGGCACGGCCCGCCGGGCTGTGTAACTGCTCGACCCGATGGCCGAGCACGGGGGGTCTTCTCCCATCTCAGACATCTTCAGCTAATTGGTTCTTCAAATCCACAGTGCCAGTTAGCACTGCACCTCATGTTCATTCTGCGTGGACTAGCCTGTTATGGACCTGCGGGCACGAGTCTTCCCTCCGCCACAACTTGAAGCCGTGGACCTCCTCTATGGCATGCCACCGCAACACGCCACCCTACTTCACTATGGTCATCACATGCCAACTGCTCCTTTTTCCTCCACTACACATTCTAGTGCCACCGTTACTTGTTGTCCAGCGGGTTCCAGTTGTCACCTCCCTCATTCGTCGGCACCGCCATGCTCACGTAGCTTCCACATGCCATTAGTGAATTTCCAGTGGTCCTTTTTTATTCTCATCCTCACCTGCAGGCCTCTTGGGAATATTCCTACACTACGTGGACCTTGGTTCCACCATGACGCTATATCTTTTGGTTTCCCATGAAGAACGCAACCATAACCATGTTCGGTGGAGGGTCTGGGACTTGTTTTTTTGGCTCGCACCCTCCATGTTAGCACAATAATATGGGAAGCATTTCAAGAAGTAAACAACCCATAGGTAAAAAATGAAACTCCCTTACCTTATTTATATTGGATGGTGTTGTAGATGAGGAAGAATTGACTGCATCCATAGGTGTTCGTCATCAATTATCATCGTCTGTCGATTCCTCCAACGACCAATGCTCGATCACCATTCTTCATTAGAGTGGGAATTCATCGTCTTTTCATCAGAGATTCCTCCCATAGCTCTCCCAAAACCCAATCCCTAGCTTTGATTAAATATAATAAAAGAGGGGAACAATGCACTGAAAAATTAATGTGGTTCCTTAATGAGTTTAATTAATGAACGTATTAATTTTCCCAACGGTGCAGTTACTCAACCTATTAATTCTCCCAGCAGTGCGGTTACACAACCTAAGGGTTAAACCATTAAATGGTCTAATGTTTCATTGTGGTCTCACCACCATTAAACAGTTACAAAGAAAGACAAAAAATAACCCATTGAGTTATTTTTTCTGTAAAGTCCAAAAAATAACTTTTTGTCTTGCCCCTTGCCGATCGAAGTTAAGCTTCCCTTAAGAAAATCCCGACGCTGTAGATTCAAAGATACCTTTATATTTTTTAATCCGAGAACTAGTTCAAAAATAGAATTCACCACCCGCACGTTTACTGAACATACCCTAAAAAAAGTTCAAAATTCGTTTTGGGCTCTCTGAGCCTCAAAATCATGTGCCGTCAATTTTTACAGACTCTTAATAATTCCATTTAATTAAAAATATTACATGGAATTTGTGGGACGTTACATTCTCCCCACCATATTTATTTTCATCCCCAAAAGCTATAATAAATTCTAAGGAACAAATGGGGGTACTGAGCACATATCTAAGCCTCCCACTCCCATGTGCTCTCCTAGAGAATCAAGTGCTACCACCGAACACGCACCAGAGGAATCGACTGCCCATGCAGGACCTTCTCCTATCGATCCCCTATATCCACTGGGAACTCTTCAAACATTTTCCATCATCAATATCCATATCTCCCAAGTTGATAACATGTGATGAATCATGTACGTACCTCCTCAGCTGCGACCCATGGAAAACATTATGCACCTCGTGCATCTGTGGGGGAAAATGTAACGACCCCAAAATTCATTAATAAAAATTTTTCTTGGTCGATTTAACTGTATTATAATGGTTATATAATACTTATGCACTTATTTGGTTCTATGTTTTGGATTTTAAAATACCATTATGAATTATTATCATTTCTAATATAGTCATTGAACAATGATCACATGATTAGTACAAATATAATGCTTTAAAAAATCCAATTTACGTAGACAAAGGAAGCTATGGAATCATCCAGTAGACTTTCCCCACATGAAGCCCATTTATTGATGCTCGGAAAGGAGGTGGAATCATTGGGATTCTCTCTTGAATAATCCCTACCCAAGCTTGAACACGTTATACTTGAGCAGAGCTGACTACGGGAGAAGTGGAAGTTAATAGACATTACCACCCAAGCAATGTTATCTGAGCCACCCCAAGAGTTAGTCACCAATGCACACCTTACCCTTCAATATTATGCAGGTGTTATAAGGGGTTATGTACTGAGACCCTATCACTATGACTATGTACATTATTATTGTATAGATAATATACATTATTTTTATTGTTACTTTGTAAATAGTTTTTGAAGCACAAAAGTATTTTTAGTTAATATTCGACTAAGAAACTTATTTTCATGAATTAATGGATTTTTTAATTAAATAATATATTAATAAATTATTATTATTATTAAATTACTTTTTATTAAATATAAATTATTGTAAAATTTTATGGATGCAATAGTAATTTTTATTTAGGATTGAAAGTTGTTTTTGTCAAAACCCAAGAATTTTTTATAAATGTCGGTTTTTATTTTAAAAGTAAAAATTACCGTATTTTGAAAATTATTTAGATAAAATTAATATTAATTTTGGAATCAAAATGCCAAAATTATCCCATGGTGAATTATTCATAATTTTCTAAGATAGTTGAATTTTTGGGTAAAAATTAAATACCATTTAAATATATAATGTGATTTATGACATTATAATGACCCAATAGTGATGTAATAAAATACTTTAAACATTATTTTCGGCCAATATGTGTTTTATAATTAAAATTATGTGATTCTAGATTTTTTTGATTTATTTTACAAAGCCCTCTAAGACTTATAAATCATTTTGTCTTTTTAAATTGTTTTCCATGAGAGTGTGACTCACCTCCACATAAGAAACACTATTATTTTAAGAAGTTCAGCCAATGGACTTATAAAATATTGTTTTTTTCTCCCATTTTGAAAAAAATGGTTTATTTTGTGGTTTTTATTAGTTTAATGTGAGGTCTTCCAATCTTAAATAATAATGAATTCCCTCTCCTTTCCTATATAAACCCACCCAAGCTCCTACTTCCTCTTCGCTCAAAGCCTTTGGAGTTCGTTCAAAATATGCCCTCATCTCTCTAAAATCCTCCCAATTTTTCCCATTCTCCAAATAATCCTCTCTCAATCCTCTCTAAATCTTTTCAGATCACACTTCCAAGTAAGAGATTTCAACCTTCTCTTTTTATCTAAGTTTCTTAATATTGTTATGACCTTTTAATTTCAATTATAAGTTGTGGGGTATTATTTCTCACATCCCCCATACTTCCCTATTTATGTTTGAATTATGATAGTCTCCTTTCTCTCTCATTAACTGCCTCCCATGTATACCTATTACCATGACGAAATTCTATAAGGAATTTCTCTCTCATCATTTACATTCAAGTAATTATTTTGTTTAATGAATATAAATTCTATTAAAATTTTTGGGAGATATATCTATATGACCCCTTGACTATCCATTTCATGTAAATATGATGAAACACCCCTTTCTCTCTCATCAACCATTTTTATGAGTTCTTATGTCATGTCGTTATGCTGTCGAAATTGCACCGTGATTTTCCAAGACAAAGTCATTGTGTAGTGAGTACCATGCCCATTTCTCTATCAAGGGTATTCACTATAATGAACATTTACATATTGTTTAAAGAGTTTCATGTATAAATTACACACTTCTTTATCATGGAATAAAGGATGATACTTAATGAATCCATGTTTTATGATCCATGTGGCACACTTATGCAAGAAATGAAATGATTAAGAGGGTGCACCCTGACAGTGATCCAACGAATTGGGTAAAGTATAGTATCATGATACATCATGTGCAATGAGTTTTGACACGTGCTAATTCAATTTCAATGAGGGTTTACTCGTGCTTCATGTGCATTGAGGATTTACTCATGCACCATGTGCAATGAGCCTTACCTCATGCTAAATTCCATGTTATGTGTTGTTGCCACATTTCCATGTTTTGATTATCATGTTTTATCACACCTTTATGTTCATGATTCTCTTGTGCTCCATTGAAATTCCTATTGTATAACATTTATTTTATTCCTCATGTTATTGCATGTTTATTCCCTTACTCGGCTTTATAGCTCAACCTTTTCTTATGCATGTCCTCAGGTTGTCCCATGCAATGCTATGTATGAGGGAATGTAGTGGTCATGTAAAAGAAGTTTTCAATAAAGATGTTGTATTTCATGTTTTCAGTTGTTTTGTAATGATCCTAAGGCCTAAAGACACTAGACCTCTCAATATTCTATGTGGTATCAAGTGAAGTTTATATAATAAATCATGTTTTAGTGTGTAATAAAGAATACGGTTTTCATAGTTAGTATTAGAGGATAGGTTTAGTTATTTTTGGGATTATGATTATAAAACCCTAGTGAAGCCTTAGAGACAAGACTATGTATAATAAAAATATCCCTATGTTTTGGTGGGTATTGAGTAAGTTTTTTATCAATCAAATACATCCCTCTCTAGATACGATCAAGTTGAGGTGGCTATGGTACAGATGTACCTAAGGGTGAAAACCTTAACAAGGAGTTTAGGGCTTGACCTTATGTATCCTAGTACACGAAAATGGTCTGTGTTGTACTCTTGGTTATGACACTCCTGGGGGATATGAATTGGTAAATTCCCAAGCTTAGTATGAACCATTATTAAGGGAATTAAATATATCCCTAATTATATATGTTGGATAACATAGATTAAAGATTATATATTCATAAGTTAAGAAAATAAAATCAATTTATAAGTCATCTGTTTTGTTATTAGAGTAACCTATATGTGTTACCACTAACTTTCCTTTTATTCCAGCCAACTGTCGGTAATATGAGAACTTTGGCTAACAACTGATGTGAAGATCAATGTGATGAATGTGCTAATGAGATGCACAATATGATGGGATCGAGAATCACAGAAATTGTCACGATTATCTCTCATTTAACTCTAGCCTTGAATAGAAAATTGGGTCAAGATTAATTCTCAACCCCAACTAAGAAAGAAAAAGTCTCTCTCAAGATCTTCTTAAGGAAAAGTCCTTATACTTTTAAGGGATCATCTAATCTCTCAATCACCGAACAATGGATCAACTCCACTGAAAATATCTTCTCCATCCTTCAATGTTCTGAATAAGAGAAGGTTCTTATGTTTGCATATCCTATAGAGTGTGAAGCCGATAAATGGTGTACATTGATAAAAAATAAAAAGCATGAGGAGGAGATCGAGGCATTGGAATGGAAGGATTTCAGGAAGATGTTTTTTGATAACAATTTTCCACACTCCCTCTAGCTTAAGATGGAAAGGGACTTTATTTCCCTCAAGAAAAAAGATGATGAATATGTCAGAGCCTATGAGACAAAAATCCCAAGTCTTGCACGATATTATTCCGACATTATCATTGCCTCTGAATGCAAGGCTGACCGCTTCTTTGGTGGGATGAAACCTAGCATGCGGAAATCCCTAGTGATCTATAACTTCGACCGCTATGAGGAAATTGTATGATGTGCCCTCAAGTTTGAAATGGAAATTAGAGAACCTCAAGGGTATCATTGAGATATGAAGCGTAAGGTGGTCCTTAATTCTGGAAGTCAGATGGATAAATCCAACGGTGCTAAGAAAATACAGTACCCCACTTGCCAAAGGTGTGGAAAGAAGCACCCTGGAAATTGCCTGAAGGGGACGAGGAAGTGCTTTAGGTGTAGAAGAGAAGGGAACCTGGCTATTAACTTTTGGAAATAAAAACCCACAGCTGCGATAGAAGAGTGGAACGCTATGCTCAACCCCCAACACGTTGTTCATTGCTTCAACTACAATGATCCATGTAACTTTCCAAATCAGTGCCCTAATCTAAGGGTTTTTGGTGGTAACCAACAACCTTAAAGGCGGCAAGGGTGATATTTTTCCATCACTACTACCGAATTGAACCGTGAAAAAGAAGTGGTGATAGGTACTCTAGTTATTAAATAAGTAATAGAGAACATACTTTTTGATTCTGGTTCTATGTATACTTATATATCCCAAAATGTTATTAGAACAATCCCAGAACCACCAAAAATCATGGAAGTTAAGATGTCGGTGAGTATGAAAAATGGGAAAATCATTTCATCCTATGAATATAACCCCTCCCCTGTCATAATCTGTGGATTGAATTTCCCAGAAAACCTCTGCATACTCCCTCTGCTAGAATTTGATGAAAATCTTGGCATGGATTGTCTTTCCTTATATAGAGCCAATATAAATTGTCGTGAGGTGGAAATTACTCTCCATGTGGATAATCGACCCCCAATTCTATACAAGTGAAAGGAGGAAGATGAATCTTATTTAGATCAATCATCTCAAGCGTGGATATTAATACCCTATGAGCATGCATATCTGGATTAGATGATTGATTCTAAAGAGGAAACTATCCTTGATGACATTCCAATTGTCAGGGAATTTTCTGAAGTGTTTCTTGAGGAATTTCCTGGTATTCCTCCTAGAAGAGATGTTGAATTCTCAATTGATCTTATACATGGGGCGTTGCCAATATCCAAGACTTCGCATAGAATGGCTGTTGTGGATCTTGAGGAGATAAAGAAACAACTACAAGAGAATATGGATTAAGGGTTTATACGCCCAAGTGCTTCACCATGGGGTGCACCAATCCACTTCGTCAAGAAGAAATATGGGTCAATGCACCTTTGCATCAATTATTGTGAGATTAACAAAATCCTGATAAATAACAAGTATCCTCTCTAACGAATTGTTGACTTTTTTGATCATCTGCGTGGAGAAAAATACTTCTCGAAGGTAGATTTTAGGTTGGAATATTATCAAGTAAGGGTGAAGAAGGAAGATATCCCCAAGGATGCTCTTCGTACAAGATACGGGCACTATGAATTCATAGTAATTCCTTTCAGACTTACTAATGCTGCAACAATATTCATGGACTTTATGAATAGGTTCTTAAGATATTACCTCGACAAATTTGTGGTAGTCTTTATAGATGATATTTTGATATACTCCAAAATCAAGGAGGATCACGATGAGTATCTAAGAACTTGATTAGACACTTGTGGAAGGAGAAGCTCTATGAAAAGTACAAAAAGTGTGAGTTCTGGTTGAAAGAGGTTTCATTCTTGGTCCATACCATCACAAGCAAGGGGATATCTATGGATCCCTTCAAAACAGATGCAATTGAGGGATGGTTGAGGCCAACAACGGTAACAAATATCCATTTCTTCTTGGGGTTAGCTTGATATAATCATAGATTTGTGATAAATTTCTCAAAATTTTCCAACCTTCTGACCAAGATAATTTGGAAGGGAGTAATGTTTTCTTAGAGTGATGAATGCAAATAAAGATTCAAGGAGATAAAAATGAGGCTTATCACTGCGCTCGTGCTCACTTTACCCACAAGTGTTGATATTTTTGTGGTATTCAGTGATGCTTTGAAAGAAGGGCCTATGATGTGTGTTGATGAAAAATGACTAAGTCATTACCTATTCTTTAAGAAAATTGAAATTTAATGAGCAGAATTATCCATCACATGATCTGGAGTTGGCTGTGGTGATCTTAGCTTTAAAAATTTTGTGGCATTATCTCATCGGGGAGAAGTGTGAAATATATACAAACCACAAAATCCTCAAGTATATATTCACACAGAAAGAGTTGAAAATAAGCCAATGAATATGGTTAGATCTGATCAAAGACAATGACTTCTCAATCCATTACCACCTTGGGAAAGAGAACAAGGTGGAGGATGCTCTAAAGAGAAAGGACCCATTGATTCTATCGCTGTTGAGAATTGAGAAGGATCCAATCTTTTAGATTTTATGAAGATGGACACGGGAACCATAAATAAGGGAACATCATAAATCCTTTTAGAAATAACTTCTCAACCATCTCTTTTAGAATGGTTAAAGGATTCTCAAAAGTATGATATGAAAATTCAGAAGAAAGTGGAAGCTATCAGAAGATAGAAATCCTTGAAGTTCAGTTATAATGAATAAGGAATTGTGAGAATTGGGAAAAGACTATATTTTCCATCAAATTCAAAGCTGAAGAAGGAACTTTTGGATGATGCACATAGTTCAAATTTTTCTATTCACCCAAGAAACTAAAATATGTATCGAGATCTCTGAGAGCATTATTGGTGGGATAAAATGAAAAAGTAGATTGTTGAGTATACATCAAAGTTATTAGTGTGTCATAAAGTGAAGGTAGAGAGGAAGAAGTCTAAGGAGATGATGCAACCATTTCCTATACTAACATAAAAATGGGACAACATCACCATGGACTTTTTCACTAGACTTATGAGGACATGCAAAGGAAAAAAATGCAATCTGGGTTGTTGTGGATCATATTACAAAGTCTACACACTTCATTTCAATTCGAGAGGATTTATAATTGGATCAAATTGCACATATATATATCAGGGAAGTGGTAAGGCTACATGGAGTACCACTATATGTTGTATCTGATCAAGATCCAACATTCACCTATTTGTTTCAGAAGAGTCTTCAACATGCTCTCGATACTGAACTAAACATCAGTACGACCTATCATCCTCAAACGGATACCCAATCTAAGTGAACTTTTCTGACACTAGAAGATATGTTAAGATCACATTCAATGGAATTTAAATGAGGTTGGTATGAACATCTTCCACTTATTGAATTCTCCTAAAATAATAGTTTCCACTCAAGCATCAAAATGTCACCTTATGAAGCCCTTTATAGGAAAAGGCACAGAACACTGGCATGAAGGGATGAAGTCGTTGAGCGTAAGCTGCTAGGACCAGAAATGGTCGAAGAAATGGTGGACAAGGTGAAAACCATTCAACAGCATATCACAGCAGCCGAGAGTCGACAGAAGAGTTATCAAGATAAATATCAATTATTCCTTGAGTTTAAAGTCTAAAAAACGGTATTTATACGCATATCCCCATGGAATAAGGTCATGAGGTTTGGAAAAGAAGGGAAGTTATGTCATAGGTTCATCTTCCCCTTCGAGATTCTTGATCGTGTTGGGGTTGTGGCCTATAGACTAGCACTTCCACCTACCATGGCCAAAGTACATGATGACTTTCATGTATCCCTCTTAATGAAGTATATACCATACCCTTTACATGTAATCTCTTCAATTTTGGTACAATTAGAGGAGGATCTTTCTTTTAAGGAAAAACTAGTGAAGATCTTAGACCGTAGAGAAAAAGTTCTATGAAATAAGACAATTCCCCTCATCAAGGTGTTGTGGTGAAACCACACGTTTGAAGAAGCGACGTGGGAATTGGAGGAAATGATGAAGCAGAGTTACCCACATCTGTTTTAGTATGGTTAAAAGGATATTTCGAGGGTGAAATTTCATAAGGGGGGAAGATTGTAATGACGAAAAAATTCATTAATGAAAATTACTCTTGGTCTATTTAAATGTCTTCTTATTGTTATGTAAAACAAATGCACTTATTTGGTTCTATGTTTTGGATTTTAAAATACAATTAATAATTGTGACCATTTCTAATATAGTAGTTGAATAGTTATCACATGATTAGAATAAATATAGGGCTTTAACAAATCCAATTTACTCAGACAAAGGAAGTGATGGCCTCATCCAGTAGACTTGTCGTATACGAATCCCATTTTTTAGATCCCAGAAAGGATCTGTTATCATTAGGCTTCACTCTGTACCAAGCCCAAGCTGAGCTTGAACATGTTAAGCTTGAGTGAATCCAACTACAGGAGAAGGGGAAGTTAATATAGATTACCACCCGAGCGATGTTATCCGAGCCACCCCAAGAGTCTGTCACCATCACACACCTTACCCTTCGGTATTATGCGGGTGTTATTAGGGGTTTTGTAAAAATACCCTAGAACTATGACTATGTACATTTTCTTGTATATAGAATATATATTCTTTTTATTGTTACTTTTTAAATAGTTTTTAAAGAACAAATAGTATTTTTAGTTAATATTCGACTAAGAAATGTATTTTGATGAATTAATTTATTTTATAATTAAAAAGTATGTTTAAAAAATATTATAATTATTATTAATTTAATTTTTATTAAATATAAATTATCGTATAATTTTATGAATGCAATTTTAATTTTTATTACGGTTTGAAAGCTATTTCTGTCAAACCCCATGAATTATCGATGAATGTTGGTTTTTATTTTAAGAAAATAAACTCAACTATTTAGATAATTATTTAGATAAAATGAACATTATTTTTGGAATCAATATGTCTAAATTATCCCACAGTGATTTTTTCATAATTTTTTTGAGACAGTCAAATTTTTGGGTAAAAATTAAATATCGTTTAAATATATAATGTGTTATATGACATCATAATGACTCAATAGTGATGTAATTAACTAATATAAACATTATTTCCATCTAATATATGTTTTATAATTTAAATAATGTTATTTTAGATTTTATTTATTTATTTTACAAATATTTAGTGGACCCTCAAAGACTTATAAAACATTTTGTCTTTTGAAATTGTTTTCCTTGAGAGTATGACTCACCTCCACATAAGAAACCACATTATTTTTAGACTTTATGCCATTGGCCTAATAAAATATTTTTTTCCACTCCCCTTTGACAAAAAACATTTTCCAAAACCATGGTCTAGTCTATGGTTTTGATTAGTTTAATGTGAGGTGTCCCAAACCTAAATAATAAAGAATTCCCTCTCTTTCAAATATAAACCCACCCAATATCCCACATCCTCTTCACTCAAAGACATTTTATTTCATTCAAACTCATCTATACCATCTTTATAATCATCCCATGGTGCCCCAAGCTCCCAATAAGCCTCTCTCAAACTTCTCCCAAGCTTTTGGGGTCACACATCCAAGTAAGGGATTTATACCTTTATCTATTTATCTATGTTTCTTAAAATTGTTATACCATTTTATTTTCAATTATAAATGTTGGGGTATTATTTATAACCTCCCCCATACATCCCTATTTAATTTTGAAAGATTAGAGACCCCTTTCTTGCTCATTAAATGCCTCCCATGTTCACCCATTTCAATGCTGAAATTCAGTAAGGAATTTCTCTCTCCTCATTTACATTCAAGTAATTATTTTGTATCATGAATCTAAATTCCATTAAAATTATTGGGACATGTATCTATATGACCTCTTGACTATCCATTTCATGTAAATATTATGAAAAACCCCTTTCTCTCTCATCATCCATTTTTATGAGTTCTTATGTCACACTGTTATGCTGTCGAAATTGCACCGTGATTTTCCAAGCCAAAGTAATTAGGTAGTGAACACCACACACATTTCTTTATCAAGGGTATTCAACTTCATGTACATTTACTTATTGTTTACAGAGTTTCATGTGTTAATTCCACACTCCTTTGTCATGGAATAAATGATGATGTTTATTGAATCCATGTTTTATGATCCATGTGGCACACTTATGCACGAAATGAAATGATTTAGAAGGGTGCGCCTTGATAGCGCTCCAATACATCGGGTAAAGTATAGAATCATGATAAATCATGCCCAATGATTTTTGAATCATGATAATTCAAGTTCAATGAGGATTTACTTGTGATTCATGTGAAATGATGATTTAATCATGCTCCATGTGAAATGAGCCTTCTCTCATACTAAATTCCATGTTAAGTGTTGTTGCCACATTTCTATGTTATGATTATCATGATTTATCATGCCTTTATGTACATGTTTCTCTTGTTCTCCATTGATATTCCTATAGTATAAAATTTATTTTATTCCTCTTTTTATTCCATGTTTATTCCCTTACTGGGATTTATAACTCACCCTTTTCTTATGCATGTCCTCAGGTTATCCCATGCAATGCTAAGTACGAGGGAATGTAGTGGTCATGGAAAGGAAGTTTTGAATAAATACGCTATATTTCATGTTTTAAGTTGTTATGTAATGATCCTAATCCCCAAAGACACTAGACCTCTAGATATTCTATGTTTTATCAAGTGAATTTTATGTAATAAATCATGTTTTAGTGTGTAATAAAGAACATGGTTGTCACGGAGAAGCTAGACGGTAAGACACCTTGCTTACTCTACAGAGGATATAGAAAGGTCTGATGATCCTTGGAGATAGCTTGTCTCCCCGACCAAAACTCTGTAATCCTCATCGGGGTGAGACCCATAGGAAGACATGGTCTCCCTCCTCAAACTCCAAGGGTCTCCATCTCCTGTCAGCATAAGACTTCTGTTGGCTCTGTGTAGTCTTCATCAACTTCGGGATGAGTCGCACCTTCTCTTTGGTAGCCTGTACCATCTCTGAACCCATAAGTGCTGACTCGGATAGGTCTGTCTAGCATAGAGTTGATCTTCAAGGTCGCCTGTACCGGGCCTCAAATGGACCAATGCCGATAGTGGAGTGATAAGTGTTGTTTTATGTGAACTCCAACAGTGGTAGGTGGTTCTCCCAACTATGGAAAAAAATCAAGGCCATAAGAAAAAATCATTTCCTCGAGTGTCTGTATAGTCCGCTCCGTCTGACCATCTGTCTAAGGGTGAAAGGTGGTGCTCAAGCGTAGCTGAGTCCGAAATGCCTCCTACAATCCCTTCGACAAGAGGAGTGTAAAATGAGCATCATGATTCGAGATGATCATCGATGGCGCCATGTGATGCTGTACAATCTCTTGTATGTAGAGATTCCCCAAGCTCTCTACCGATCCCTACTCTTGGATGGGTAGGAAGTGGGCCGAATTTGTGATTCCTTCAATGATCACCCAGATAGAATCGTGGCCCCTGGACATACATGGTATCTCTATCATGAAGTCGATGGAAATGGCATCCCACTTCCACTCTGGCACCTCATGTTGCTGAGTCAAGGCTATTGGAACCTAGTGCTCAGCCTTAACTTACTGACAAGTGAGGCACTGTGAAACAAACTCTTACACGACTTTCTTCATCCCTGACCACCGGTACAGACATCGGAGGTCTTGGTACATCTTTGAGTCACCCTGATGTACCGTCAAAAGTGATGTGTGGAACTCCATCAAAACCTCCTCTTGAATCATCACTAGTACAATGGTGCATCCTCTAAAGAGGACGATGAGCTCTCCACCTTCAAGAAATACTTCAGGAGACCGTCCTGAGGATATGTGATCACGTCGGGGCTCACAGTCAACATCCCCAAGATGATCCTCCCAAACTTGTTGATGGTGTGGGGGAGTGACAATCATATATTGGAGTTAAGCTGCTCCATCTCTATCCATGAAGGATATCTGCAACACGACTAGTAGCTATGTCACCTCACTCAGTAACTGTAGTCCAGACATGTGGCTAAGTGTGTCTGCTACTACGTTCCCCTTCCTAGGAGTGTAGACTATCTCAAATGTGTATCCCTGGAGGAACTCCAACCATCACCACTATCTCAGGTTCAGGTCTTTCTGTGAGAATATATACCTGAGACTCTTGTGATTGGAGTAAACAGTAAACTATTCACCCATCAAATAGTGTTTCCACATTTTCATCACAAAGTCCACTATTTCTAACTCCAGGTCATGGGTAGCATAGTTCTTCTCATGTTGTCTCAACTTTCGTGAGCCATATACGATTACCGCTAGCTCCTGTATCAGTACACAACCAAGTCTAGTCTCGGATGTGTCACAGTTGACTGTATACCCAACACCCTCTTTTGGTAGCCTCAATATTGGGGCACTCATCAGTCTCCACCTTGGCTCTTGGAAACTCTATTGGCACTTCTCCATCCACCAGAAGGGTTTCCCCTTTTTCATCAAAGCTTACAAGGGTTTCGCCACCCGGGAGAAGTTAAGTACAAATCTTCAGTAGTACCCAGCCAATCCGAAGAAACTCCGCACCTTTGACACACTCCTGGGTGGCTCCCAAGAAAGCACTACCTCTTTCTTTTTTGGATCCACTACAACTCCATCCTATGAGATAACATGCCCTAGAAAGTGGGATTCTCGTATCCAGAACTGGAACTTCAAGATATTCCCATATTGATGGTTATCTAGTAGTGTATCCAAAACAATCTTCAGGTGTGTGGCGTGCTCCTCCTCCATCACCGAGTACACCAAGATGTTTTCATTGAATACTACCAGAAAGCAATCGACGTAAGGATAGAATATCATTTTTAGGATCCCCATGAACACTTCCAGAGTGTAGGTCACATAAAAGGGCATCACCAAGAACTCATAATGGACATACCGATATTTGAAGGCTATCTTCGGTACGTCCTCATCCCAAACCCTGAGCTGATGATAGCATGATCTGAGGTCTATCTTTGAAAACTAATTTGCTCCTTTCAGCTGGTCTAAGCGATCATCGATCCTCGGAAGAGGATACTTGTTCTTCACAGTCACCTGGTTTAGGCACTGATAGTCCAAGAAAAGCCTCAAACTCCAATCTTCCTTCTTAGTGAATAGAATCGTTGCTTCCTAAGGAGAAACATTAGGCCGTACAAAACCCTTCTTCGACAAGTCTTCCAATAGTATCCTCAAATCATTAATCTCCATAGGGTCCATCCGATATGATGGTGTAGATATCGGTGTCGTTCCGGGGTATATGTCGATGTAAAAGTCTACTTCTCTAAAAGGGGTAGTCCCGAAACATCATCAGGGAGGACATCAGCATATTGGTCCACCACTACAGGATAGCTCAGACTCCTCTCATCAACTACACTGATGGTGAGGATAGCCAACTGATGGGTGATTGGTAGCACCCTCCTTCGAGAAAGTCCATCTTGTGCAAAATATTCTTCCTTCTCACAGGTGAAGAAAAACCGGATCCCACCCTCGCGGATACACCACACTTTTCACCTAAAATAGTCAATCTAAGCATGGATTCTGCATAGCCAGTCCAGACATAAGATGACATCGTAAGGCCTCAACACTGATACTAAGAGATCCTAACCGAAGCTCTTGCCTCCTAAAGTGATCTCACACTATCTTCCCCAATTTTTAATCATCGAATCCACTTCCGTAGAAGTCTCTAATCGTAAGGATCGTGCCAAAGTCTCCATCGGAATCCCTAAGCTATGAACGAGTGTCGTGGAAATGAAAGAGTGAATAGAACCTATGTCTACAAAAAATACATCTAGGGTGGAATAGATACAGATCGTACCTCTAATCATATCTAGAGCACCGTGGTTAAAAGACTCTTTTTCCTGGAGCTGAGCTCTCCCATGTCTGCCTGCTCCCCAAGGTCGGGGTGGACTACATCGGGGTGGTGGTGGTAACACCACAAACCATCACCCACCACCTACTGCTCGGCTAGATCCTCTGCCACATCTCCCACCCTGTGGACATCCTCACTTGAACCACTGTCACTATCTCGGTATCCCCTTCAACCATCTGATGTTCTTCCGTACGGCAGTTCGGGTCGTCACGCGCCATGTGTCCCTACCCACCGCACAAAAATCAAAGCCTTCTCCCCCCATCTGACACCCTCTAGACTGGGAGCCTCACACTACTGACCTTGAGTCCTAGGGTCCACCTCTGAAGGACCTGGCCCGCTTGGTCCCATACATATGTTGTCTGCTACCTACCAAAGATTCTTTTTCCTAGGGTCTGCTGGAAACTCTAACTTTGGGTGCATGCTCTACCAAGAATATCTCTATCAGAAGGGCTTGATCTAGCACCCCAGCCTGGGTAGGGATTCTGAGAGACACCATCAAATCACTAATATCCCACCCGAGTCCCTGCTCGAAGTCTTGATCCCCAAAGAAATGGTCTCACACTATGTTTTTGGAGTAGCGGGAAAGCTTCATGATGCTTGTTGAGTACTCAGAAACTGTCATCATTCCCTGTTGTAGGTGAAGCATCTTTTGAATTTTCACGGAGTACAATGTTGAAAGGAAAAACTCCTCCATAAAAATCCTCCCAAAGTCAACCCAAGTGAGGGTTTCCTCATCGTGATTCTGGATGGTCAAACTCTACCCTCTCCCCACTGAGCCCTGCTGAAGGCTCGCTGCCAAGATTGCCATCTGTTCAAGCAGTGTCCTCACTAAGTGGATGACTCGCGTCACATGGTCTAGCCATTCCTTATTGACCTAAGGATCAATCTCTCCCCTGAACTGGGGAGGTCTCTATCTCTGAAACCCATGTAGGGAACTGATCCAACGAATGTCCGCCACCAGAACTGCCGGTAGTAGATGCTAACCATTGGGTGGTGGCAGCACTGGTGCACCACCTGATGGGGTCATCTCAAGCACTATTCCCCGAATGAATGACTCATTTCTAGGTGGGTTGTCCTCATGATCTCGTATCAGTATCCTAGCTGGTCATCCACATGGATGCATCCTAAGTTAAATCAAGATGTACCATAGTTAGAAGGTTATACCTGGTGAGCTGACTATTATTCAAATAAAGGAGGCACTTATTCAACCAGTATTTTCATGAATTGGTCTAAAAATAGAATTGAAGGTCTTGGTGTATGGATACGTCGACCACTGCACAAACATTGGACTCCCCAAATCTAAAAGTCGAACTCGCAACACTTAACATTGTTCCCCCAAAAAACAAAACATCAGACTCCTAGTCTTTAAGGGGGAACTGAAAGCCCTCTAATACCACCTTTTCATGACCTGTCCCTTAGGGCCCATGTCGTGACTACCCCAGGCCCTCCTTCCATAGGTCAGGGGTTGGTGACTATAACCAGAAAGGCATTTCCCAAATATGGAACGACATTGCCTCAAAACCTGTACACACACAGAAAAGGCACACTGCGCAAAAGTAAAACACACCATAAGAAGAAATGTACAACCACAAATAAAAAAGAAACCCCACAGACTGTAAAAGTAAGTACTAAAGTAAAGGGTCCAGAATACATTCCCAACTAAAATGTAAATATGGAAAAAATGAAAAATAGCTCATGAGGTCATCTGCCAAAGATCCTACTAGAAGGTTAGGAACAACTCATCACTACGGCACTCCACAGCCACCATTCACCTTTGTACACCATCAAGTCATGGCTCCTTGAGACTCAATCAAAGCTACCCATCATCTTAACAAGACACAATAAGGTGCGGGTGAAGCCCATGCAGGGGTGAGTATAACAATACCCAGTAGGGACCCTGAGACCCTTTAAGGTATCTCATAATTCCACAAAGGATAAACCAAAAAGCATGATCTAATTCACAAAGCACAAAGAAAAATAAAACCCACACTAGGTATATTCTATGGTATTAACAATAGAATCATCAGTCACATCATTGAACACCGCAGCTAATGGAGAAATCCTCCTCTATCGAGTATAGTGGTCTGGACAATTCACAAAGAGGTTCTTCCCACTAACCTTTAATTTCTAAGGTACTCCTCCCCATTTTGTTAAGTGGTTCCGCCGGTTCACACAGAGCCACTCTCCACTGTGGCCTACTGAGGTACTCCTCCTGTCGAGTTTCATGGGTCTGTTGGGTCACACAAAGATTCTCCCCATAGTGGGCCAGCAAAGTCACAAAGAGGTGCTTCCCACTGGGTCGTCGAGTCACACAGAGTCGAAAGTCAGCAGTCTTCAGGTATCATCTAGTCCTAGGGTTCTTCAAATAGCACGCTTGTGATAAATAATCCTCAATACATTGGTTATATTGAAACAAGCACAAATTACCACTAAGAAGTTACCTGATTTTCATCCATGTCATAAGGGATCCATCGCAACAAACGACACGTCAACCAGATGCTCGGTCTTTAAGTTATAGGCATTTTAGTATCGAGGGCCTGGTTGGATTCTAGTACAATCCAACACAATGAAACTTTAACTTTATTTGAGTCTCTAGTGGAGTATCTCAAAAGGCCCTCCTCATCCTAAGGGTTCTGGTTCCATATACGGTTCATCAAACAGAAGTCTGGTTTATGTGATATTCTTGTTTAAGCGTAACTGGGAAAAATGGGGTCCATGTATGGTCTGTCCCTGTTGGACCGACCTGACCTGACCTACTACACCCGGACAGAAGGGGGCTAGGCTCAGGCTGGTAAGGCTGGGCATAATCCAGCCCACTGGGTTGTGTTCTTGGCCCATTGAACGCGGGCCAGGCCCTCTGGACCGCGGGTCTAGCCCGATCCCCATGGTTGGGTGCGGCCCATCGGGTCATGGATCCACTTGGCCCGTTGGCCGAGCACAGGGGTTATTCTACCTTCTTGAATGGATTTGTCTTTTAGGGTCTTCAAATACATGGAGCTAGTTGATTCCACACCTCCTAGACGTTCCGCGTGGATTGACCCATTATGGACCCGCGAGTGCCGGTCCGCCATCAGCCGTAACCCCCCTTCACGGCACGCTGCTGCAGCGCGCCCCCCAGCTCAGCAGCATCTACAGATGTCACTGTACCACCCAGTTGGTCTACGCAGACCGGACCGCAAAGTACCCACGGGCGCAGGTCTGCCCTCCATCATGGCTCGATTCCATGACCTTCATTCGCCGCCCACCACCACAGCGTGCCACCCCGCTTCAAAATGGCTGACACCGGTCGGTCTCTCCTTTCATTGCCATGGTGCCTTTGGGTACCGTCGTTCCTTCATGGCTGGTGGGTTCTAGCCGCGGCCTCCCTCAGTCACCGACGCCGTTGTGGCTTCTTCAGGGCCCCGTTGAAGCTCCGTTGGTCTGTTTTTATTCTTATCCACACCTACGAGCCTCTTGGTACAATTCCTATATTGCGCAGACCTTAGTTCCACCATGCAGCCATATCTTCCAGTTTCCCATGAAGAATGCAACCATAACCAAGTTCGGTGGAGGGTCTGGTCCATGTTCGTTTGGCCCGCGCACTTTACGTTAACATAATAACACAGGAAGCATTTCAAGAAGGAAACACTTCATAGGTAAACAAAAAAACCCTCAACCTTGTTTCCTTGGATGGAGCTATAGTTGAGGAAGTAGGGTCTACGTCCGAAGGTGTTCGTCAGCGCTTGATTTCGTCTGTCGATTCCTCCAATGACTATCGCTCGATCACCGTTCATCATCAGAGCAGGAATTCTCCGACGTTTCTTTTGAGCTTCCTCTCATAGCTCTCAAAAAACCAAAGCCTGAGCTTTGATAAAATAGACAAAAAGTGGGGAACAACGCACCTCACAATTAATGTGGTTCATTAATGATATTAATTAATGAACCTATTAATTCTCCCAATGGTGCAGTTAGTCAAGCTATTAATTCTCCAAGCAGTGCAGCAAAACAACCTAAGGGAAAAGCCATTAAATGGTATAACAGTGCACTGTGGTCCCACCACCATTCAATAGTTACAAATAAAGAAATAAAATAAACATTTGAGTTATTTTATTATTTTTTTGTAAATTCTAATAGTTATCGTTTTCATCAGACCCTTATCGGTCAAAGTTAGGCTTCCCTTATGAAAATCTCAGTGCTGCAGATTCAATAGTACCCATAGATTTTTAATCTAAGCACTGGTTCAAAAGATAGAATTTTCTGCCCACACGTTTACTAAAAGTACCTTAAAAGAAGTTAAAAATTCCATTTTGGGTTCTCTGAGCCTCATAATCACATTCCTTCAATTCAAACAACACGTAATAATTCCATTTAATTAAAAAAATTACATTGAATTTCCAGGTCTTTACAAATATTTTCTCATTCTTATTATCAATCTAGATATGTTGAACATCATCAAGGGATGGATTTTCGTTTCACTCATCATGTTGATGTTTATTTTTATCATCAATGTGTAATGATCCTTGTTGTCGATGAGAGCTCTTAGGTTTTTTAGGGAGAGTAGGATATGAGATTTGGTCATATGGGACTTTCTCTCCTAGAAAATATGATTTCTTTTTTCACTATTTCTGTTGATCTCAATGATATTTCTCTTATTTTTGATCTTCCCTGGATTGTTAGGGAATTCCATGATGTTTTTCCTAATTAATTATGTTGTTTTCCATCATATAGTTAGGTAGATTTTATGATCTGTTTAATGTTGGGTAAGTATCCAATCTCGATACCCTCATATCACATGTAACCAATAGTGCCGAAACAACTCAATATTTAGTTGGGTGATTTGATAGAGAAATCGTTTGTTCTCCCTAGTGTGTCTCCATGGGTATCCCAACTACTCCTTAATAAGAAGGATGATGGTTCACTTTGATTGTGAATGGACTATCAAATGTTGAACTGGGTAATGGTCATGAATAAGTATCCATTTCATTTTGTGGATGATTTTTTGATCAATGGAAAGGGAAAGATTTGTTTTCAATGATCAATCTATAGAGTGATGATCATCCACTCAATGTTCAGGGGTCTAATATACCGAATATGGATTTCAAGATTAGGTATAACCATTACAATTATTTTCTGATGCCTATTGGTCTAGGTAATTCTGGTAATTCTCTTATACATCTAACAAATCATATATTCCCTTAGTACATCATAACCTTTGTGGTTACGTTCATAGATGATATTTTGTTTCATTCGAGGTCCATGTATGAGGATGACAGACATATGGATTTAGTTTTAGAAATCCTAATGAATCACCATTTGTTTGGGAAGCATTGAAAATTTAGTTTATGGATTCAAGAAGTGAATTTTATGGTGTGAGTGATTTTTAAACATTCTTTATCATTTGATTATGAGAAGGTAAATGTTGTCTTTTCAGGGGGGATCCACATATTGTCTTTGAGATTCCGAGCTTCCATAGTATTTCATGATAATATTGGTAGTTCATCATGGATTTTTTAAATTTGGATTCAACCATGACTACTCTTACCAATATGTGAGTGAGGTTTACATGGGATGTGAAATGTATATTCTCTTTTTATGAGTTGAAATGATTTCTGATATAAACACCTATATCGATCTTACTTGAGCCTGGTAAGGGTTATGAGGTATAATGTAATGGATATGGTGCTATTTTGGGTTTTATTCTTATACAGGATGGTCATGTTATGGACTACAGTTCTCATCAGCTTAAACTGAATGAGAAGAATTACCCTACTCTTGATTTAGAGATTATAACCACTATTAATACACTTAAGTGTTGCTAGAATTATATTTTCTGCTAGATATTAATAGTATTTTATGATCATAAGTGGTTGAGTTATATATTTTATTTGACTTATTTTAATATTAGATAGTGTAATTTGTTGGAATACCTTTATAAGTTTAACTTTGACATTTCCTACACCCTAAGGAAGGGGGATGTTGTTGTATAAATTCTTAGCAGGAAAGTGCCATCACATGCTATCTTGGAATCAAAGGAATAGTAGAACCTAATGAGATTATTTTCTCAATTACATATTGATGCACGTGATGATGTTTTAAGTGTAAATATGACCTATTTTTAGTTATCATCATCTACATTAGAGTCTTTTCTACAGATTCAACAACATGATGATGAGTCCAGGGGAATCAAATAAAAACTTTATGGTGGGGAGAAAATTATAGTTGGTATATACCTTATAATGGTATCCAAAACATTGGGGATCAGTATTTCATCCTATCATCCGTGAAAAGATATGTTTTGTTTTAATATCATAGTTCTTTATGGGACATTCATTCAGGTGCTATAAAGATGTATTATGACATGAGATGATCTTTCTGGTGACTGAGTATAAGGTGAGACATTTTTGATTATCTTTCCCCCCATTAAACATTCCAACAAATAAAGGCAAATCATATGAAATCTTCTAGTTTTATGTATATATTTCATATGATAGTTTTTAAATTGGATGAAGTGTCTGTGGACTTCATTGTCAGATTACCATGAACTTCCCAGGGGAATAAATCAATCTAGGTGGTTATTTATTGGTTTAAAAAATCATTGCATTTCATTATGATTAGAGACACCCAAAATTTTGATGATATTGGTATTTTTTATGTGTAGAAGGTTTTGTGGTTATATGGGGTTCTCTATTCCATTGTTTTGGACATGTATCCTAGGTTAACCTCCAAGATTTGGAAGATTCTATAAGAGGTGACAGCGACTCAAGTTCAATTGATTACAACTTACCATCCACATAAAAAATTTGAGATAATGCATTTTTTTCTGGTCCTAGAAGATATTCTCCCTATCTACGTTTTATATTTTGGAGGATCATAGTCTATCTATCTCAGATGGGTCAATTTTCCATATAACAATGTTTTTCATTCATCAATTAGAATTGATCTCTTTGACGCTTTGAATGGTTTCCCATAAATATCACTTGTTTGGTGGGAAGAGGTGGGGGAGACCTATCTTGTGGTCCCATTATATTTTAACAGACATCATAAAGGATTCAATATATATCAAAAAATTTATATAGTAAAGAGTTTAAAGAAATATTATGTCGATCATCGATGCCATAATTTTTTATTTTCTGTAGGTGATTAGACTTTCTTGAATGTTTATCCTCATTTGAGTCACCATCATCTTGAAAAAAATGAAAGGTTTCTATGAGATTTTTGAAATATTTTTGTTCACTAAGAATTTTAGGTATATTGTGTATTAGTTATATTAATGAATTTATTAAATTTTATTCATGATGTATTCCACATATTTTAACTTAGGTAGTACCATCCGGATTCATCTCATTTTTTTTGGGAATAGATTAAGATGGAGACAGAAATTTTGGTTGTGAAGAAGCCTATTAAGATCATTTATTCTCAAGTGAATGTATTCTTTGGTATGATTATCCCTTTGGTCATAGTTTTATGGTAACATAGATCCAATTATCAACAGACATGGGCGCATGAATTGTCGATGTGGGAGTTGTGGCCTCACCTATTTTTAAAGCACCCTTTTTATACATGGATTCCCATAAATGAAAAGGTGTATGGTGGTGAGATTATAAAAGCATGGTTTAGGGTACACTCTTTTCATTACTTAAGAGTATATTCTGGGTTTCATAGGGTGTTGTAGTTGGTTTGGGAACATCCGAAAGAAACTGGTTTGGATGATTTCAATAGGGAATATTCACACAGTGAATGGAATTCATGTTATGAATTTGGGTACAGGTGGAATCCATGAAACCGGTTTATAGAATGTAATATTTTTAGTCTATAAAACATGTCCACATCACAAAATGTTCTATCAAGATAATTAAACCCGAGTTGAGGAATTATTTAGCATGCATGTGACTCATGGGATTCACATTGTGAGTCAATATTTTAGGTCATGAATTGTGCACAAACTATGGATTTTATACACTCCACACATAACATACATTCATTATTTGGACATGAAGAATTTACTCCTCAAACACTAGAAAATTATATTCTAATTTGGGTGATCTATATCCTTCTAGATCACTCAATTCAGTGTTGATCTCCATTGTGGTTGTGTTTCTTCTTCCTAGTAAGCGACCTTTCGACCTATTCATTTCCATTGGTTATGACATACATGTTGGTTTCTTTTACAAATCTAAAATTATGTGGCATATATAATTTAGGGATAATGTTATCTTATTCCTTCTATATTTTTTATGAAATCATATTCCATGGGTCAGTGCTTTGTTGGTTTTAGTGTGATGGGTGCATGTTATTTGGGGTATTTTGTGATATATCCTCTTATCCATTTTTTTGAAGTGATTATAATATATAAGAATAAATTCTAGGTACTCTATTATTATCTCTTCATTCCTTATAGTGTTAGTGCATCTGGTTATGGGAATGTTCGACCTGATTTTGAGGTAGGTGGTTCCTTCTCTAGCCTTTATTGATTGGACCTCGGTTGATATGGTTTTATAAATTTCTTTGTAAATGAATTTTAATAGTAATTTTGTGTGTGTGAATTGATTTGAAATAAAATAGGATTTCCCCTTATTTTGGTAAAATTAAAATGGTTGTTTTCAAAGAATTTATAAATGTTTTTTTCGAAGAAGGTTTGATAGAAGAAATGGGTTCTTTTAACTTGATTGTGAAAATTCATTTTTAAATTATTTGGGAAAATGTAAGACATGGGAATCCTTGATTAATTATGTGGAAGTTGTATCTTAGGGTTATCATCCTATATTACTACTGGGTGGGGGTTTCACTCTTGGGGTGTTCCACTCCTCCATATGCCCTCTACTCTATATACATGATATTGACATCATTAGAGAGTTCAATCATGGGGTCTTTATCTTCTCCCATATCCTATTGTTACAGAGGCTTTACTGTGCGAAATCCATTGATTTTGGTATGAGTAGTCTATTGGCCTAACCCATTGTGATACTTGGAAAGATTTTCCTATTCTTTAGCTTTTTATTTTTCTGGATTTGATGTAATGAAATAGATTTTGAGAAATTTTTAATTAAATTATGATTTGGATGATTTTGTGTTTCTTGTTTTGTGTACATTGTATAAAATGGAAATATTTACTATGATTTTCATATGAACTATTTTTTCACTTAACATGACTTGTTTTTTTAAATATTTACATTTGGATTATTTTTATATAGATGTAATATGGAACACTTGGGTGGGATATTACTGATATTTCTTAGCTCACACCTTTCTCACCCCTACGATGAAGTATAAACATAGTTATGTCCTTTGATATAGGAAAAAAGAAACATACCACAGTTAGGTGGTGAATTTTTTGTGAACTTGGTATGATAGTTTGTAGTAAAATAGTGGGGTGATTCTCACATTATCACATGGAGTATTTGTCTTTGTTTTAGTTTTCCTTTTATGTTATACTTGTACTTTGTGGTCATTTATGACTGTTTTGAGTTGTTTCACTTCTACTATTTTTCATTCATTTATGATGTATATTTTTTGGTTACTACTTTTCTATATCATTACAATATGTATATATATTCTGTCTCATTTTCTTAAAATTTGAAAAAAAAACATTCCCTCTGGCTATTTTTGATGCTCGGGTTCTTTTCACCCTCCTCTGTGATTCAAGATCTCCCTTCAGGTATGTGGAGGACTGAGTCGAGTTCCAATTTATGAGGGTATCCTATGTTGTTTCATTATAAATCATGTTGGGGAGGTGTCTCAAAAGGTATAATAATAGTTAGGTTATCAATTTTTGGAATGAAATAATAATATAATCCCAAAAAAAAGAATCCAATGGAAGGGTTCTAATCAAAGGGTGGGATTGAAAATAATTAAATAGTTTTGGGGGACACATAAAATGGTTTTCGATGGATATATTTGAAGGGGATAACAATAAAAAGATTATTGGTAATTGAGGGTATATTAAAATATTACAAATCATTCCAAGAAAATATATTATTTAAATAGATAGAATAAAATTTTCTAAATTTTCTACCTCAATGGAGTTGAGAAATTCTACATGGAAAGGATTAAAACTGAGCACCAATAAAGACATCAGAAGCTCCCACAATCCTTTGTTTCATTAATTTGAATACAAAAATCATCAAAACCAAATATAATATCTACTTCAACCTTTTATAGAAGAGTAATATTAATTAATGAAGAAATAGATATGAGAAAGAAACCTTGGATTGATAGAGAAACAACATTCAATGTGAGGGATTCGTAAAACTTGAATGTAGAATAAAAAAATCACTAAAAGAATCCCATAGGTCTCCAATGGTTCAAGATAAACATATAATATCACACTAAAAGGATGAGTTATGGTGAATTAATAATAAAAAATTGGGTTCATTGAATCACATGGTGGTATAAAGAGTCATGATACACTTGGAATGTTTTTAACATGCTTATGAGGATCACAATATGACCCTTTTGGATACTCCCCTTTTTAAAATTTAGTCAACTCTTATAAATATTGCATGACTAGGTTATGATGCAATAATTTTCCCCAGGTTATAATTTTTAAATTCCTATGAATCACAACATAGGCCTCATACATCCTATTTTGTCTTGATCATCCTAGAACAAGACCATGATGTAACCTATACACCATGGGGTAATGACCTATTGGAAGAAAAAACATATATTTTTGATAGCCAGCATTTTGTAGGGATGTTACTACCATCATAATGTAACTCACATTATGTAATATTAAACATAAATACTAGTCCTCATACAAGATTAAATCGAAACCCCGATAACACCCTTAATGGAACAACAATCCACAATAAAATGCAATGAATTATGTTGAATTAACCTAAGGTGTCATATATGATTAACCTATAAACACTGTAATACTCACTACATCACAATAATTTATCCCATACCCCTAACTCATTAATAATAACATAATTGAGTAGGACATGGTGTGGTAAAAAATCCTAACAAGAATATCATCTAAAACTCTATCATTTCCCCTACAAACTACCCCTTCACAAATATACATCTAAAAAACCCCAAAAAATAAAAAACCAGTGGTATAGGTAATTAAAAAATAGTACATTAAATACTGATAAATTAATTATTTTCCTCATGAATCTAAATAAATCCTAGAAAAAGGAGGAACAAAACCAAAGTGAAGAATCAGAAAAATCCAATTCATCACATTAGATACATCTTATAATATTGACATCCCTAATAAATCAAAACAAACCTGATTTGAGAAAAAACCCATAGAATAAAAACTATGGGAAGATATTTTAAAATATTAAATACACACTACCCACATTATCTTGGAATGTGTTTGGATTTTACTATAAAATAGTTCTAATAAGATTACTTCTAGAAATCTCATAACCTTGGGAGTTTCCTCTCAAACTAAAACTTCACCACTAAGGAAACCCGGTAATAATGAAATAAGATAATATCAACCAACTTGAATCATGAATAACCTCTTAAAAACTACTCCTTTCTCCTCAGAAAACTTTGTTTAAAATAATCTTTCCTTTTAAATAAGTTATAAACCTTTTTAAACACAATATATTTCTTGAAAACAAAACCCTTTTAAAAAATTTGTAATAATGGTTACTAATTTCATTAAATAGGGAATTAATTTATTTTAATACAAATCAATGCTCACAATATTTTTTAATAGGATTTTATAGTTATCATGAGAATAAACATGAGGTTATTTAAATAAAGGTTTAGAGTTTCTAACTCACGATACACCTCACTTTCCATACCATAACTAACTTCCAACCGAAGAATTAGAGACATGTCATACCTTAGAAAATTCTTGTTGATGATGCCTTACCACATAACAAAAATGACACATTAACATAAGTATTTCAAGATACCTCAAACTACATAGTTCTAGAGCTTTGATAAATGCATAAATTTTATAATATCACATCCGAATCCATAAGACCCATAACTCAGGGAATTCATCTTGAGACTAGCTAGTCTTCTTTATTCTTCCTCACGGAATCATCCATTTTTACAAGGGAAAAACCTTCTTGAACATTTTGTGAAAAAATTACAAAAAAATCTCATCAGGATGGCCATTCTATATCACCCATTATATCCAAGACTCTTATAAAGAAAAAAATATAGTTATCACATATTGTTTTAATTTTATCAAAAATATATAAATAATCAAATCATGTAATTAAATACATTACTTAGTGAAACATATCTTTCACCACCAACTCATTACAATAATACATTATTTATACACAATCATTCTATATACCATTTATCACAGAATATTCAAAAATATATACTTTCTAACTTATTAACCACACCCATTTCACAATATCATATCCAAATCATAATAGAGATATGAAAAATGATAATTCCTTTCACACATTATTTCCTTGGAATGATAAATAAATCACCACATTCATCAAAATTATTATTGAAGTAAAATATATCATCAATAAGGCATACTAATGTTTTATCGGTTAAAGTAAATCTAAATGACCAATATATAATATTAAACCATTTTAAGAGAAACATTTATTTGGAGGTAAATGATGATTATTCATATCTAATTCTTTCATAATTTCCAAATTCTTATTATACATTCATCATAGTACTTGTACCATACTAATTTTCTTATTAATAATATTATCATTCTTTTGACTCATAATTTATTTTCCACCTGTTTCCCTTTCATGATTAATACTTAAATAAAAACATAACAGGCTTAATAAATCATGTATAAAATTAAATCACACTGTAAAAAATTTAAATAATTCATGATCTGTATGATATAAATAGAAACTAACATATAATTTCTTATCATTCTTACATAATAATTCATTTTAATAATTTATTTATCTAAATAATATTATTTACATCAATTATTCCTAACAAGTTACTTATTAATTTAAATTATGAGTCATTAATTCCTTTTAAGTACATATTATGCAAGTATCACAACATTTTTTTTAAATCATTCATGTTATGTAATAATAATTGAAACAATAATATGTAATTTAATTAAGTGAAGTCATACTTATAACTTTCATTTAATTATGAAAAACTTACTAAATTATGGGGTTATTTTAATACATGGAATTCATATTATGATACATTGGAATCTAAAACGTGTTTCTTACACCTTTCATTCAATTTTTTTAATTTAAATAATAATTAATCAAAAATGGTGTTTTTAATCAAGGAGGCTCTTGAAATAGTTTTTTATTACTCTCATGATATTTAAGGCATTCTTCATCATCAATGGTAGTAATAATTTTAATTATAAAATTTATTATACATTTTTTCTAATTAAAATTCATTAAACATTATATTATAGAACTAAACATGACATGTAACTGCAATAAATTCATGTATAATACCATGAAATGAATCTATAAGAAATAATTTTTAAACTAACATGAATAAATTACTATAAAAATTAATGAAATAAAATTTTAAAGACTACAATATATCAATTTATGTTAGAAAAATAATCACACTAACAAAATCAAAACATAAAATTTTAACTTAAATGAAACCTGTGATAAAAATTAATTCAAACTTCCTAACTTTCATACCCTGAAATCATTTAATTTTAACCTAAAAATTCTTATTTAACTATCATGGTACTTGATTGGGATAATATAGAGATATTATACATATTTCCTCGCCATAACCTCTTTGGAATTTATGGTTCTAGAATCATGTGTAGGGGAAACTATATATGAGTGTTCTAGCTAGTCCCTTTCCGCCATCATAAGTTGTGTTTCAATTTCACTATTTCTCTACAAAAACCTTGTAATTTTAAATTTTTTAGAACTAAAAAAATACATAATATCTCTCAATTAAATGCTTTTGTTCCAATTTTTCAGGAATATAACCATTGAAACCCCTCCTAGGTTTGGAGAGAAGATGATTTTGACTCCTAGAGCCTTCCTCTAATGGGATATGAGTTGATGAGTAGCAGTGAAGGTAACAAAAATATGTATTGTAGTAATTAACCTCCTAAATTCTAGTAAAATAAATCAAAACATCAATGAGCTCTATATATTTAGAGAAAATATAAAAAATCACATACCTAACCCATCTCTACATCTCGATGTATGTAATTTAATAAAGGAAATGAAATAATGACTAACCAAACACCACTCTAGCAACCTAATGTAAACAATAACCAATCTTAATAAAACTATCATACAAAAAAACTCATGAAAACTATAGTGGGGTGAAAAATTTGTAGTAATAAGTAGGATCATACTTCTAAAACATTTAGTATCTATGTGAAATAAAGGTATTGGGATAAACATGGGAGAGATAAACTATGAAAAGGATAAATTAGGTATCAAGATTAGGGATAGTAAATAAATCATACCATAAGGTAAAAAAATTCTACAATCAAATCACCACATCACATCTATGTTACACTAATATTTATAAATGAGGGTTATATTAGATTTCTTGAATCATATAAGAATGAATGAAAAATTCCATAATCTTATAATTACTATTTCGATCATCATCATTATTTCACCATATCATCAACCAAACATAATCACATCATCACCATAAAATGATCACAACCACAGCCATATCCAAACCACTACCACATAACTATATCTATAGCCGCATCACAACTACCATAAAATCACCACAACCACAACCCCATCATGACCACTAATATACCACCACATTCATAACCACATCACAACAACCACCACATCATTATCTAATCAACTCATTCTATAAATGAGATAAACCATAGACTAAATTCATGATACAACATTATGCCCCCACAATATGGGGATATGTGTACATGTCATAAATATTTTCCATTATAGACAATAAAAAATGTAAATGGTGTTATTTGGATCCATTCTAGCTTGTGTGTGTGTTTATATATATACATATCCACTAAACTTTAATATATAATAGCTTTTGAATATATATAAATGCATATCATAATCGTCATCCATTTCAATCGATAAAATCTACATACATACAATAACCTCGATCCATTGAAAACATTGTATAGATCCACTATTCCTTAATCCATTATAGTCCATAAAAGTATATATAAAATTGAAACCCAATACATTATTAATGTATAATATCATGACATAATAAAGAAAAAAATTTAGAATAAAAAAACAATCAAACCAAAAAACAAAATAATAATAGTCAATGTAACATCATAATGTTTAATAAAGGAAAAACATCAATACACTATCTGTAAAACTAAAAACATCAATTCCTGAAAAGATAATCAAACATTTTAGAAAATTGATATATAAGAAAACTTAATCCCTACAACATGTTTATTTTAACCTTGAAATTATTTATCCCATCAAAATTGATTAAAAAAAATTCATTCTCATCTCATAGTTAAAATGATATTTATATTTTACTCATTATCATATCAGTTTAAATATCTAATTCATTAAATAAACTCATTATGAATCATATAATAATTACACTAAGTAATAAAATTATATAATTTTGATTTATGATATAATAAAATATAACATAGTCAATGTCAATCGTAATTAAACAAACATAAATTAAAAATAATAAAAATAGTTATCATTACATCATACAATATATTTCTAATAAGTATTATTAAAATCACAATGTCAGATTAATATCTTACCAATTAATTTATTCAATTACACTATCCCATTTAGTTATTTATCTAATTAAATTATTACATATAATTACAATTAACTATGATAAGACAATGAGATTACCTTACATTCTAACACACCACTTACAAAATAATACACTAATGAAATACCAAAATCTACATAACAACTCAAAACCAACTTATAAACTATATCCATATCCTCTGAAGACACCCATCATCAAGACTTAATAAATCTAACAATAATAAACCTACACAACCTATTAAGAACCTTACAAACATTAATTGAAAACAAAATTAATGGAATCACTCAAAGAAGGAACACTTGAACCCTATTCATATATATTACTTATCAATTTCAAACTCAAGACAAAAATCAATCATTATAGGGAATGAAAAAAACATGATATGCAGTGATTATTCTTAAGAGACTAATAAAAATACATTATATCTCACCTAATAATTATAAACAACTTAAGCTATTTCAATATTCAAAACTAAAAGGAAAGAATTAGCACTTTAGTCATTTTATTCCACTAATTATATTTTATTATTATATACATTAACAAGAAAATAAACAAACTATAATAAAGTTAAAATCCCAACTCTATCGTAAACATAGTTACAATACATAAATTATTTCCATGTTAATTAATATTTAATTTGTTGGTTTTTTTATTATGATTATATTACCACTCTTAAATCACTCCCAGTTTAAACATATGATTCAAACATAGTATTATCAACCAAATGTTGTAGTATATATTCATCATATAATAAATAATTATACTTTAAAAAAGAATCTTTCTAAATATATTCATACATACATATTCTTTATTACCATTCAATATTACCATTTTCAATCCCATTTCAATAATAAATCCCATTCGACATGCATTATAATATTATGAGCTTTCATCTATATCATAATAATCATAGAAACATAACATATTTGAAGAGGTTTTAACATGATCAAATTTACACATTCATCTAATTATTCAGTATTTAACTTCTTTAATGTAAACATAAAATTCATAAGGAAACCAAAAAATAATAATACCTTTATAAAAAAAATTCGAGGATGTAAGAAAAAGAGTAATAAAAAAGAAAACTTAGAAACACTAAAACAATTTAGGAAATAAATGGAATGAAAACATACAATATTTCCTTCCCTTGGACTAAAATTAAAAAGACATATCTAAAGAGATGAATTTAATATATACAATATAATAAAGAAAACAATAACCCCTTCATGTGGACCAAAAAAGTCACACTGAGACCAAGGGAAGAGTATGACATTATAGAAATAAATAAACTTAATGATAAATCATGCCTTCTTATGAATAATCCATCTATATCAATCTTGATGGAAGATAAAAACATGCAATGTTAGAGAGGAATCTGAGAATTTTGGTTAAGGTGTAGGCTATCAAAGGTTATATTGTTGTTAAAAATGATTCATTTATTATAGAATCCAATGGAAGGGACCTAATAAAAGGGGATGATAGAAAAAAGAAAATAGTGTAAAGGGAATCATAAAAGGGTATCTAATAATTAGATTTTAAGGGGATAAAAATAAAATTCTTATGGATTAACAAGGGTAACTATGAATACTACATCATATACTAAGAAAAATATTATTCCCGTAGATAGAATAAAGTATTAAAAGTTCCCTACCACAAAGTAGCTAAGACATTTCACATAAAAATGACTGAAATTAAGAAACAATGAATCCATGAGAAGATCCCCACAACCTTCATCACATTAATCCACATTAAAATCCCCATAAAAAGCACATATAATCCCCTTTTCAACCTTATATAGAAGAGTTATCAAAATTAATTGTGGAATTGAGATAAAAAATACACCTTAGTTTGATTGAAAAATAACCTTGAAAATGTGGACTTTAAAAACAAAAAATTAACACCAAAGGATCACCAAAGGAAGACACAATTCCACCTATGTTTCAATAGAAACAAGGAATATCAAACTAAATAGAGTGGGAAAAACTGAATTTGAAATAAAAATTTGGATTCATGGGATCATGTTCTGATTGAAAGCATCATTATTGAACATTAAAGGTTTAAATTCATGTCCAGGGATCAAGAAAGAATCCTACCAATAATTTAAACTTTTAAAACATAGTCAAAATTTTTAAATATTATATGAATGAGGTAGGTCATGGAATAACCATAATCACCATGCTAAAATATTTGAATTCTAAAGAATAATGGAATAGACCTTGATCCCACACTTCTAACCTAATAGAATAAGTATAAACCCCCCATGAATCTCATGTACTATAAATAAATGACTTCTAGGAAGAAATAACCTCTTATTTTGAGAACTAACCCTTCATGGTTAATTTCCTATCATCACGACACTACTTACCTTTTGAAATATTAAATAAAAAACATGGTCCTTATATAAGGTTAACAAAAACATTGGAAAGACCCTCCTTGACCCAAGTATCACACACCCCAACACAATGACTTTCATAATATTACCCAAAGGATAATATAATATTTTTCTAGAAATAATATGAGACTCACTACTTTATAACACATTATCTTATTCCACAACTTCATTGACCATAATGTAATGAAATCGGTCAAAGTGTGATAAAATTTCCTAGTTAGAATATCAACTAAAACTCTACCCTTATCCCTCCAAACTAACACAACGCCTCTAAATTCCTATAACACCAATGAAATAATATAATATGTTTCTAGAAAATTCGGGTACCTTATAGGTGTGGTACATGTGTCTTTCTTGATTATGTTGATATGTGAATGGAGATGATTTTAAGTAAGATATATTTAACTAAATAAATGATCCAAAAATAAATTCATTATTTTGGGCCTATAAGTATATTTTTTTTAAGATATGACTTATAGAAGGAGTACTCATGCAAGTCAGCTAATATATATCTAACCTGATTTACTTATTGACCACCAAAGAGCCAACCTTGAGAAGAATTATTCTTGAAGTGATACACCATATGAGGTTTTTCATCAAATCTTTCTAAAGGATGATAGGCATGTTTCTAATATAGAGAAGGAGAGTTCATTAAAGGAGCATGATATTTATTTTAGTCTAGTCGATTCCAAGAAAGAGCATTGTATTTCACAAATTATAATCTTGTAATGGGCTTCTACTCATTTGTGAAAGATCCTTTTCATACATGAGAATGGAGAGTTTAAAGTAAATTTAGAGGATTTTTTATGTAGTTTCATGCTATGTTACTTTATTCTATGGTGAATGTTTGTAATAAATAAGAGTTTATATCTCTTAATCAAGGGATACTAAGTATATTTGAGATTGTAAACAAGTTCATATATCTACTTCCTAAAGATCCTTAAATTATTCTTTATAATGATTTTAGGGTGTGATATAAGGAGGAGGCATTGCTCTCAGTGATTTAACACCAACCCACAACATTTTTATTTCTAGAATATATTTAGGTGTTGGTGAAGGAAGAGGTGATAGAGAATATACTTAAAATTATCAGATCCCATCCAAATAGAATTCATAAGAACTTCTTGAGGAGTAGGTCCTTAAATATTGTTTCTTCCTAATCAATTTTTTTGAGGTTTTGTCTAATAGGTAATCAGTCTGATTTTTATTCATTTCACTTCTCTAAAGCTAGAAATTCTCATGTCTCTTTTGGGAGTTCTTTTCCTGTATAATTTTATTATGAGGGTCATTAACATTTATTGTTCATGTTCCTAACCATAATTTGTGCATAGTGTGGTGTGGGTGATTAGCTTATAAGATGTCTCGAAAATTGTTTCCCTAAATCCCTTACTAGTAGTAGCACGGTCAAAAGGATTTTGGTAATGAGAGAGTAGGTAATTATGATACAGGGAAATGTTCTGATGTTTCTTTACCTAGGGGATACATGGATTAGTATCTTTATGGAATTTACTATCATTAAGTTCAATGATTAAAAGTATATGGGTATAGTTAGTATCATATAATTAAATTTCAAACACTAGGTGTCTAGGTATTGTTGCACTTATCATTTCCTTATCTTCTACACTAGTATATGATTTATTTGATTCCAGAGTTTCACACTCCATTATTACACCCAAAATAATTCAAATTTTGAGTCTAAATATGGATATAATTACAATACCTTGTAGTTTACTAAACTAGTCAAAATTTAGTTTAGTTTTTTTATAGTCTTTTAGGGTTCTGAGCTGGTGTTGGGTAAATATCTAGTTGATGGTAGATTTATTATTACTGTATATACAACCATGATATATCATCCTTGACATGAATTGTTTTTATTTTGTGCAATATTTCATTTATTTAGTGCCAATAATGTTATTTTTTATTGATATAGAAGGAATTGTTCATTGGAAAGTGGGATCATCAAAGATATTGTAGGGATATAGAGCCCTTATCATTTCACCTAGAAGAGTTTATATTGGGATTGATTTTTGTTTATGAAATAGTTTTCTAAAGAATCATGGATTAATTCTATGATTTGTTCCATGAAGAGTTTGTAAGGATATCACCATGACATGTATCCACTTTGGGATAGAGTAACAATATGGCGTCTATTTGATTTTGATGGATCCTTATTGGATGATACCATATGAGTTTTGAGATTTTTTTATTCTAAATGATGATCTTTTGTAGAAGGGTTTTATCCAGCCTATTGTCTCATATTCGAGGGATCCAATGTTATTCACCAAGAATGTGGATGTTAGTTTGAGGTTATGAATAGACTAAAAATGATTTAACTAAATAATGGAAATGAATTTATATCATAAATAATTATTTTTTTTGTCATTTAGAGATAGTTAGTTGGTTCATAAAGATTTATCTATGGTTTAGATATTATCAGATGAGGATGGAGGAGAAATATATCATGAAGATATTTTTTAGGTGTTTTATAGTCTCTTCAAGTACATGGTTGTGAATTTATGTGTCATAAATTCCCTATCTATTTTTAGTGGATCGATGAGCTTAGTGTTCCATATGTTCTTGTATCTCTTTTTGATAGTATTCTGTAATTTCATCCTCAAGTATTCTAAATTATATTGTGAATATATTAGAGTATCTAAGGTTTGTTTTGGCTGTTTTTGGTGACATCAACTCTATAAGAAGTTTTCAAAGTTTATGTTTGGGATATAAGAGACTCAATTGTTCATTCATGTTGTATCTCAGTAAGGAATAGTGTTGGATACTTCAATTATCTAATAATTTTTTCTTTGGAGAATCTCAAGAATGTAGTAAAAGTTTAAAAATTTCTTGTTATTTCCTGATATTATGGTAGGTTCATGCTTATTTTAATTACATTTTTACCCTTTTATATCAATGATTAAAAAATAAATGACCATTCTATGTACCATTATTTATTAGGTTGAATTTTAATTCCTTAAGTAGAAGATGATTAGTACTTTTATCATTTGTTTTCTATAAAATAGAGTTATGTATGAGGTATCCTATGATGATTCTCAACTTTGATTGAGTTTTTGTTATTGCAGTTGAGTGAAGTGGTCTCTATTATGTCACCAAAGTTCTATCCCCTTGATAGTTACAATAGCACACTTAATCTTATGTTGGTGGTAGTAATGTTTTTTCTATATCTAATTAAGTGTTAAATCATTAGTAAGAAATTTCATGTCTTCAATGGTCACGAAATAATAAGGTATATTGTCTATCAACATTATTTGAATTTACATTAGTTGTGGAAATTAGTTTTACCAGCTTAAAACTTCAACATTGCCAATACACTAAGGAGAGAAAATGTGGTACCTAATGCATTGAGAAAAATGTCCCATAGTGGTGTTTTCAATGAGTTTGAATATTAATATAGTGTGATAGAGGATGTTATAAATTTTTATCTTGAAATTGCTGAGGTTAGTTATGATGATTTCTTATATCAGATGAAAATTCATCCATACTTGTTGTATTGGTTGGAGGAGTCGAAGTTAGGAGACATCTATATAGATATCTGGAATGATAATATATTTTTTTCATAAATATCATTAGTTGTGGATAAATTATAATTATAATTGGTTATTAGTTCATAGAAAATTTGTTATTATATCATAAATGGATTTTTTATTCCATCAACAACAGAGAATGTGGTTATCCATTAATTTAATAGGTCATATTTTGTACTGAATCGTGTATTTCTAAGAAGTATCACACTATAGGGAGTAAATTTATATATATGGTTATAATGAAGAAAACATTGGAGTTTGCGTCTCTATGTTTGGTGTGACTGTAAGTGAAATATGGATAATGTGTTTAAGTGGATGGTTATGATGAGGATAGTGATTAAGTTTCCTCATTCTTTAGATATAAAATATTTGAATGATGTTGATGCATTGATGATGCTTTATGTAAAATAGATTATACATATTCATACTTTTGTAATGATGATCATCTTTGATAAATATCCTTGTTTGACCTCATGTGTTTGGAATCATCCTCAAAATTATTTTTCCTATCAACTATTCCTTATCATAGTGTTTCATTTATAGTTATATAATCAAATAGAGTGAACTATCCAAATGTTGGAGGATAAATTACATGAATATGTTCTTAACTTTAGAATTTTTTGGAAGAAACACATACCATTGATTTATTTTTTCAATATTAATAGTTATAACCCTTTTCTTGGAATTTTTCAATTTTAACCACTTTATAGATGACCTTGAAGATTTTTTTGTGCTAGAATGTGTTTGGGGAGTTAATAAATCTTATATCATATTTTGTGAATATAACAATAGAGAATTTGTTGGTGGTTTATGAAAATATAATGTCAAATCATCATCATAAAAAGTCTTATGTATATTAGAGGAATATATATTTGTAGTTTTATTTTTGGGATCACGTGTTCTTGATGGTCTCTCTTTATCATGGGTATTGGTGGTTTGGTCAAGGCCAAAAATCGATCTCATTAGTTCATCAGAACTTTTGAGGTGTTAGAGATCTTTGTAAATATGTAATACTAGTTGGCACTTCATCTATAAATGGATCTAATTTATAATGTTTTCAATGTATCACATCTTTATATCTATATTAAAAATGATTCTCAAGTTATTGATAAGAGAGTTGAAAATTTTGGATGATGTGATGTACATGAAATGACCTTTTGAGATCTAAGACCTCTAAGAGAAGGTGTTGTATGGGTATTTTATTTCCTTGGTTTACTTATTATAGTGTAATGATTTCTTATAGGTGTGTATACGTGATCAATCTTGGAAGATTCATGCATTGTATCCCTTTCTAGTTTGAACCTTTTTTTATGATGGGATATTTTTTCTTATACTAGTATAATTGAAGTGGTATTTTACATTGTGTTGTTTTTATTAATTTGGTCATGAAAGGGTTTTCATTTGGGAGGTATCTTAGGTGGTGTTTTCATTTTGTGATTGTATAGTTTTATTCTCTAGATTGGTTTTGATTCATGAGGTCGAAAATAATTTGAGAGGAGTCTAATATAGAATCTTCTATTTCTTATGATCCTCTATACTACTTTTTTGAGGTTTTTGGGGTGTTCATGAGTGATTTAGAGGATAATAGTGAAAGAAATATGGATTTTGACCTAAAATTTTAGAAAAAATTATGTATCACCCTATGATCAATGACACTACCCTATAATTTGTTGGTTGGAAAATATGGGTTGTTTTAAGATGGAATTTTTTCATTGTCCAATAGAGTTATGACCCAAGGATGTGATTTGTGGTGTGGTTATTATGATGTAAAATCATGGAATTCCCTTCATTGGCCATTATATTGTCATTTTACATTACTGTGTTAGGTGGTATCATGTATAGTTGCATTATTCTTCTACTTTCATATTATATGATAGATGTTTCACTACGGTTATGGGAAATTTGATGTAGCTTGGGGGGGTATCATGTATAAGTGATGTATTTTTGGTTATCCACACTAATTCATGAAGGATTAATCATTGATTCATAAGTTACTTTATTTCACTGTGAAATATATTTGTTATGTCAAACTTAAACAATTTTCCCCCATAAATTTTGTAGAGATTACATTTTGATTATTAGGTTGGACCACTATTGCAATGTGTAACTATATGTTGTATTTTGATCTTACGCCTCTTGGTTATTAATATAAATTTTTGTTCCTACTCAAATTACTAACAAATCTTATAAACTTCTTCAAAACCTGACATCCTTTAGCTCAATTTTGTGAAATATTGGTTTGCCCTTTCTGAATTGTAACCCTTGGTTTCATGTTATCAATCCCTTGGGATCCAGGACACTCTTTTCTCTATTTTTCCTTTATTACTATTCCTTATCATGAAGGACTTGATAGTGTATTGGATTCAGTTTAGTTTATGTTTGGTAGTGGAATTGAGTAATAATGGTTGTTTATTAGTTTTGTGGGGGATCCTTATGTGTTTTTTGGTTCTTGATCAATGTTTTCACCTCTTTCTTGTGCATTGGTTGTTGAAGCTCTGATTAAGGTTAAGGATTTGAGATATTATTCATATTATTATGTATAAATGTGAAATATTCATACCTATTGTCTCAATAGGTAGTTAGTTGAATAAACCTTATAAATATAATCAAATAAAATAAAGTAATAGTAAGGGATTATGTGAATTTAAGTTTTTATATGTTTTCTGTATTATTGGTAGTGATCTTTCATATGTTGATTTTATGGTTTTTAATTTGAATTATTGTTATTTTGTATTGATATACTTTCTAACATTTAATAATTATCCAATTCACTAGCATATTTTAATGAAAAGGGAGATGTGAAAAAATGAAATTTATATTCATGTTGTTTATGCAAGTGACATTAGATTAATATAGATGTGTAAATAAATAAAAATATTTTAAAGTATCTTATTATATATTTTTTGATTCTATTGTATTTTTTTGTTAGTATTTATACAGTGGAAGATGAGAAATGATATGATGTTTTTTGTGGTGGTAGTTTGGAATTTTTGATTTGAAAAGGAAATGAATGATATTTTTAAGGGGGTGGAATCAATAATGTGTTTATTTGAATAAGGTATTTTGGTGGTTATTTTAGTGTCAAGGGACTATATTATGATCTATGTCCAAGTTGGTGTGTAATATGGATCTATTCTTAAATTAATGAATTTATAATTGGATATGAAGTGTGATGAAATGAATAAAGGGGGGGGGGGCATAATTAATGCAATGATGGGAAATTGATGAAGTATAAAATAATTGATGCCTAAATTCTTGAAGGAAATGATATTGTACTAATGGGATAGTGGATAAACTAAATATAGTTTAAGGAAAAAAATGTGTCTTGTAAAATAAAAATATAAAAATTGGAATTTATTTGATAAAATGGGAATTTGGAAATTGTGTGAGATTATTATGTAGTGGTGGTGGTTTGTTTGGGTTGTGTTAGTAGTGAAAGCTATAGAAAATGTGGGATATTTTAGATTATGGTGTGCGATAATTTGAAAATGGTGTGCGACTATTTGAAAAATATTGTGCGACTATTCATGCATGAGATATTTAGTGAGTAATACTTATAGTGGGTGGGGGATAGTTGACCCACTTTGGGTAATGAGTTGTCTCTACTATTATTCACAGAGGAATTATTTTGATTATTTCACATTTTCATGAGAGTATTTGGGGCGGATCCTATTGAGTATAAATTTATTGTCACCCCTTTCTATATATATTATATTTTTATTGATCGATAAGAAGGAAATGCCGACAGAGTTGGAAATTATATGTTCATGGTCAGCGATGGTGTTCATTAAATTTTGTCAAGTCACTTCCATAGTAGTTTCTTTGTGTTTTTTTAATTTTAGAACCTTTTTATGTATAGAATTTCATGAAACATGGGATTATGGGTTTTTTGTATTTATATTATGGGGTTGATTGGTGTATTCTATCTTCTTTTTTTAGGATATATATGGGAAATTTCTCTTATATGTGTATTCCTAGATCCTCATTACTAGTCTCTAACCCATGGTCTACTATAGGAAGGTTTTGATGGATTTACTCATCATAGTAACCAATATAATAGGGGTTCTATTAGTGATGGGTTATGAAATATTATCACATGTGAAGGTTCTAAGGCGCAAAAAAGGATGGGGTGTGATCTAAATTTAAATTTTTTACATATAAAATTGACAAAAACAGTCCCAAAACATTTTATAAAATAATCACACTTAATTTATTATTTCAAATATTATTTTTTCCTCATCATTTACATCACTGAACCAATAACTAATGTTGTTGAAATTTTCATTATATTTAAAATCTATATGAGTACTCTTATAGACATATCCACACATGATCCATGAAACTATGAATGATGTTATTGAACTCCCATGTACTAGCATGAGAAGAAAAAATTCTTTGCATTGTTCATCTTTATCATTATAATGGTTCTCTTATTTTCTATATATAAAAATGAGCTACAGATGGATGATTCACTCTAATTTACTCTCTCGAACATGAGAGGAGAATTCACATGAGAATCTTATTTCATGACGATGACACACATATCGATTTTTATAAATTACCTTAATATTAAAATAAAAATAAAAAATTATATTATTTTTATTTAATATAAATAAACATTCCATGTCTAATTTTATAAAAAAAATAACAACCTTTTTAGTTGAAAAGAAATAAAACACACCATGTCACTTATCTATTAAAAAATAATTATAAAAAACTATAATTATTTTAAATGGAAAATAAAAATAAAATATCATTTCTTAAATAAACATTTATTTAAATAATATTAAAATAAATATATTGGACAATTAACAAACTATGAGACCTTTTATACCAATATTGATCATAGGACAACAAAATATTTGATTGGTTAAATAAATAAATATTATATTTACTAAACTTGTGAATAAATTTTTAATTTTGATATATTCACATAACTTGATTAATATTTTTATTTTATAAAATTCATGTTATTTTTCAATAAATTAATATTATATTCATTAACTAATAAATAAATAAATAATTAATTAAATTCAACACATATATTAAAAACTGTAATATCTCATGATTGAATATTACAATCAACTTAACTGGAAAAAAAATCGTTCCATGGGCTGGGAATAAATTTATTCTTTAACATAAATTCAATAGAATTTAGTGATATTTAGGATATACTTAGTTTGTGAACCTCTATGCCCCTTTCTCAATATAAATAGAAAGAACCTACTTATAGTCTTAAATTAGAATCTAGGAACATTTCAAGGAACCCATCGACAATTAATTTATTGTAGAAACTACAAAAATCATCACGTGATTGCTACTTTATGATGTAATACTTTTTTTGACTGATATACCATTACACTATATGCACACCTGTGTCACTATCATGTACATTTGACATATCTTTATGAGATTTTTTTAAATGAAATTTTCTATATACAACCATGTCCATGTATTTATATGAGACACTTCTATTTCAATGTAATGGATAGATATTTCTTCTTCTTAAATTTTGAATAGAATAATCAGATATTATCTATAAAATTAATTATATACCAATCATGTTTCATCAAGTGGAATACATTTATTGATGGGTAAATATTTTATGGTTTTCATCCAGTATCATGGTACACAATTCATGGAATACATGAATAATAATATAAATTCCAAGGACTAATACAGATGCTCATAGATAAGATCATCCGATGACACATATGATACATGGTGTTCTTATTTTCAATTCTACCCTTGTGACATCCCTTTTTGAAGATCACCAATTATGAACTTTGTGAGAATAATTATCAAGGCTTATAAGACCACAACACTTAATAGTCAAATATTAATTTTTCACCATCAATATAGTAATCCTAGATCATATGACATATCTTTAAGAATTCCATCATGGAATTTATAGTTTATCTTTATATCATGGATTTTCTAAAATGTATTAATGAAAATCATACAATAAGGTCATTATCACATAGATGTGAAAATATGTAAAATCTGGTGTGGGATAATACATGTATAAAATAAATACATGATTTGGCAATCGAAAGTGTAGACACCAATTACTTCATTGTAACAAACTCCAATAGAAATACACTTTCACAAGATAGAAATTTTAATAACTCTTAATGAACTAGCTCTCATATAATTTTTATTCTTCTGCTAAGGAATTTCTTAAGTCAATGGGGCTACCATATTATTCACTATTATTACTATACTCACTATGACTTCACCCCTTTGAGTAAAATATCTCAAGAGAATAAATCCTTGAGTATATACATTTTTTACTAAATCAAAACCTTAACATAAAAAAAGTACATTTATTTTAATATTATCATGTTATACACTGTGAAAGTACATTATATTCTCAATACAATTCCATGACTCATAAAAAGTCATTAAATATTTATATTACTTATTTATCTACATCACAATATTCAATATATATTATAATTTTAGATATGTTTAAAAATTGATTTAATGAATTTATCATTCTCATTTGTTCAACAAAAAAATATATTACTAGATTAATCGATATATAGATAGATTAGTTGTGTATCCACTTAGTGACTAGTTTTTATTATACTGTAATCACCACGAGCTTATACCTTTTATTTTCTCAGGTACTTTTTTATATTTATGACTACTTCCTATATTTTGTTTTCCCAAACATATTTTACATTTTCATCAAGATTTTTTCTTAATAAATATTAAAATTAGTACATATTAGTGAATAATTTATGGATTCCATCATCTAAGAATATTAATTTTTAATCATTAACTTAATCTCCTCTAATAACAAAAAATCATATTGGGGAGATTTATATAATGTTCTATAGATAATAATTCACTCATGTATTTGTAAATATCACATTTTTAATACCATTTAAATTTATGTATTATGACCTAGTCTAAGTGACCCCTATATTAATTTTAGTATATATTTTTCCCTATAAAAGAATTAACTAATTTAACAATTCATTAGAGAAATATTTCCAGGTCAAAACTTATTTTTAGACTATTACCCTTTTTCCATTGACAATGTTTTATTGGCATATATTACTAGGAAGACTACAAAACTCCTAATAAACTTATATAGACACACTAATTTACCATAATCTTAAAATATAAGAGTTCATTATCCTTAAAAACGACATGATACCATTATCAGTGATATGAAAATGATATCTTATGGTTCTCTAACTCTATTTTCTATCACACTCAGTATTTCATATCAATGAAACCACTTCTCCCACTAAATCATGTGGGTTTTATTTTTCTATGACTACTCATGTGCATCTTGAGGCTTGACTTCATTGAAGTCTACCTCACTCCTACTATATCATATAGATATGTCCATCTTCTAATACTAATATAGTATCTTACATGACTATAACATTTAAATATTATGGATATATGTAACATTCATTATATATCAAGGATAATTTATATATATATAACAATTGTTTTGATGCATTATTTTTTATATAAATAGCCTTAAAAAATATTTTTATCCTTACAAACACACACACACACATATATATATATTATGGATATAATTTTATAATATAACCCATGTTAGATCCCATTTCCTACCTTATTTAACACACCAGGGTTAGTATTAATAGATCCAATCATCAAGCATATCTTAAGAGGAATAACAAAATATTTTGAAGAAATATATGACTTATCAATGATCCTCCTTTTATTACCACTGTGACTTTAATGTGTGTAATAAAATGTGATTTTTGGAAAGAAAACTAACTCAGTGGATATTTATGAATTTATATATTGTCTATAAGTGAATAATGTCAATAATTATTGGTTGATTAAGGTTAAACTTGAGGAAGATTAATAGATAAGAGTTTGAGGAATCAGATGTGAGAAAGATCACATATATCATATGTGATGATTTTTTGAGTTGGTTTTTAAATTGAATTAATGATAAGAAATTATGGTTCATTGTCTATAATAGGATATTAATAATTTTTAGAGATTCATCCTTGAAATTATTTGTCATGAATAAGTATTCTTGAATCAAAAGTGTCACTTGGTTGATGGAGAAAATATGATATGATATGGGATAGTTTCTATTTTTATTTAAGAATACTTAATGCACGATCATTGAAGGAGAGTTCAAGAAGGTTTTTAGGTAGTGGAGATTTATTGAAATTCTCATGAAGAATTTATATAATGAAAATACTTTGAAATTATCTTGATATAATTTAAAAATATTATTTTCAATTTTCTAAATTCATTTAAATAATTTTTATATAATTTGAGGTGGTTGAGAATTACTAAAGATGAATTTTTAATCTTAAGATGAGTTCATGAAATTATAGTATTTATTTATTTTTATGGATTTGTTAAGGGATTTCTATATAAGACTTATCATAAAATTAATTTTTTTATAGCATATTAAATGATAATTTCAAAATGATAAGTAAGATATTACCGGATATTTTATTGGAGATATTGGCCCTATGGAATATGTTATTTAGAGGATAGCATGAAGTTTAGAGTAAGTTAAAATATGATTTAGTTTCATATGAAGGAGGTTGAGTGACTGAAAGTATGCACTTAGAATCAATATTATTTTAGATGATTCTGAAGTTCTAAAATTAATATAAAAGTAGTATCATCCGAAATAGGTAATGTCTGGATCCAAGAAATGTGAATATTCATGCCACATATATAAGATTCACTGATGTATGCATAATATTTTCCAATTCATATAGAAGATATTATGTGTGATGAATAATAAGAACAAACACTTCCAAAGGATATGTAATGTTTTTTGAGGTATGTTAAAGATAATGATCGAAATGAGATCAATAATACATTACAACAATTGGTCTTGAATTGAATAATTTTTCGATGTTAGGTTAGAGTAACAAAAGAATAAGTAAAGTAATTATGTAAGAGTAATCGTAATAGAATCTAGGATACATAAGATTTATCATTCCTCATGTTAGATTAAATTATAGCCATATTGTGTTCATTCCAAAATATTTAGTGGGTTCTATGGGATAGGTTACTCTCTAATTGTGGAAGCTACTTCCTTACTTAGTGGGTATGATATTTTCCACTCTAAGGGTATTGAACTATCCATTTTTGAATCTGAATCCTCTACCATCTTTAATTCCCTTAATAAACCCTTCTACATTCCTTGTATAATCATTTATATAATTTGTGGATGAAAAAAGTCTCATCTCTGATCAAATTTCCCTTCAACTCATATGTCATGATGGGAATAAAGTGTACCATTTTATCACATCTTGGTATACACAGAAATATCATCTCACAATTTTTACGAGTATAATATCCCTTACCCCTGAGTGTGTGGAACTTGTTAGGGTGGATTCTCTTGATCTATACTATTTCATACCCCCTAACACTGCTTATATTTGTTCTAAGAGTAAAATAGTCATATTTTAAAATCTAGAAATAATATATATATATATATATGAGAGTAAAATATAATTATTTTATGAAAATATTTATTTTAAAATATTAATATTATTTTAATAGTCATTATTCTATACAAGAATAATCGAGTTGAGAATTGAGAAATAAAGATATTCCATGATAAAAAGGAAAAACTACAAGGGTTTATACATGTTTTAATAGTGATTATATTGAATTTATACAAGCTAAATAAAGAAAAAAAGTGTAGTTGAATTATAGGTAAATAAATAATGAATTAAATGATGATTTTTTAAGAATAATTAAAAGCTGATATTAACATATCTTTAATGATAAAAAATGTGAGTGTCTTTGAATGGTAATAATAGTGTTTCAAATATGAGTATTTGAAACTAATTAATTATGACTTAAGATGGATACTTATTATGTTTATTTTTTCATCTTTAAATGAACCAATTAAATGTGGATAATTTCATAGAGATTCAAATTCATGTATGAAAAAATATTTTCCATTTGATGATTATGTGTTTATTAAAGGAATAATATATGGAAGTTTTAGGGAATATTTAGAATCAAATGATTCTATTCCTTAAAATATATATTTTTGAATAATTATTGATAGTCAAACGTTCTTCTTTTGGAGTTTTAAAGTGTTGAAATAAAAATAGAAGAGGAATAAAAAGAAGAAGAGAGAAGACATTGGCATACAACACTCTTATTATAATATATGTTAATAGATTTAAATAATGCAGAGATTATTTTATTTATTATAGTCATAATGCTCAATAAATATTATGGAGGAAACATAGAATGAAATTTTTTATATTTCCATGAATATGTTAATTAGTTTGATATTGTGAGGAAGAATCCAACTTTCATGTTACTACTTCTAAACATCCTCTAAATATCAAATAGATCATATTGATAAACAATATATATGATTTATATGTTCTATCATCTCAAAGTATCTTTAATATCTTATGTAATAAAAAAAAATTTTGAACCCATTGTAAACTTGTGGGATGATGTATATTAAACTAGTTGAGATGATCTAAAATAGTTAGGAGGAAATTTTGTATTATCTTGGAATTATTAGTGAAGAATCTACATCTCATACTCGATCTAAACATCAAATAATCAATACCAACTTTGGGATTAACCCTTATAAAAAATATTATGTTCCGTTATCTATTTAATTTTTATCTTTCATGTTTTGTGAATATGTTGAGTAAAATATATGAAATTTATTCCTCATAATTGGTTTAGAGGTTTGAATTAGATAAATTTACAAAATTCAAAAAAAATCACAATGATTCACTCCACCTCTCAGAGTGACTATATAGATAATTGTTCACATTAATTTTTGTTAGAGAAAAGGTGTATACCTATAATTAGATCTATTTTGTTTTTACCAATTATTATTATCTATTATACTTTAATTGTTGATTTGAATAAGGATTCATGTTTCCTTAGATGGGGGATATAGTTTCAATTATTATCAAAACCAACATGGAAGTTTTATCTAAAAATTTGAATAAAATGTAGAATAAATAAGTTATAGAATTGATAAAACTATCAAAAGTGATAAAATATAATGAATATTCACTAAATTATTAATTTAATCAAAATTTTAACTTTTGTGTATCTATTGATAATTATCCTCTCGAGTAATCATGATTTTGTTTCGATGAGTATGTATCCATTAAATCATTTGGTTATTTTTAGTTTGATATTAAGGAATATTTGATAAAGTAAAATTTTTAATGTTATAAAATTTCATACTTTATTTTATCAACATTTTATATATGAGAAAACTTACTTAGAGTTTGATGAAAATGATATGGAAAAATTATTAGCTAAGAATCTACAAAAGTGAAACACTCTCATCAAAGATGTAATATAAAAAGATAAAATTGTATGGTTATTTAAATAAAAATATTCCCTATTAATATAATAGTTTCAAAAGACATGTTTTGAGAAAGAAAAAAAAGAAAATTCAATGATAAATGGATCCATACCATTAAATAAACCCATAAACTTTTGTGAAATTCAATAACGATCAATTGGATGTCAAATCTAAAATAGTGAATGTGATTAAAAATTTCTCTAAAAATAGTAGAAAAATAAATGGATGAAAATTAAAAATATGAATAAATAATGGTCTAAATTTTTTAAATTAATTGAGTATAATTATAACTAGATTAGCGGAAGTGACTGCAATATGGAGCCAGATTGAGAAACATAAAATTGACAGAAGATAAATATTCCCAAACTACTGAGAGAATTATTGAACCCATTAATATTGATAAGGATTTTATTTTTATTAAAATGACTCATATTTTTTGTTATGAATAAATTCAAATAATATATTGATAAATATTTTGTAATCTCACTAATAAAGGTAACACTAGTTCTCTAAATTTTTGTTTGAAAAAATTAAATTTGTATGAATAGTGAAAATTAAAATTAAAATTATGGACATTTATGGGTGGAAACAAATTATAATAAATGAACCAAAATATCAATTATTCTTTTAAAAACTAAAAGGAGTCTTGGTTCCCCATAATTTGTCTAAAATAATTGAGTTTTCACTAAACAATTGATATGAAACTAGATATATTACAATAAAATATAAGAAATCAGGGTTTATTAGCTATTATTATTGTTGTGGAAGGTTTAGAAACAATTAAAAAATTTGTTTAAATATTTTTTCAATTATTAGAGATTATATAAGAGAAATGTAATAGGGGATAATGGATGAACAAATACACAATCTATATAAATAAATCAATTAACTTTAAATAGATTTGAGAAACATGATAATTTTTGTGATAACTTTAATAGTGGTGGTAATATTGATGTTGATTGATAGTTCATACTTATAAATAATTAATAATATTCCCTTGAATAAGGAATTCCATAAGAGATGACGAGGAATAAATGGAGAATTAAACTCGAGTCTACCTTCACGTCAATTTAAAAGAAATGTGTTTAACAAAAAAAACATCCAAGAAGGCTTTGAGAGATTCTACATTAAAGAGAATATGAATCTAATATAAAAGGAAAGGAAAATTCATGGATCATTAAAATATATCAATGAAAACCAATACTAAAGGAAGAAATATTGAATAAAAAAATGGAATTAGTCCTCAAGAGAAAAAAGGATTTTATTGGTAGAAAACATCCATGAATAAGAATTTTATTTATTTCCAATAAAGGCTAACTAAAAAAATCTAGATAAGGTATTTGAAAATACATTTTTATTGGAAATACTCCAAAATAATTAATTATTATATTTCCATCCTAATTGGAATTATCAAGAAATATGAAATAAGAAAAATAAAATAGAATTTATAGAAATTTTGAAAAAGAACATTCTATACGAGGAGAAGTTTGAAACATGTAAGAAGACTATGCTACAAAAGTCTAATAATAACTAGAAAATACAAGGATAAGATATCATTATTATTTATCACCAAACTGTTTTTAATATTAAAAATGTTTCTACGTTGATATGTAGCTATCATCCATATTTCTTCCACCAAGGGTAAATATAAAACACACCATATTCCCATATTTTTTCTTTTTTGTTTATTTATACATGGAATTAAAGGTGATACATATAATGGGAAATTGATAATTTTTTTTGATGAATGTATATTAGTAATAGAATTTAATCTTGTAGTGATCTATCATTTTTTCATCAAATCATCAATAATTCACATGAAGGAGATTCTTATAGTTCTTTTAAAGAATGAATCAGCCTTGGTAAAGACTTGATTGAGTGAAACCCTTTTGTGGTGTTTGATAATATGAGTACTAAAAACATTAGTGTTGAGTTATGAGTTACATACTTTATTTTTATTATTTTTAGTTTAACTAATTCTAATTATTAATGTGGAGTGTTTTCTCAGTTATTTTAAAAAAAGTATCAAAAACCTACTTATATTAAAATGGATTTTATTTTTTTGTTTAGTTGAGTGAGGGAATAAAATTTATAATAAAAAATATATTTTAATAGCCCCTAAAATATGTTTTCTGAGCTATTATCACATGTAGAGGTATTTTATGGATAAACATGATTTTTAGATTAGTTATTCATATTTTCCACATTAAGCCAGCTCCATTAGACCTAGATTTGGTTAATTTATAGATAAATACATAAGATATGTATGATATCACCACAAACAATAAGATCCTCTATCATTTTTGTTAATATGGGGTAGATAAATAGAAAATATGACAATATATTGAAATTGATTTAATATAGGGTATTAAAAATAGTTCAAAGGGGGATTGAATATCCTAATATATTATAATTATTTTTTTATTTTCAATAAGTTAATAATGTCAATATGTGTATGATTATGAAGGTTGAAGTTGTATAATCATGTTAGATAAGGCTTTTTCGATGTTTATGTTTTATGTTTGAAACATCTCATATGCAATTATTGTTGAGATGAATATAACCTGAATCAAGGACTGGTTCTGGTGGTGTGCTTCCTATAATATTATCTTGATGAATTTTAGAGACCCATCCTTGTAATTACTTATCACGAGGAAATATTCATGAATTAAAAGATTCAATTTTTTATGGTGAAAATATAAGCTAAAATTATATAGGATCTACATTTATTAATGATTAATTTTTGAACTTTTATTAAAAAAGAGGAACAGAAAGTGTCACGGATTTATAGATTTATTAAAATACTAAAGAATATTTTATACACTAAAAATGATTTGAAATAATGTTGAAAACATGTTTAAATATTCTTATGAATTATCTAAACTCATTTGACACATTTCTATATAATTTAATGTGGTTGAGATCAATTGGATTTGAGTTTTTAAGCATAGAGATGATTTCTTGAAATTATAAAATTTATAGATTATGAAGAATTTGGAAAAGTAATCAATATATAATATTTTCCATGAAATTTTACAAAGTTGATTAGATTAACAAGGAATTTAAAAATGATACATAAGATATTATAGATGATGCTTAAAAATATATAGGCCCTATGAAATTTCTGATTCAAATGATAACATGATGTTTTATGTATTTCTAGAAGCTGATGATGTTTTGGATATAAGGGTTTGAGTGAACAGAAGCATCCACTATGAATCAATATTATTTTTGAAGACATTGATGTTTCCAAATAAAGATCAAATAAGTATCACAAAAAATATATAATTTCAATATCTAAGTCAATCTCATATACATGTTATCATAGAGAATATTTTCTGAAGGATCTATAATATCTTCCATTTGATATAGAAGATACTGAACTTGATATATAAGAAAAAATACTTCCCGGGGATACATAATATTTTTAAATGGATATTGAAGATAATGCCTCGAAAAATCTCTGCACTACTTTATACTAATAGAACATGCATTAAATAAAATTAGGAAGTTCAATTGGAGTCGTGGAAGAATATTCAATTACATTACATAAGAATAAAAAGAGTGACAACTAGGATATTGAAAATCAATAATCTCTCACATCATATTAAATTAGAGCTATGTTATATTCATTCTAAAATGTTCAAATCTTTTTAAAAATGACTTTTTTGTAAATATTATTCTGTTTTAAATAAATAAAATCCATAAGATACAAAATTTGAAAGATAGTGGCCAGATTAAGATTAATCTAGAAGATTTAGTATGTTATTTAATAATAAATTAATTTATAATAGTTATTTTGTAAATGATTAATAATTTAAATACCTGAGTTCATAAGATATTATTAGATGCGTTTTAGGCTGATATTTTTGGTATTATATTAGTGAAATAATACATTATTATAATAAGATAAAATGGGATAATGTTGTGTAATCTTCAAGATCAAATATCCTGATTATTTTAATAAAAAATATTCTATAAAATAATAATGGAAATGGTAATTAAGGAAAAAGGATAGTCACTAATAATATGTTTTCACTGTAAGGGTTTCAATATATGTTCATAATGATTAGGAAAATTTGGTGAAATAGAAAATAGATAAGAAATGTTTATGAGAATTATTTAGAACTAAATAATAAAATAAATGTTTAGTTTTTAGGAAGAAATAAAATTTGATATTAATGTAGGTTAAATGATAGAAATTGAGAGTGTATTCACTTGATAATTATAGAGTTTAAATTACATTGATTTAAACTAACTAATTAAAATTGAAACTAGATACTTTTTAGGTACATTTTACAAAATTTAAAAGTGCATATAGCTTGGGGGATATTTTCATGTACTTTCATATTAAAATATGAAATAATATTATCCCTTTGATAATTATGTGTTAATAAAAGAAAAAAATATACTTAAGTGATAAGAAATCTTGAGAATCAAACATCTTTTATTCTGAATATCTCATGTATTGAATAATTAATTAGAGTTCATTATACATTTATTTTATATTATAATCATCGAATGAAAATAAAGAGGGAATGAATATTAATAAGGGATAAGAGACCACCATACACCATTAATTCTATCAATTATGTTGATACTCTTAAATAATGATGAGTAACTATTATTATAGATCATCGAAACACTTATAGAAGTTAGAGGAGGGATAACTAAATGTTGAGAATCCAACATCTTTGCTTCTATCAATTATGATATTGTGAGAAAGGGCCTTACTTGAATACTAATGTTGTTAAACATTTACATCATGTTTAAGACCTCATATTATGGAAATGTGTCTTTTCTTTTAAAGTTGTCTCATCCTAAAGACCCAAGAAAATATTATTCAAGAAAAATATAATGGAAATAAATTATATACAAGAGGTATCCATTATAAAAAACCAATCTGAACACAGTAAAAATTTAAGAAGATAGTTATTCTTCTACTTTTAATTATTAGTTAAACACATTACCTTAGACTAAACCCAAATACCAATGATATTAAATACCCACACTGGGATAAAAACTTTTAATTTTTTTGTTCTCTCATTACTTTATATTTTTATATGGTGCGATTGTGTGAAGTAAAACATGAAGGATTAATTCATCCTTATAGGATCATATGTTCAAATTAAATAAGGTGAAATATTCATAAAAACAATGTTTCACACTAATTTACCTTCCCTTTCAGTGTGACTTCATAGATCACTAGGAACATTACTCTAGTCTAAATTTTAATTATCAATGAGTACATGTTTTAGACATTTTTTTATTTACCCTAATGAATAATATTTTCTATTCTTAATAATATCATTTTACACTATTACATTACTATAATCTCATATTGTAAATGAATTTTTTTATATATTCTATTTAAAATTGTTCACATGCCCCTTAATGAACTAGTCCTTGAATATTTATTTCTTTAACACAATTATGTGAACTTTTAATTAAACCATATAATATATTAGTTAAAATTCCTAACAATTTTAACTCAAAAGAGACTAATAAATATCCATAGTATATTTTTGATATCTCCTTTTTGTTAACTTGGCCAAGTATTATAGTTGAAAAATTAGGATTATTTGATTCTTATCTTTTATATTCGTCATTAATTACCAAAAAAAAATATATATGATTCATGTATAATCACAATATATAATAAGTATGGTATATCATAATAACATTAATATTTAACATGAAATAAAGTCCCATTATGTCTACATGTGAAACTGAGATAATGGTTTTTAATAACCAATGTAAAATAATAGTTTTCAAAAAGAAGACCATTCTCACTCGGAAATTATGAAGTAATAATATTTTATAGGTGATCTATAAGAAAATATCCATAAAATACATGAAGATATACTCAATTTTTTTTAATTATTTTAAACATAATTTATTCTTGTATTTAGATAAAAATATGTGAGTCACAAATTGTATTTAATATGTAATAAATATAATATAGATGATATATATAATGAAAGATATAACTAAAATGGAATGTTATACATAGTTATTAAATTAATTTTAGTTTAATTTCTAGTTTCCTTATTTTCCACATGTGAAGTATGTAACCTCTTGTTTGATGCTCCCCCTTTATATATTTGATTTATTAGAGAATAATTATGATGGTTCCATTTAATTGTTTTTTAGAATAGCAGTTTTTTATTTATTTTTATTCTAATTTTCCATGAGAACCGAAGATTTATCTTTCATTGAGTTCATATAAACTTGGATAGCCTTATCCCAAATTTGTTGAATCAAATATTTCCATATTTTTCAATTTATAATTATCAGTGAAACTGAAGTAACTTTTTGACTGGGATGACAGAATGAGATGCATCGAAAGATAAATATTTATCTTTAATCCTAACTCTAAAAATTGATCAATGTACTCTATCATCTTGATCATATGAGAACCATACTAAATTCTATTTTCAAACATTATGTTTAGTGTAATAATAAACCCATTTCTTTATTACATCACTTTATCTTGATATAATTCCTACAGATAAGATAACATGGTAAAAATATCTACATCCTCATTTTTCTTTAATAATTCACTAGGAAAAGAAGATGAAGTTATGATTTAAACATCAAATTAATCATCCATGTGTCTAAAATAAGAATCATTTGCACACTCACTTTCTTCTTGAGAATTCTCATTGGAAATTGGGGTATCCAAAACATTGAAATTCTTAACATATATTATCACTATGCACAATAACCTAAACCACTCATGGAAATGTGTACTAGTGAGAAAATTTTATTTATCTAAGATTTCCCACAACGGAATGAATTCATTGTTACACCGCAAGATTTTGTGAATTATTTTTTTCAAATTAATTTATATTTTGGATATTTTTCATTTCATGTGACACTATAAATAGTTCTATATATATATATATATTAAAATACTAAGTCACCATTCCTTTATTATGGTACCGACTTGGCTTGCACTACACACAACATCGACTTGACTTACATCACACGCAACACTATGTTTCTACGACGTATCATTTTGTTTTAATTTTTTAATAGATATAATTATAAAATATCCATTAAACATAGGTATATGAATATTAATAACTATTTTTAAAATATTTTTTATAATGGCTTAATATAAATAAATCATATTGATAAAAAAATATATTATTTTTATTAAATTCCTTACATGTTTAAAAATACTATGAACTAAACTTCACATCCTTCTATGAAAAACAATAAAGATAATTTCAAACACATAGAGAAATTGAAATTGTTAAAATAAAATTTATTTTAAAATTTTTAATTAATAAATTATCTTAGGGTGATTTTTTTAGGATTTTTCAGAGAAAGATTATTTTTTGATAAATAGTGAAAACTAATGGTTTTTTGTGAACATTTTCCTTTTCATTTAAAGAACTATTAATGATAAATTATATATTAAATTTATTTTAAGGTCATATTAGATCAAATATACATCCTTTAAAATAATTTATCTCATTAGAATCAATTTTTCTTTGAAATTGAATATAAAAACATAATAATCCATTGAACTTCATTCAACTTTAAGGACCTGTAATTTCGTCCCATCAGTGGGATTATCATTAATCTCAATTTTTACAATTCTATGAATTAAATTTCAAAAAACCAACATAAACTATTTTAATCAGTATAATATTTATATTTTAATTAGGTCATGTTTATTTTTGACAAAAATTATTAGTTAAGGTGATTAAAATTAATCACAGTGATTAAGGTCAAATTAAGCATAATTAGGGACTAAACCTTAATATTAAGGGACCAAATGACCTACATACTTGTCCAAAACCCATTTAATTTACATATTTCATCATAAAATTTCTATTATTTGTTTATTTTTTATGACTTTTTTATGTAATAACATGTGTACACTTAATTTGTTTTCTAAAATTCCAAGAGAGTCCTTTTCTATCCCTATAAAAGTCCACCACCTATCCTAAATCCTCATAGATCTAAAAAATATTTATTTTATCCAATATCTTCCCAATACACTTTACAAAAATCATACCTTAATACTATAATCCTAACCTTGGGTATAAAGCATTTTAAGGAAGCATTGGTGGGAAACAAAAAGAAGTTATCCGATTAAGAGGTAACACCATCTCTCAAATTCCTATCTTTTAATTTCCTTCTCCACCCCTCCACTATCTTTCTTCCATGATTGTATAAAAAATATTATCCTCAATAAAAAATTATTTTTTATGCTATGGTTTCAGCCTATAGTTACTCACACCTCCATCTAATGGAAAATGAATATATTGTTTATATATACAGCGAACTACCACTTCACTAAACGATGATTGCTCAATTTTATTACTGCATCTCATAGTGGAAATTATAATGGAGACTCTATTTATATATGTTATATTTTATATTTGTTATTTACATAAGCTCATTTATTCCTTTTAAAACACTTGTCTTTTTAATTTCCATTTGGTTTTAATACGATAATTTCGTTTGAGGGAGTGTGGACTACTGCCCCCTCAATGTGATATGATTCATTTATACACTACATGGATTGTATTAAGGATTACTTTAGTGAATATATAAGATATATATGATATCATAAAAATAATATAATAATGATATATATATATATACAAATATTTATTTTACTTCTTTTCTTTCAACGTGACAATTAAACGAAAATGGCATTCACACGTACGTACGACCTACGATCACCATGAATGGTGTATTTGGTTTCTTGTTTATATATTATATAGACTATTATAATTTAAATATAATTTTTATAAATTATATTTATATCATGTTTTAAATTCTGGAATCACGATATAAGTATAAAGACCAACAAAATAAAAAATTAAGACACATATGAACAACAAAGCGAATACTACCCGAAGTGAAACCCTAATTTAGGATGCTTAACAAGTGGGTAATATAGTGTCATAATCAAATTATATATTGTATTTGATATAATTATATGGTTCTATAAAGATTTATAATAAATTTATATTTATTATACATGTGGTTTGAATGAGTACGACGAGAGTTAGGACTCAAGGTAATGGGATTTCATCTCACTTTTTATTTTCGTGGGATACACACTTTATTTACCACCCATTCCAATTTTTGGTGTGTATAATAGAAAAGTATGTATTAAATTATTATTATACTTAATTTTATTGGTATTTAAATAGCCATTCTATGATATTTATTTCATGGGGTTTTTGTTTCAAAAGTTACCAAATCGGTGAAATAGTTTTTTCTCAAATTGCCTTCTTTGAGACTCGTGTTTTGTTATGCACCTATATTCTATTTTGAGGTCTATATACATCCATTTTACATGTTATATCATGAATTTATGACTTTTAATGATATTTTAAGATTAATTTCATTTCATTTTCTTACATGTATATTATGATCCCAAGTGACCAAGTTATAACTATTTATTGAGGCGGTCTCATCACTTTTCAAGATTATTTATGTTTATAGCTCCTTTTATAGACTCTTATGATCCATATCTCAAGAAAATTAAGAAATTATTTCAATTCTCTAGTTATTAACGATTTATTCATATATTGGTACCATTTCTTCCCCTCTTTGGTACATAAGATAAGTTAAGAACATGTTTTCAAGAAAGCCCAACATTACCCTATCTTCAGTTAGAAATCTATGTTCATTCAAAACCATGTTTTCTAAAAAGGGTTTATAATAATATTGTACCATTCTACTTTATTCATTAAAATACATATTAAAACTTTATTTATTTTTCCAATATCTTTAAAGGAAAATTCTTTCCACTTTTAAAACAAGGATTTTTTCTAGCCTTTTTTTGTGCAAAAGGAATGTTCTTTTTACCTAATTTGATATATATGTATTTACCCACGGTCATTTATTTGAATATTTATTTTTGTTTTTAATAGTTTAATTTTTAATAATTTTTTTTTAAAATATATTTTCATGGAAAATTGTTTTCAAAATGTTTTCACCCTTCTTTTATAAGTTTTAAAGGAAATTATTTTTCAAAAACGTTTTCAAGACTTATTTATAAATTTTCAAATTATTTTAAAAGAAATGGTTTTGAAAAAAATTCCAATATTTTTAAATATGTTTTCAAGTAAAAAGGTTTTGAAATATTTTCAATATTTACTTATAATATTTAAAAGTATTTTCATTGAAATTATTTTTAAAACATTTTCAAGATCCGTTCATATGTTTTCAACTAAAAATTGTTTCAAAACAAAATTCAATATTACTTTATATTTTTTCTAAGTAATTTCAAAGAAATGATTTTAAAAACATTTTTAGGCTCCTTTTATAATTTTTCAACTAAAACAAATTTAAAAAAAAAATCAATCTTTCTATATATTTCTTCATAGTATTTCCAAATAAATTGTTTTCAAAACATTTTCATTCTCCATTCATAATTTTTTGAGAAAAATCATTTTCAAAACATTTTCAAGCTTTCCATATATGTTTTCAATATATTTTTGAAGAAATTGTTTTCAAAAACATTTTCATGATTAATTTTTATGTTTTCAAAGTATTTTCAAATAAAAAGGTTTTTAAAATGTTTTGAAACATATTTTATAAGTTTTCAAGGAAAAATGTTTTCAAAATTATTTAAATATTATTTATAAGATTTCAAGGAATTTTCTAGGAAAATGATTTCTAAATGGTTTTATGTATTAAAAATACTTTTTCATAAAAGAAAGTATATTTTTCTCAAAAAACATTTTTGAAAGATATTTCAGAATTATTTTCCATCTAATATGACATCCATTTATGTTCCTCATTCCCTTCTAAGAAATGATCTAAGGATTACATACATATTCATTATTTGAATGGGTTATGTTAAATTTCATGGTCTTTATCAAACTTGTTTCTCTTTCATAGGTTATATGTTTATGAAATCGGTTTCACATTCATCGGTTATCTTTTTATGAAATCCATTTGTCTTTTATGGGTTATATGTTTATGGAATCGTTTTCTCTTTCACAGGTTATGATTTTGATAAAATGATTATGAAACCTATATCGTTTCCATTGGTTATGATATAATTTGCATGTTAATGAAACCCATTTCATTTCATTGGTCATGGAATGATTGTTTATGATTTTGTGGAACATGTATGTATGATTTCATTATGATATGGGTGGGACATATATCTCTCTCCAATGAATTGGGTATAGATTTATATCTAATGAGATAGACATGAATTTAATGAGAAATGGACCTAGTTCAGTCATACAAGGTTGGAAAAAAGAAATCAACTCGGTTTAATATTATAGGGCTAGAATGAGAAACGAACTTGATTCAGTAATACAGGGTGGGAATGAGGGGTAAACTACGTTATGTAATATAATGCTAGAACGGGGTTTGAACCTGGTTCAGTAAGGGACTTTTTCCACTAATATGGTCTTGGTATCAATGCCTTAATAACTATAGAAATCATTATATATGATTTTTTGTTTTTCACAATTCCATGTTTTATTCCTATGTTATGGATTATGTTCTGAATTTTCTTTAGATTAATTCCTTATGAACTACCAATATTTATTCAATTATTCATCTATATGATCTTTGATATATAGGGTATTGTAATTTCCTAGAAATTTCGTATTTGTTTAATTATATAGAATTATTTTGAGACCGTGAAATCTGATGGCACATTATTCCGAGGCCTAGAGTACCCAGAATGATCCGTCGAAGTATGGTTAAGTTTTAATTAGCATGCGTAAGAAGTTTTCCTAAAAAAGTGGAATAACTCTTAAATGGTAACTCGTATTAGAAATATTAGGGCACAGTTGCATTCAGGATGGAGGGTTTACCCTAGGCGCGAATTAATTTTAGTCGGCGCGGGCCTCCTGTGAGAAAACCCAAAAATGGCATAATCGTGAATAAAATAATTAAGTAAACTATTTTATTTTTCAAATGATTATAACTCCCAAACGATATCTTTGATTGAAAATATAAGACCACCGCTGAACTCATGTGGGAATGCTTTATTTAAGAAGATACTACCTTTGGCCGGCGCGGGTCACCAGTGAAAGTTAGTTTTTGGCCGTACATAAAATAATTAAGCAGAAATTATTTTATTATAAAATTCATAACTTATAAACGGTAACTCAGATTGAAAATATGAGAGTATCGTTGGGTTCTTTGGGGCATGTTTCACTTATGCGGATCCTAACCTTGACCGGTGCGGGTCAATGGTGACTGCTATAATTTTTTAAAACTTTTTTTCATGTACGTTCAGAAAACACGCGAGTGACGTTATATAACTTTTGGACTAGTACTCGGAATTGAAATATGAGGGCACCGTTGAACTCACAGTGCCGATATTCACTTGAGGAGACATTGACCGCAGTAGGTCTAGGTAAAAAGTTAGTGTTGGTAACTTTTTTATAGAATAAATAAAATAACTTTATTATTTTCTTTTTATTCTATTATTCCAATGGACGAGCGGTAAGGTGGGACCGACGACGTGTCAAGCCAATAATTGGCTTGACCTTTCAATTCGAAGTAACCGAACTATTATAGAATTAGGAAGGTTCCTAATTAATGGGACTCCATTAATCCCACGAATGTTAAACACCCTTCCCCTCTCCTATTTATATGGAGTGTGGGGAGAGGTGTTGGCACTGCTTCACCAAGCAACAAAGTGCTGACATAGTGAAGTGATGCCAAAACCTTGGAGGATAGAGCTGGTATCAGTGGGAGGTGAGGAGTGAAACTGGAACCCAAACCAGAGATCGACGAACAAGTGACGTCATTGGAGGATAGTTGCGGGGGACGATGAACACCGACACTTCCTCAAGCGTAGATGCTCTCCAACGAACTTGAGGTAGGGTTGTGATTTTGATTAATCTTCGATGATTTTTCTTTTACGTTGAATATCTCCCCATGAGTTTCTTGCTACCACTCTAACATGGAGGGTGTGGGTCAAACGAAAATGGCCCGACCACTTCGAAATACTTTTGATTTTCGGTGCGTTCTATGCTAAGGGGAGGCAGAAAAATATTTATTGGTGCTGGAAATATGGAGTTTTGTTGAGAGTGTTATATGGACGTGAAGCCCTCGATGCAAGAATAACAAATATGTGATCGTTTAATTTTTAGGGCTTAGAAAAAAGCTGCAATAACTCATTTAAGGAGGAAGCCAAATATTTATTGGTGCTATAAATAAAATTTTTTGTTGAGCGAGATATATGGACGCGAAGCCCTCGACACAAGGATCGCAAATATGTGATCGTTTAATTTTTCGGGCTTGTAATGAATTCGCAATGGCTCGCGGAAGGAGGCAGTGGCCAACAACCGACCGACTATGAGGAAGGAAGGGCGGTGCACGTCCAAGCCACTGGATGATGAGAGGGCCATGAACTCTTGTTCGCGGTAGAGCAGAGGCAGTGACCGGTGCACGGCCGACCATGAGAAGGGGAAGCGGTGGTGCACGCCCGCACCCCCAGTGTGCAGGAACCACGACATGAGGTCGCAGTGGAAAAGGAGGGTGGTCGGACAAGCCAGATTCCGGTGGTGGGAAGGCTCAAGACTACGCCGCAGTAGTGGGCTAGCCATTTGACTTTTCGTAGGCTGCCCGGCGTGGGCCAGGACGGACCATGGGCCAGACCATGGTCGGACCGGACCTGAACCAATTTCGACCAATTTCCGCTCTTTCGGCCATATCTTGAGCTACGAGCATCCATTTGATGAACCGTTAGTGGCACCCGAAACCTTGGAATGATATATACTTCTTGGTATTGCCTACTTGTGCTTTGGATAAAGTTGGGGTATGATTGGGTTGGATCAAAGATGAATCCAATCGGGCCCTCATGACTAAAAGGCCAATAACTTACAGACCGGGTGTCTGATTGATGCAATGTCTATTGTGTTGAGACCCCTTTTATATGGAGGTCCTTTGGGATTCTTATTTGTGGGAATTAGTGGCAGTTGGATTATCGACCTATGGCTTGAGAAGCAGATCCTCCCAGAATCAAGCGAGCTTAGTGCGGAAACCCTGTAGTTGGGTGTAACATGAGAAAGGGATCCTATGTGGGTCTGTGCTTTGGGATCCTTCATGGGTCTATGATTGAGGGTACCACATGGATCCGCTCTAGAAATACATGCTTTTCTACTCTAGGATCCTTCGTGGGTCTGATGATGTACTAGGATCCTATGTGTGTCTTATGATGTACTTGGATCTTGTGTGGGTTTGATGATTTAGGATCCTATGTGGGTTTGCCTCTTAACAGGGTAGGATTATTTAGTAGTTACATCTAATAATCTCTACTACTATACCTAATATATACCTGGTGTTATCTGAGTCCATACTTTCGTGGTAATACCTTGGTTGTATTTTTCTATGTGGCATACCTGTGTGGTACTTACCTTCATGGTGATACCTTTGTGGTATTCTTCTATGTGGCTTACTTGTGTGGTACTTTCCTTCATGGTGATACCTTGGTGGTATTGTTCTGTGTGGCGTACCAGTGTGGCACTTACCTTCATGGTGATACTTTTTAGTATTCTACTAGGTGGTGTACCTATGTGTTACTTTCTTTCATGGTGATACCTTTGTGGTATTCTTCTTTGTGGTGTACCTGTATGTCGCTTTCCTATCTGGTAATACCTTGGTGGTATTCTTCTGTGTGGCATACCTGTGTGGTACTTTCCTTTATGGTGATACTTTATGGTACTTACCTTTTTGGTGTTACCTTCGTGGTATTCATTCCTTCATGGAATAGTTGATCTTTCAGCAAATGAGTTGGGCCTTCTGTTTCTTAATGAATGAGACGAGTTTACTTAATAACCTTGGTATATGAATGGGTATATACCTAAGTAGGGTTGAAAGTTGTTTTAATGATTTGTGGTTTATTATTTTCGAATTCTGTAAGACCTTTGAGGGTCTCGGGGTCCCTACTGAGTATCGTTATACTCACCCCTCCACAGGCTATGCCTGCACCTTGTTGTGTTTGATGCAGACGATGGAAAGTGCTGACTGAGGGAGAGGGTACCAAGAATAGAGGTAGTTTGGAGGTGGAAATTAGATGAGGCATACCACATAGATGACCGTTCGAGAGCTATTCCTACCCTTCTGGTAGGATCCTTGGTGGGTGTCCATAGGAGCTCTCCAGTTAACTTCTACTTTTCATTTTTCCTATACTTTCCAGTTGGGCCTGTATTTTGTCCCCTTTCTGTTGCTATACACACTCTTTTTTACTACAATTACTTGTTTTCGTATCTTATTGTGTTCTTGGTCGTCTGTGTTTACAAGTTATAAAGGCAATGCCTTCCCTACTTTATGGAATAAGCCTTTCGGTGCTAGTCGCCGACCCCTGGCCTATGGAAGGCGAACTTGGGGTAATCACAACATGGGCCCTGGGGGACAGTTCATGACAAATTGGTATCAATGGAGTCATTTCAACCATCCAATAGTGGACTCTGATCATTTTAATAGTAATAGTGTTAAGTGTAGTGATTGTGGTTATCAGTTTAGGGAATCCAGTGTTGGTGCGGCGGCCTATGTATCCATACACCAGGACCCTGACTTCTTATTTCTGACTCAGTGCAAAAAAAAAACTGATTGCATGTGTGTTTTGAAACGTTTTCCTATTTTTTTCATTGAGTTATCTCAGTAGTTATAACTTAATGATCGTGGTACACCTGTTCCTTACCAGTATGCCGCTGTGGAGACAGCCAGCTAAGATTCCCGAGAGAGTACACGATGACGGACCACTGAGGGATGAAGCTCCGGTGAAGGGCCCTCTTACTATGATGGAACCATTGTGCGGTGTACCAGCAGCACCACCACCCATTGGGCATCAGTTACCACCAGCCACACTAGCGGATGGTGCATGCCTACTGAGCATCCTGCATGAGTTCCAGTAGCAGAGGCCTCCGAGGTTTCGAGGCGAGACAGATTCCCACGCAGCTGAGGGCTGGATGGAGGAAATTGCTAGAGTTTTTCACCTAGTTGAGACACCAGTAAAGAATATGGTGATCATAAATACTAGTCTTTTTCAATGAGTTACCATAAGGATGGTCCACATATTGATGAGGCTTTTCTACATGGACCATTACCTGATATAGTACCTTCAGGTAGTGTGTCGGCTATATCACAACCCATTGGTCAACAGTTACAACTAGCAGTACCAATAGAAGATACATTTAGTCTTAGTGCCTTACATGTGTTTCTGCATCAGATACCCCTCAGGTTCTGAGGAGATCCTGACCCATCGGTGACTGAGGACTAGCTTGAGGAGGTGGTTGAGAGTTCCCTAGATCTCATACAGCTTTGACAGGACGACATGTCGGTAGCTGAGCATTCATCGAGGCATACCGACTATCCCAGGTACGCGATGAATATAGTACAGATAGTGCTTCAGAGATCGGACCACTGAGTGAGGTGTCTTTAGGGATATATGAGATATCATTATTTCTCTATGTATTACTACTTATTTTAGGGTGCTTGAGAGAACCATTATGGTTGAATATTATTTGGCTGAGCGGATGCAGCCAGTGAATGTTAGTAGTGGGAAAGCAAGAAATTGATGTTAGTATCAAGGACATTGGTGTGTAAAATGTTTCAGGAAGAGGATGTGATAGGGATAGACGAATCTGTAGGGTTGTATACGTGGAAGGAGAGCTTGGTGGGTAGCATGAGGTGGTGTACTTTTCAACATGTTACTACCACCGCCCTTTATGGTCCCCGCCACGCTCAGGGAACTGGAGGATAGAAGAAGAGAGTAGTTGCATTTGGTCATGGAGTGGGACCCAAGGGCTTTAGGAATGATTCGAGGTATAGTTTGTGTATACTACTAGTTTCTGTATCAATAGACATAGGTACCAATCATTTCATCCTTCCAAAAATCTTGTCCAAGTCCTAGATTTTCTGGTTAAACCATTGACCTGACCCTCATGTATGGAGATACCATTGGGAGGAGACTCAATAATCAAACTTATGCCAATGGTGTGATCTGAGCCTTGAGGTGAGAGTTTTGGTAGGAACCTCTTGGTGGCAGCGTCGAGGCCTTATGAAGTTAGATTGGGTATGACTGGACATCCACAACTCATACTCCAATTGACTATATTAGGAAAAATCTTGTGGTTTATCTATAACGTCGGGATGAGGTTTTTTAGTTGGCGAAAAAGGAAACCCATGAATCATGGGATAACTCATGTATTGGAGGGTGCAACCGATCACTCTTGAGTCTGCCAACATTATTCTCATGGAAGCAGAAGTTTTGAAATTTCAGTTCCCAACAGGATTGGCTATATTTCCTCCAGGAATATGACTTTGAGATAGTCTATACTCCTAGGAAGGGGAACGTTGTAGGAGATGCACTCAGCAGGAGGTCTGTTCTACAACTGCTGAGTGAGGCATTAGAGTAACTAGTCGTGCAGTAGATATACTTAGTGGATAGAGATGAAGCTACTTACCTCTAGTCTATGACTGTCACTCCCCCACACCTTCATCACTTCAGAGAGGTGTAGCTTGGGGGTATTGACTATGTGGCTCGACGTGCTCATATATCCTCAGGGCAAGCACCTGATGGATTTTCTGAAGGTGGGGAGCATGTTGTTCTCTTTTGAGGACGTACCTTGGTACCGGTGGTGCTTCGGGAGGAGGTTTTGAGGGAGTTCCATATGTCCCCCCTGGCGTTACATCCAGGTGTCATGAAGATGTACTAGGACCTCCCCCATTAGTACTAGTTGATAGAGATGAATAAATCATTGGACGAGTTTTTATCGATGTCTCACTTGTCAGTAAGTGAAGACTGCACTTAGTAGTTAGAAGTCTTATGCCGATAGGATACGGACACCCTTGGATTTCCAGGAGGAGGGGAACGTATTCTTGCGAGTCTCTCCTCGATAGGGACTATAAAGATTTGGCCGAGGGGGCAAGTCACCACTGAGGTTTATCGGTCCTTTTATGATCTTTTGGAGGATTGGCAAGGTAGTATACCGCTTGGCACTTCCACCGTAGTTGGAGAGGATGCAAAAATTCTTCAACATATCCTAGCTGAGGGGATATGTGCACGACCCTTCACACATCATTGATTGGGGAAAGCTGGACATCGACAATGGGGAGACGTTTACAGAGGTTCCAGTGGAGACTGAGGATCGACAGGAGAGAGTCTTTCATGGGTGATCGATACCTTTGGTGTGTGTATGTTTGCAGCACGGGAACCTCCAAGAGATCACATGGGAGTGGGAGGCTCAGATACGTGCTCAGTACCCCCGCTGGTTCCCTTAGTTTGAGTTGTGGATTTCGAGGATGTAAAGACCAAAGGTGAGGAGAATGTAATGTCCCAAAAATTCCATATTTTTTTAATTATATGAAATTATTTTGAGACCGCTAAATCTAACGACGCGCGATTCCAAGGCTTGGAGTCCCCAGAATGATCTGTCAATGTTTGATTAAGTTTTAATTAGCGTGTGTAACCAGTTTTCCTAAAAAAGTGGAATAACTCTTAAATGGTAACTCAGATCATAAATCTGAGGGCACCGTTGCATTCAGGATGATGGGTTTACCCTAGGTGTGACTTAAGTTTTTTCAACGTGGGCCACCTGTGAGAAAAACCAAAAAATGGCATAATCGTGAATAAAATAATTAAATAAAGTATTTTATTTTTCAAATGACTATAACTCACAAACAAAAGATTGGATAGAAAATATAATACTGCCGCTAAACTCGTGAGGGAAGGCTTTATTTAATCAGATACTAACTTTGGCCGGTGCGGGCCACCAGTGAATGTTAGTTTATGGCTGTAATTAAAATAATTAATTGACAATTATTTTATTGTAAAATTCATAACTTCTAAAAGGTAACATAGATTGAAAATCCAAGAGTACTTTTGCGTTCCTTTGGGAGTGTTTTACTTAGGTAGAGCCTAACATCGACCGGCGCAGAACACGGGTGACTGTTATAATTTTGTCGAACTTTTTTGAAGGTACGTTTAGTAAATGCGCGAGCGACATTATATATCTTTTGAAACGGTACTCAGAATTGATATCTGAGGGCACCGTTGAACTCACAACTCCAATATTCTCTTAAGGATACCATCACATCGACCGTATTAAGTCTAGGGAAAAGTTATTTTTTTGGAACTTTTTAATAGAATCAATAAAATAACTTTATTATTTTATTTTTATTCTATTCCTCCAACGGATGAGTGGCAAGGTGGGACCGGGGACATATCAAGATAATAAATGGCCTGACCTTTAAATTCTAAGTAAATGCACCATTGTAGAATTAGGAAGGTTCCTAATTAATGGGCCTCTATTAAACTGACGAACGTTGCACACCCTTCCTCTCTCCTATTTATATGGAGTTTGGGGAGAGCTGTTGGCACCGCTTCGCCAAGAAACGAAGTGCTGGCAAAGTGCAGTGACGCCAAACCCTTGGAGGACGGAACCGGTACCAGTGAGAGGTGACGAGCAACACCAAAACCCCGAACTAGAGATCGAAGAATGGGTGACGTCTTTGGAGGCTAGTTTCATGGGACGATAAACGCCGACACTTCCTCAAACGTGGACGCTCTCCAAATAACTTGAGGTAGGCATGTGATTTTGATTAATCTTTGTTGATTTTTCTTTTATGTTGAATCTCTCCCCATTAGCCAGATAATACCACTCTAACATGGAGCGTGCGGACCAAACGAACATAGCCTGACCAGTCTACAATCCTTGTGATTTTCAGTGCGTTCTACGCGAAGTGGATGCGGCCAAATATTTATTGTCATAGGAAATACGGAGTTTTGTTGAGCATGATATATGGACACGAAGCCCTCAATGCAGGGATTGAAAATATGTGATCATTTATTTTTTCAGTCTTAGAACGAAGCTACAATGTCTCGAGGAAAGAGGATGAAAAATATTTATTGGTGCTTGAAATACAAATTTTTTCCGAGCACAATATATGGACACAAAGCCCTCAATTAAAGGATCGCAAATATGTGATCGTTTAATTTTTCGGGCGTGGAATGAATCAGCAATGGCTCGAGGAATGAGGCAACATCCAGCACCTGGGCGTTCGTGAGGAAGGAAGGGTAGTGCACGTCCACACTGCCGGATGATGAGAAGGTCGCAGAACGTCAGCCACGATGGAGTAGAGGTGGCGACCGGTGCACTGCCGGCCACGTGAAGGGGAGGCGGCGGCACGCGTCCGTGCCCCCGATATGCATGAGCTGTGGCACAAGGCCACAGTGCAGAAGGAGAGTGTCCATCCTAGCCAGCTTCCAGTGGTCGGGGCTGAACCTAGGGCCAGATTCTGGTCGTCCCGAACCGGGTCATGTCAGCCCGGTTGGGTCAGACGAGACCTGGACCAATTTCAACCCATTTTCGCTCTTTAGGCCATATCTTGAGCTACGGGTGTCCGTTTGACGAACCATCAGCGACACATGAAAACTTGGAATGAGGCAGACCTTTTGGTATACCCCAATTTAGTTTTGGATAATGTTGGGGTACGGCCTGGTTAGATCAAACACAAATCCAATCGGGCCCTCGGGACTAAAAGTCCAATAACTTACAGATCGGGCATCTGATTGATGCACTGTTTATTGCATTGAAACAAATTTTACATAGAGGTACTTTGGGATACTTCTTCATTTCACTTCATATTAGTTTGAGTATCAACCTGTGGCTTGAGTTTCGTATCCCCCTGGAATCAAGTGAGCTTAGTGCGGGAACTCTGTAGTTGGCTGTAACATGAGAAAGGGATCCTATGTGGGTATGTACTTTGGGATCCTTCCTAGGTCTGTGATATAGGGTCCCAAATGGATCCGCTCTAGGAATAAATGCGGGGATACTCTAGGATCCTTCGTGGGTCTAATGATGTACTTGGATCCTGTCTAGGTCTTCTGTATTAGGATCCTGTGTGGGTCTAATGATGTACTAGGATCCTGTGTGGTTCTGATGGATTAGGATCCTACGTGGTTCTGCCTCTTAATAGAGTAAGAGGATTCAGTAGTTACATCTAATCATCTCTACTACTGTACCTAAGTTATACCTGGTGTGAGTTGAGTCCATACTTTCATGGTAATACCTTTGTGGTATTATTTTGTGTGGTGTAAATGTGTGGTACTTACCTTTGTGGTGATACCTTTGTGGTATTCTTCTCTATGGAATACCTGTGTGGTAAATTCCTTCATGGTGATACCTTTGTGGTATTATTATGTGTGGCGTACCTGTGTGGTACTTACCTTCGTGGTGATAACTTTGTGGTATTCTTCTATGTGGAACAATTGTGTTGTAATTTCATCCATGTTGATACCTTTGTGGTATTCTTCAGTATGGCATACCTATGTGGTTCTTTCCTTCATGGTGATACCTTGGTGGTATTCTTCTGTGTGGCATACCTGTGTGGTACTTTCCTTCGTGGTGATACTTTGTGGTACTTACCTTTGTGGTGTTACCTTCGTGGTATTTTTCTTTCATGGAACAAATGAGCTTTGAGCTCATTAGTTGGGCCTTGTGTTTCCTAATGAATGAGATGGGATTACTTGATAACCTAGGTATATGTATGCGCATATACCTAAGTAGGGTTGAAACATGTTTTCATGCCTTTTGGTTTATCCTTTTTGGATTTTGTGGGTCCTTTGAGAGTCTCAGGGTCCCTACTGAGTATTGTTATACTCACCCCTACATAGGCTACGCCCGCACCTTGTTGTGTTTGATGCAGACGAAGGATAACACTGACTGAGGATGATAGTACCAGGACTGGAGGTAGCTCGGAGGTGGACATTATATGAGGCATACCACAAATACGAATGTTCGAGATTTGTACCTACCATTCAGGTAGGATCCGTGGATAGTTTCCACATATGTTGTTCAGTTTACATGTACTTTTCATTTTTCCTGTACGTTCAAGTTGGGCTTGTATTCTGGGCCTTTTTCTTACTGTACACACTCTTTTTACAATAGTTACTTGTGTTTGTATCTTTTTGTGTGCTTGGTTGTGTGTGTGTAAAGGATATAAAGGAAATGCCTTCGTGGTTTTATGGAATGTGCCATTTAGTGCTAGTCACCAGCCCCTGGCCTATAGAAGGCGGGCTTGGGGTAGTCACAGCACGGGCCCCGGGGGACCGGTCCTGACAGGTGTGATATTCTATTTTCATGATCATTTTCGCATACCCTTATGCTTTTGATTATGTTTACATTTCTCCCTCATTTACTTGTACTGAGCATTTGAGATCACTCTTTCCTTATGTATCCTTTCCTTGGGTTATGAAGAAAGGTTTTAGGTAGAATTACTAAAGGAGATTATCCTTATGGGAGATGATGAAGATCTTTCAGCAGGATATAATATTTTCATTCCATGTTTCCAAAGACACTAATATATTAAAGTACTCAGGCATGTGTTTTTATAATGTAATGAATATTCATCTAAAATGATGCAATATCAATGTATTCCATGCCTAGGTCTCTATAGATGGAATCAAAGGAAAGGTTTAGTAATCCTTTGGAAACTAATATGAGAATAATTTAGAGATATCCCTATGTATATTTATAAGGATATTCCTATAGATGTCTTTAAGGACAAGTGTCAGGATGAGTTAACCTTTGGGAAGATGTCTTGGAATCTTGGTAAAGTATAGAGTGAGTGGTTTCCTATAAATACATCACAGTATAAATACAACAAGTGGATTTGGATCTGGAACAGATGTAACTAGGATTAACAACTCCAAAAAGATGTTTTGGGCTTAACTTAGGGTAATTTGGTACATGAAAATGATCCTTCATGCACATCGGATTTGACACTCCTGTGGCACATGCATTGGGAATTCACATTCTATTCATGAACCATCAGGAATGATTTAAAAATAACATGGCTACAAATAACCTAGGATGAACTTATGGTGCAATAGATTAACAAAGGTGTCATGGTTTAGACATCTTATAAGTAATTATTTTCAAGAATATGTGGTTTTATACTATGATAAGTAATGCTCACACTGTACTTATGATTTCAGTCAATGATGGGAACCAGGAGGAACTTGATTAACATTAAATATGATGGATGATTTTATAATGACTAGTCACCTGTGATGATCAGTGGAGTGGAAGATGTTGTGATCATGTCTAACAAGTTTTCACGGAACATGATTTACAATGTATACCATAACCAACTCTCAAACTCACCAAGGAAGATAAAGAATGTGTTTGTTGAGAGTTTGGGTAATAGAGACCATAGAGGAAATAATATTCAGTTTCCTTCATGTCATGAATGTGGAAATAATCACCTAAGTGAATGTATACGAGGAACAAAAATATTTTTTGATTATCGAAAACAAGGACACAAAGCAAGTGATTATAAGGGAAAAATGAAGAGTTTGGTTAATGAAATGGATGAGAATGTTATCCTCCCTAATAAATCATCTATGGTTAAGTGTTTTAAGTGCGGAGTAATCTATTTTTATGAAACTCAATATCCTGAGATGAAATCTCTTGAAGGGAACCAACAAGGGGGTGAGAGTAATGGTAATATAGTTGATGATGAAGAGACTATAGATGAAATGTGAAAGGAAAGAGGTATTGTACAATGGGATGATCTAACATTATTAATTTAATAAGGATAGATTTGAATAATCAATGTTTTTATTTGTTTGGAATAAAAAATTATGTTATAGGAATGATGAATTATACAAGGATTGTTATACTTATTCTTTTTTGCATAGTATTTACAAGTTCTCATTGAATGTTCCCAATGGACTGGTGAAGTGATTTATTGACAATGCAGTATTTTGATTAAGGGAAGGTATCCCTTACTATGCTCTTTATGTTAATAAAATGATGTTATGAGTATGTAAATTGGATGATATTGGTTACCATGAAACTAATTAAGGACATGCTGACTAGTAGTTTATGCTATAATGGATAGAGTTTACAACATATTGTATTTATAGAATATATAAAATAATCTATGAAATAAGGAATCATGTATGTTTTCCAAAAGTTTTTATGTTAATCTTAGTTGTTAGCATGTTACAGGAGAATTTACCACGATGGTATTCACATGTTTGGAATATGACAACCAAGAGATACTTTGTGACATATGGGGGATCGATATTAATATGGTTTCATGACTTTATTTCCATGTCTTTGAATTTTCTTCTTTTAGAAGTGTTATAAGGTTAATGATTCATGAAATTTTAACTTAAACTTCGAGGGAAGTATTTATGTATTGAGATTGAACTGAAAACATTGATTAAAAGGATATTTAGTGATTAACCTTATCTCAAAGAATTCCCTCATATTTTGGAAATTAGATTAGTTTGGTTTTATAAAAGGAGTCCATGTATGTCAGGTGAAAACCAATCATGTATGGAAGGGATATAGGTCTTGAACCCATTGTTTAAGGATGATAAGGGGTTGACACCTACCATTGGCCTACACGATGTCCTTGTTAATGTATAATTATTTTTGAAGAATAATTATTTATGTTGAAATAGTAGTTTTACTTTTTATGTTTATAGATTAAATATATTAACCATATTAATTTTTAATAATATTTATAGATAAATAGTTATACATTTCATTCTTTTATGAGCCTTAAGATCTGGTAAAAGTGTATTTTAGAACTTTAGTCATAAAAGTTAATTTCTTGACTTCCATTACATGAAGTAATGTAACAATTATAAATTGCAAAAATATTGACTGAAAAAATATAATTTTGTATATAAAAATATGTTAAGTATGTTTCCTTATATTCTTGGTCAACAACCAAATTACTCAATGCTTGGATAATGAAAAAATGAAAATGTGTTTCCATAATACCTTAATTTTGTTGAACCAATGGCCTTTTAAATCATCATTGGTTTATAAATCTGAGTCCCTAAACTTTTATTTTATTATTCAGTGGTTTTTGATTGATGAAATCAGTAATTCAATATAAATATTCATGTTTTTCATCCATTTCTAATATTCACACCCAGACTATGTTCTCCAATGTGGAATCCCAGGTATATGTTACTTTGGGTAACCGTTATGGTCCCAACTATCCCTTTTAAGGGAATTTTTAGTATTAATTTTTACGATTTTGGTTTCTAGGAATGAACCTTTTAAGTATTAGACCACTGATAACCTAGATAAATTTCAAGGAAGAAATTCATTTTAAGGGGGGTTGAATTTAATACCCCGAGATTTTGGGAATTATTATTTTTTGAATTAATTTATCTTTTTGATGTTTTGTATTTCACATGAAATTGGAAATAGTTATTTATATATATGTATATATATTAAAACATTATGTCAAACATTCCTTTCACTCAACATTGACTAGGAATGCACTAAACGTAATACCAACTTGGCTTCTACTACACGCAACACTGACTTGGTGTTGGTCACATGAAACACTGTGTTTCTGCAAAGCATTATTTTATTATAATTGTTAAATGACATAATTATTAGAAATTCATTAATAATAGTGATATGAATATTAATGACTACTTTTCAAATATTTTTTATAATTTTTTCATAGAAATAAAATATATTGATAACAAAAAGAATTAATTTTTGGTAAACTCATTATATGATTAAAAATACTATGAACTAAACATCATGTCATTTGATGGAAAACAATAAAATTAATTTTAAACCCATATAGAAATTTAATTTCATAAAATAAACGTCATTTTTTAATTTATAACTCTAAAATAATATTGTGGTGATTTTTTGAGATTTTTCTTTATCCCTACTCAATAAATTGTTCCTTGTTCTAAAAAAAATTGATATTTTTCTAAGAAACATCAATTTTTCTTAAATAATGAAAAATACAGCTTTTAGGTTTAACATTTAGTTTTCACTTCAATAAATATTAAGGTTAAATTATATTTTAAATTTGTTTTATGTTAATATTAGATCAATTATAAATTTATTAATACGATTTATGTCATTATAATCAATTTCACTTTGAAATTTAATATAAAAACATAATAAACCTTTGACCTTCTTTATACATTAATGACTCGTAATTTCGTCCTGTCTACGGGATTAGCATTAATCTTAATTTTTTTGATTCTAGGAATTGAATTTTGAAAAACCAATATTAACTATTGGAATCAGTTTAATATTTATATTCTAATTAGTTCATGTTTATTTTAAACCAAAAATATTAGTAAAAGTTATTAAAATTAATCACAATGATTAAGGTCAAATTAAGATTAATTACAGACTAAAATTTAATCTTAGGGGCCCAAATAACCTATAAACTGGTCCAAAACCAATTTTATAGAAATGTTTCATCCATAAACCTTCCATTATTTTTTTATTTTGGTTTGTTTTGACTTTTTTTAGGTGATAACAAGTGTACACCTAACATGTTTTCAAAAATTCCAAGTGAGTCCTTTTCATTCCCTATAAAAGGCCACCACCACTCACACTTCCTCAAACTCCGAAAAAATTATTAATTTTAGCTAGGATTTTCCCAATACACCTATAAAAAATCCAAAATTCCACTTAGAAGCCTTCTCTTTGGTAAAAGGCATTCCAAGGAATCCTTTTGGCGCAAACCAAAAAGAGTTACCTAATTAAGGTGTGACACCTTCTATCAAGCTCATTTCTTTTATTTTTCTCATCCACAACTCCAATATCATTATTACAGGATTGTAAAACAATACTAGTATCTTCAATATACTAGGGTGTTTTTAGGATATGGTTTCAACTTACACTTACCCACACCTCGATCTAATGGATAATGAACATATTGTTTATGTGTATGGAAAACTACCACCTCACTAAATGATGATTGTTCAATTTTACATACCACATATCATGGTGGAAATTATGATTGCCACTATTTTTATATATGTTATATATTATATTTGTTATTTACTTAAGCTGTTTTATTCCTCTTACACCACATATCTTATAACTTCCCATTTGCTGTTAATATGATAATTTTGTTTGAGTAACTGTGGACTACCTCCCCCTTAATGTGATGTTGTTCATTCATAAACTACCTGGATTGTATTAAGGATGGTTTTAGAGAATACATAATATTTATATGATATCATAAATATACTTTAATAATGATATATATATACCTATATATACACACATATGTCTCTTAATTTCTGTCTTTAAACACGACAATTAAATGGAAATAGCGTGCATATGTACGTACGAAATATCATCTCCATGAACGGTGTATTAAATTTCACACTTATATATTATATAGATTATTATAATAAAAATATATTGGATATAGATTATATTAATAGCATGGTTTACATTATTTAATCATGATATAAGTATAAGTACTGACAACGTAATAAATTATGAAACATACTTAGAACAAAGCAAATATTACCCGAAGTAAAACCTTAACATAGGTTGGTTAACAAGCAGGTAATATAAGGTTATAATCAGACCATATATGGTAATAGATATAAGATTTTGGTTTTATTAAAATATTTATAATAAATTTATATGTATTATAAAGGATTTTTAATGAGTACAATGAGATTCAAGACACAAGGTAAGGGGATTTTATCTTTCTTTTCATTTCTATGAGATGCATGCTTTATTCACCACCCATTCCCTATGTGTGGTGTGTATACTACCCATAGATATATTAAATTATTATTATACATAATTTTATAGTAATTTATCCATTCTTTGATATTTATTTCAATGGGTTTATGTTTCAAAATTTACCTAATTAGTGAATTAGTTTTGTCACAATTTTCCTTCTTTTAGACTCATGTTTTGTTATGCACCTAAATTCTCTTCAGGGGGTATATATTTCCATTTTACATGTTATATCATGAATTTAATTCTTTTAATGTCATTTTATGGTTAATTTAATTTCATTTTCTTACATGGAAAGTATGATCCCATGTTAACAAGTTATAATAGTTTATTGAGACAATCTCACAACTTTTCAAGATTTTTATGTTTAGGCTTCCTTTGATTAAATATCGTGATCCATGTATCCAGAAAAATAAATAATTTTATCTTCTCAGGTTATTAATGATTTATTCATATATTTATACCATTTCATACACTCTTTGGTTCAAAAGATAAGTTAAGAAAGTGCTTTCAAGAGATCCTGACTTTACCCTCTCTACAGTCATAAATCTATGTTCCTTCAAAACCATGTTATCTAAAAAGAATTTCCAAGAATATTTTACCATTATCCTTTATCCATTAAATTTTATTTTTATGTTTTTTTTATTTTAACAATATCATTAAAGTAATATTCATGTCACTTTTTGAAAACGGTATTTTTATGAACATTTTATTGTGTAAAAGGAATGTCTGTTTTACCTCATACGACTTGTACGGATTTACCTGCCATAAATTATTTGAAGATTCCTTTTAATTTTTGAAAGGTTAATATTTAAGAAATTTTTTTAAAAGTTATTTTAAAGGAAATTTGATTACAAAAATATATTAAATCCTTATTTATAAATTTTTAAAGTATTTTCAATGAAATGTTTTTCAATGAATTTTCAAGCTCCTTTCATATTTTTTTTATGTAAAATGGTTTTCAAAAAAAAAACAATATTTCCTTGTTTGTTTTCAATGTATTTTCAAAGAAATGTTTTTAAAAAAAAATTCAATATCCTTTCATATTTTTTCATTTTAAAATGATTTCAAAACATTTTCAGGCTTTCATCATATGTTTTCTATGTATTTTCAAGGAAATGGGTTTCAAATCATTTTTAAGAACCTTTCATATGTTTTCAAGTAAAAAGTTTTTCAAAACATTTTCAATAATTACTTATATTTTTTCAATAAAAATTCATTCTAATTTCATATTTTTTTCTAAAAAAGTTTTTCAAAACATTTTTAAGCTTTTCTTATACGATTAAAAAGTATTTTAAATAAATTGTTTTAAAAAAAATCATCCTCCTTTATTTTATTTTAAAGTAAAAATATTTTCAAATAATTTTCCAGATTTATTTATATGTTTTAAATGTAATATCAAATTTTTTTGAAATGTTCTGAACCTTATTTTATAACTTTTCAAAGAAAAGCGTTTTAAAAATTATTTCAATTATTCTTTATATGTTTTATATACATTTTATAGGAAACTTATTTTCAAATGGTTTTATATATTTAAAATCCTATTTCATTGAAGAATGGATATTTTAATAAAAAAATATTTTTGAAAGATATTTCAAAATTATTTTCCATCTAACAAAAAATAACATGATCTTCCTCATTACCTTATAGGAAATGATATAATTGTTCCGTTCATATTCTATATATGAATTGGTTATGATTAATTTCATTGACTTTATCAAACCCATTTCTCTTTCATGGGTTATATGTTTATTAAATCCATTTGATATTCATGGGTTATATATTAATGGATTGCATTTATCTTTCATGGGTTATATGTTTATGGAATCTATTTCACCTTCATAGGTTATGATTTTGATTAAATGTTTATCAATACTAAATATTTTCTATAGTTTATGGTATAATTACTTGTTTATGATACCCATTTAATTTCATATATTATAAAATGATTATTTATGATTTTTTTGTAAGATGTATTTATGATTTCATTATGAGATGGGTGGAACCTATATCTTCCTCCAGTAATTTTAGTAATGATTTATATCTTGTTAGATAAAAATTTCTAGAACAAGAAATGAACATGATTTATTATTACAGTGTTAGAAAAATAAATGAACCCGGATCAATATTATAGGGCTAGAAATGGATACGAACATGGTTCAATAATATAGGTCTAGAGTGAGGGATGAACTTTGTTCAGTAATATAGGGATATAATATGGGGTGAACCCAATTTAGTAAAGGACTTTTTCCACTGTGATGGTCTCAGTAGCAACACCTTAATGATTATGGAAATCATTATATATGCTTATGTGTCTTCCACAATTCCATGTTTTATTCATATGTTATGGAGTATGTTCTTTATTTCCTTATGATTCATTCCTTATGACTTTTCATTATTTATTCCATGATTCATGTATAGGATCTTTATTATGTAGGGTATGATATTCTATTTTAATGATCATATTATCATACCCTTATTCTCATTATTATGCTTATTTATCTCCCCTATTTACCCTTATTGAGAATTTGAGCTCACCCATATTTATGTTTCCCTTCCCCATGTTATAAAGAACGGTTTTAGGTTGAAGTACTAAAGGTGGAGATATTTATTGGAGATGTAGAAGATATTTCACCAAGATAGAAGATTATATTTCCATGTTTCCAAAGACACTAAACTATTATGGTCCTTAAGAATGTATTTTTTTAAGGTATAGAATATTCATCTAAACTGATGTAATATCCATTTAATTCAATCCTGGGTCACAATATTTATATTATTTATTTCCATTATCTTGGAAATTAAAATTTTAAGATTAATAATTCTTTTTGTATTCTGATGATTATATAATTAATGATTTAATTATTTCTTCCGATATTTTTTCAAATCCAAATATTCATCACTATTGGATTCATAATATCAAGTTTCAAAGATATATAAATGGAAACGATCTATATTCCCCTTATCGTAATCTTGACTATAACTTTTAATAATTTTTTGAAGGTATTTATGTAGACTTTACTATTTCTAATGTCATTAATTCATAATTTTGTGATTTTTAAGTAGAATATCATATCTTAAAATCATATACTTTGACTTCCTCAAAAAATTCCTCCATATTGTATTAAATATACTATGAACACTACTATTAATACCAATCTAGTTATGTTGAACCATTATCTTTACTATGACTCCATGATAATTAGACATACTCTCGATTATTGCAAGACTAACACTTTGAACTATGGTTTCATCCTAACTTATGTAATGGAAGGATATAAATCGTTTAATATTTTTTTAGTGATTTATTAACATATGTGTAAATATCCTTATTTTATCCTCTAAATGTTTTAAGATTTTTTTAGAATCTAAATAAACATTTAACCATGTCTGATAAAATAAAGTACATGTTTTTTTAAATTTAAACTATATATGAATAAGATATCCATATTTTATCTTTTGGATACATGTTAATTATTTTATATGAGAACTTATATAAATATTCAATGATACTAGATAAAATAAATATTATAAATATTATTTTATCTTGAATAATAATTATGTTATTTACAATATGTTGTCATGTTTAATTAATACAATAAATAAATCATGTGTCAAATTAATAATATATAAAAATGAATAGATAGAATAAAATAAATATAGAAAATAACCATGATCATAATCTTCTAGCTGGTTTATAAAGTGGTGGTAAACCAACCTTGACCTTGGAGAATATAATTCCATGTTTCTCAATGCAGATATAATTAAAAAATAAACCATTCTCTTTTCTATCACTGTTTTTTTGATCCAACAATGAGTTGTCACTGGAACTGCCTTATCGGGTAATCTCATTATTTATAATTGCATACTCGTATGTAGATGATGGGAACTTCATTATCAGAGATTTCATTTAATAATTCAATATAAACACATACACCCTTGTACATTATTAAAGAGGGGGTTATGCTTAGATTATTAATATTAATTGAATAAGTAATTATTACAATTTTAAAAGCCCACATTTATTAAGAGAAATTAAATTAAATTAACAAATTCAATTATACACAGGCTATTTCAACTCTTGATCGTTCACCATGCAACAAATATCTGTAATGATAATATTTTAAACTATATCCTATCAGACATTAAATTTTGGTATATTAATTTAAATTATTAAACTAATTTAAATTAATAAACTAATTTTATTTATTTTTATGGATCTACATATGGTCTCCGAGTTCACTTAATACTCATAAAATATATTTATATATTTTAGATATTTTTTTGATCGATTATTATCAAATAAATATCACATGATTTACATATGGTTTTCGTTGATTTGAAAAAGTAAAATAATAAGGTTCCTAGAGTGGTTTATGGGAAAATACTAAAATAAAAGCGGTGTAGGTAGTGTATAAAAACTCATCGAAGTCATGTATGAAGGGATTTTGACTCAATTTATAACTCCAATAATGGAAACTACAAACTTCTCTATCTCAATAGGAGAACATTATGGTTTTTATTTAAGAATATATCATTTTGATTTTTCCTTAGTTGAACATATAAATAATTTTATATATGAGGTACATAATTTCATGGTTTTTATATATGGTATAGTTCTTGTTGTAGAATCCAAAAAGACTATAAATTTAATGTTATATCTTTGGAGAGAGATGTTAGAATAGAAAGGTTTAAATTTTAATGGGGATAAGAGAAAATATATGAAGTGTAATTTTAGAAAAGTATTGTCTAGTAATGTTATAGATATGAGATTGAGAGACTAATTTATTTATGAATATTTTTTTTATATTTAACACAATTTCTATAATGTGGTGAAGATATTAATGTAGATGTCTTTCATAACTGGATGGATAAAATGGAGAAAGTCTTCTGCAGTTAATATTTTATCCTAAAAATCGTTTAAAATTGAATAGAAAATTTTATTAGATTAATATTTTTGCAAATATTCTATATGATTAAAAGTGTTGGACATGGATGAGTAATATTGAAAAAAATAAGGGTTACAGAAATTAAAATGTTAATATGGACATGTTGACTTACATTGATTGATAATATTAAAAGTGAATATGTTCGAGAGAAAATTTTAGTGGATTTGTTTTATAAGAATATGTCCAAGACTATATTGACATGGGTAGGACATTTTAAAATATGACCTAGGAATTCAAATTTTTATATGGTACTCATTTTGATAAATTCACTAATTATAAGAGGGGGATGTAGGCCTAAAATAACCCTTAAAGAAATCACTCATTATGACCTTTTTCTAAATGGTTTAAATAAAAATATTGTATTTAATTGATCTCATTGGATCTTTTTGATCCATGTATCCGAGTCCAATAAATTAGGTTAAAGTCTTTTGGGTTTTTTTGTTGAATTTAGGTATTTTTAGAATTTTAATATATAAATATATATAAAAATTAATATAAATAGATATACATATATATGAATATATATGTGTGTGTTATTACATATATATAATATATATCTAATAAATAACATTTTTATTTAAATAAAAATTCCGACCACATACATATGGGTTTGGTGAGATTATTAAAATATAGGAGGAATTGTACTTTCCATCTTTGGATTTTTTATTTTAAATTTGTTTCATATAATATATAAATATATTTTAAGAAATACACACAAACATATTAAAAAAATCTATAATATATATTATTGTATATATAATAATGTCATTAAAATTAATGAAAATTACACCTTAATTTGGGGAAACAACATAAATAAATTTACTTTACCTATTTTATTTAAGTATAATAAAAAAATAGAAAAATAATAATTAACATCATTTTATGAATTGAAAAATCTTTCTCTTTTATATGTTCTTGATCATGTATACGTTGATTCACTTGTGATATTATCCACTAGAACATAAACGATACCATTGTGATGAATTTTAATAAATCAAATTGAAATAATAACTATTAATTAGTGTGACCAAACTAATACAACTTAAAGGATCTAAGGCATAGAGAAATCATAGAGGCATAATACCACCTTAAAATATTTTCCACTAAACATGATAAAATGGTCATGAAACACTTAATAATATCATCAAACATAATGTATAATTACTTTTTAGAATAAATCGAAGTCTTATATTATTTTATACATGATTTGATTCTCACTCCTCATTGATGTCCCCAACTCGATCTCTAATCATGTTGATATTTCCATTGATTTTATAATCCAAGAGAGTATCAATTGAGATGTATCCTCAAGTGCTTTATGAATCTTCAAATGTATTTCTTGAACTCATAGGATCCATCATGAAAAGAATAACTGATTTACATCATTCTTATTGATTCCTCTATGAGATTTCTTATTTTCTCTCTATATAACATGTGTGGAAAATCCACCTTGGAATGTCATGTTATTGTCACAAAAACATATTTTTTTATAAATTAGGTCAATATTAAATAATAATAAAAAATTATATTCTTCTAACTTAATCCTTATAAAAATACAATGTGAACATTTTGTTAAACAATAAAATAATTAATCTTTTATTTGACATGATACATAATACCCCCTCTTCCATATCCCATTAAAATAATAATAATAATAAATTTACATATAATAATTAAATATTATTGATTAAATAATTGTCTTTCTAAATGAAATTAGAATATATTTATTAGATAATTAAACTTTTCAATTTCTCTAAAAATGTTATCAAACATTGAATAATAAAATATATGTTCGATAAAATAAATAAATATTATATTCATTAAACTTGTTAACACATATTTATTTATATATATTCCCATAACTTGAATAAAATATTTATTTTATAATATTCAATACACTTGTGAATAAATAAATATTATATTCATTAACTTTTGAATAAATAAATAAGAGATTAAATTTAACTATCATATTCTAAACTCAAATATCTCATGATTAAATTGTATAATCAATTTCACCTGAATAAATGTTATTCCACTATCAAGAATAAATTTACTTTTGAGATTAAATTTAATATAATTTAATGTTCTTATTGATACACTTAGTATGTGACCCTCAAGGACCATTTATTAATAAAAAAGAATATAACATACCTAAAGTCCGATATTATCATCTATCAACACATTGGGAAAACCATAGAGAAATAAGTAATTGTCGTAACTACAATAACATTATTATGAATTATACTATGTAATACAATCCATTTTCAACTAATATCTCATGACTAGGATGTTTAAATGGGTTATCATCTGACATGTTTTCCTTATATTTCTTTGAATTTCTAAATTGAACTTGTCAATTAATTACTATGGGAAATGATTTATACATGAAACATCCATTTCAATAAAAGGACCAAAAAATATTCCTCTGAGACATAGAAGAAAAAAAATCCAATCTTTAATATTTAATTAGTGTAATACTGATCAGGACAAAACAGATGCAAGCTACTTCATAGTGGGTAAAAAAACAATGGGTTATATCATGCATCAATGTATGTGAGTCCTAAAATATATTAACAATGATCTCAAGTCCATGTATCATTATACATTCTACTAAGTAATAACAACCAATGAAACATATAATTTTTCTTTCTCGTATTGGTGGGTCTGTCCTCATGACCTCCATTCCTGAAGATCACCGATATTTAACATCATGAGAATAAATTTTAATAATAACGAGCCTTTACCCCTTGATATTCAAAGATTAACAATGTTTAATGAGTATTATGTATCTATACATTAGGAAAAATAATTGACAATATCATCACGGTACATCTAGTTTCTCATTATAGGGGGATTTATGTTAACTTATCAATTTGATGAGTACCCAATAGACGTTATCACATAAAGGCATATAGAGTTAAAATATAATATTTTATAATATATGTATAAAAAATTCATGATCTGATAATACAAGGTAAAAATATCATTTAATTTTAGGTTATAAACTTCAACAACATGTACTCAAACATCTACTCATACAACTTTTGTTGACACTTCTTTTCTAGATCTTTTTTCAGCCTCTATATAGTCTTATCATGAGATCTTAGAATCTCATAATCCTCTATTTTAGCAATGGATGATGATATTTAATGATATACCATAGATCTAGCTAATGGAATCAATGAATTATTATTGAAACTGTGTGAAATAAATCATAAACTTATACTGATCACTCAACCTTTCTCAATACCACTCACAAATTCCTATTACTAGGGTTCCATATGAAAACATGAGTTGAATGATCCCTCATCATTCCCGTGCTCTACCTCATTTTGAATCTCCCAAAAGTAATAAGTATGTATCTCATATATCTTCTATAAAAGTATGATTATAATTCAAAAAATTAAAGAAATTTTTTTATATTAACATCAAAAACAAAAATGAAATACAAACCATGTTGTGTCTTTATCGCTTAGTATCAATAAACCTAGTGCTACAATAATTGTACATCCTCCTACAGATATAAAAAACTATAACAACATGATCAACCTAAAACTATATAAATTTAAAATATACATTTTTATTATAAGTATATAAATACATTAACAATCAATGTTACTTATTATCTTCAATGATATAGACTGTAAATAACAATACCGTCGCTAGGAATTACATATCACCTTCCTATATTTTATTGACCAAAATTTTATCTTATCATAAAATTATCTCTTATCTAGTGAGTGAATAATACCTCCCAGAAATGGGTGGGGATTTAGTCATGTAATAACACAAAAAAGATTCATCAAAGATCGATTAAGAATACTTATCCATAGACCTCTTTCAATAATTATGTAAAAACATATAGAAATTATAATCCATGAAATCTTACCACGCTTCTTAGATAAATATTATATTGTCATCAACAATAAAATACCATAAACATTAAAAACAATTATAATATAATAAGGTATATATTAAATAAATTTAAAACAAAATAGTGTATTTGTTTAATTACCTTGAAGTAATTGAACATATGATGACACACATTATTATAATCATGATTCCACGAAACCCATAGAGAAGAAAACTAATTCATTTGAATGAAACATACCTAACAAACAAACTAGCTAGGAAAAAATCATGAAAATAATAGAAAATAGTCAAAAATTAACATATGAAACAAATTAATGAAAATTAAATAAATTGAATATCTTATCTGTCTACCTCAAACATGGATAAAAAACAGTAGATGTAAATACCTTAGGAATAGGATTCAAAATCATAAATCTGGAAAGTCATTGACTACTCTTAGTTGATGGCGCAGTGGTAATATTCCCACCATTTATCTTAGATTAAAAAATAGTGGATTAGAATCCCGAATCTCATCCCCATTCAAGAAACACATCATATTATAAAACTCTTTTAACAAATATAAAACATGTAAATAAAATTGAATAAAAATAATATTAATAACATAATCAATTATTGAATACTAAGAAAATTTTATTTATATAAAAAACATACTTTTTATTATTGTAAGTAGAATGTGATACCACATTCTTCATATTTATTTTTATATTCATTAATATTATTTTCTTCATCTTCCACCTCAATATTATTAATTTGTTAGAGTCTTTAATTTAATCATTTTTAATTAATTTAAATTCATTAATAATTATTGATTTATCATTATTTGAGAGTATTAAAATACTGAAACCAACTCACACACTCAAGCACCCTAGGGGATAGGCCAAATATCTCCCCACTATGATATTCGAGATCCCATAACATATTTTATTACATTTTGTGGCAAAAAGTTCTAGTGTATAGAAGCCTAATATACTAGATCAAAGGCTCATAAGCAATCATCTCTATTAAGAACCACTCACTGAGGACCATGAAACTCACTCTTGTTGCTTCCACAACCCTAAGATGACCACCTGTAATATCAATCACCGGAGTATCATATCACCCAGCAGCCTCACCACATCCACAACCCGATCAGATATTCCACCCATGATTACCTACCACCACTGACCACTAATGACCATAGTTGTTGGCCTTGAAAAGTGCGTTATACCATCGTTAATCTAGTATCATCATCAATGTCAATCAGTTGCCTATCTTGTAACACCTATTGGTCACCCACATCATCTATTTCCCATCATCAAGTGTGAGGCCATCCATCCACCATTGGTGCCTGAAGGTAAATGAATTATCAAAATAATCTAGTATCATACATGCACCATTAAATTAATCCACTCCCAATTATCAACATCGTCAACCCTTAACTGTAAATTCTTGTTATCTATATCTATATCATTTTGAGTAAGTTATGTATTTATTGATGTACATTAAATTTTTTAATACTTTCTATCTTTATAAAAAAATCCATTTTTAATAATATAATTATCACATTATATCATTTTTATCACACTCCACCAGTCATTTAAATCTCTTATAAAATCATTATAGTATGTGTAATAAACTGAATGTTCAAATATCAATTGTTCATTTCTTTCTAGATAATTTTTTTTATTAATGTCAATGAATTAATGGTGAAGGTAAATGAAAAACCCTTAATATAAAATCATTGAAATTTAAATGTTATTACATAATATTTTTTCTAAAATGATAATTATTTAACCCAACATTCCAAAAAGTTAAATATCAATTTCTATATATAGATTCCCTTTTAAATAAACACCACATTTAATAAATATTTTTGACACACCATATGTGTTTGTACGAAATTAAAATTAAGTAACCAGATAATAATTAAAAGATTACACCAATTTGGATTATATTTCACTCAATGAAAATAAATGAATATATATTCTATCTTAGTGTTGTGAAACATGAAAATATTTAAAATAATTATTATTTTAATAAATATTATATTTATGTCATATGTATTTATATAAAAAAATAACTCACCAGTATTTGAAACTAGAACAAAAAATTATATTATTGGCATTCTTCAAGAGTTTATGTGTCGATTTTTTTAATTTGTTTTTAGTATGATGATATTATAATCTAGAAAATAAAAAATTAATATTTTGAAAAAATTAATACAAAAAAATAAATATTATCTCTTGTTATAAAAAAAATTAACTTCATTAAAAATTTAGTAGAAAAAATATTTGATCTTTATGTTATTCATCATCTAAAGATCATCATTCATGTTCACCACTAAAACAAATCCAAAGTTGATTAAATCCTGATTATCAATTATCTATTTCATTATCAACATTTAAAATATTATATGCCTTTAAAATACGTTTTAAGGATTAATAATAATGAATATAATATGAGTATAAATTTAAAATTTCCTCTTGTAAGTATGCATCCTAATTGAATGATCAACTGATTATTTTTTCACATGCATTTTTCTTCAATTTCTTTATTCATATCTCAAATTGGTAAATACATTAAAAAATTTCTTAGACACCATATTTTACTTTATATGAAAAATGTGGTATTATATGATTTGTTGAATCAACTAAGGCAGGTGGAAATATTTTTCTAATTTACATAAACTAATAACCATATCATCTTGCAGCTTACTCAATGTGTCATAGTGTAATGTTGCAACAAAAAATGTTTTGGAAAAAATTTGACATTTTAGTCAACACATCTAGAAATTATGAATTCAATGACCAAATAAGACTAATAGAAAGAATTTATTTTATTTTTACATGACAATCATGAATATTTTTATCCAGTAATATAAAAATTTATAACACAATGGTATAAATTAAGAAGCATAACAATTTAGTTACATTAATTATATAATCTACTAATAGAATAATAAATTAGTATCTTTAGAAAGTAACTAAAGTAATTTTTTATTCATATAATTTTATGATCTTTCATTTTCAAATTACTTAATACTAGGAAACTACAAATTTGGAAAATATTTAACCATTCCTTTAATGTACCTTTATTATTTACTAGTGTATTTATCATACAATATAATTTTTTATAAAAATATATATTCTCCAAATTCTTAATATCTAACATATGAAAAACTAGTAAATTAGACCAATATGATAAATCCAAATAAATTCATTCTTTTATATAATAATCATATCTCCCATAAAATCCTATTTTTAGTTGATTATGGTTTTTTAAAAAGTAGTAGGAGGTAATGATGAGATGATTGTTTTCACTTTAATACTTGGGAACACTACTACAGGTCCATCTCTTTCAATTCTATTTTTTCATAAAATTATTTCCATTTATTCAAAAAGGATTATTGATAGGAAAAAATATCTTATTAAAGTAAAAAATGTCTTATTCCATTAATAAGTGTAAACTCTTTTATACCACCCTTGTAGCATGGATATGATTTAGGGCTATCTTTATGACATATGAATAATGTACCAACCATTGGAAGGTCAACGACTATCCCTAGTAATGTATCTCTTAGTGTAAAATCATGTTTTAAAACTAAATTATATGTGGTTACACTCTCACTATATAATTAATTTAATTCATTAATAAATGGTTTCAAATAAACATTGACATTATTCTTTATAGGAATTGAAATTAATGATGCCAAATAGATATATGGTTTCTTCATAAATATTTGAGGAGTATAATTATTTATAGTTATGAAAACATGCAAACAAATATATTGTCTGCAGCAAGCACCTAAAGGTAAAAGGTATATGTTGAAAGACCTAAATAATTCTATATTTTCCATAAATAACAATCATAAAGATGATTTAAGTTAATTTTTTTTGAAATATTGAATCAATGTTATGTCAGGAATGAATTTACATTGTGAGACAGAGATAAACATTTCGTTCTGGCTATAATAATAAAATATATCAAAATTTTTACCTAAACAATTCTTGATTTTCCAAATTGATTATCTTTTTGCCTTGATATTCCTTATGCTGGAAAATTAACTAAAGATTCATAATAACCATAATATAAAGTGAAATCATTTTAACATACCAAAATATTATGATTACTAAGTCCAAAAATTTAGGCTAAAATTTTAAATTTCATAGAAATTGTTTTGCATGGTATTTCCCTTAGAAAACCAAGTTTCAGAAATCAAATTATTCAATTGAAAAAACTATTTAAAATTACTTAAATTAGATTTAATGGAAATAAATTTTATAAAACCTCAAATTTTCATCTTTTATTTAGGATATAAGGCCTTTACAAAACATTCATTGATTCATAAAATTAAGATGGTTTAAATTGTGAATTAAAATAATCATTATGATTTATTATTTCTTAAAAAGAAGTTCTAGTAAGCTTGTGTACTAAATTTTGAAATTGTGATGGATCAAGAACCAAAAAATGTATTTCCCTCTAAAGTATGTTCCCCATGTTTATACTAAAAAACATAATCCTCTAAAAAACTAGAACATAATTGATGAACTCTAATAATATAAAACAATTCAAATCTCTTTAGACCAATATTCTTATCAGAACACATAATTGTCTCTTCTGAAATATATTCTAAATTTATCAATGTAAATAAAAAAAATGCTTTAACAGACTTAATAAAAACATGCTTTTTAATCGAATTATATGTATTTTTTTTGAATTATCTAATCATGATCTCATAATAAAAACTATTTTCTGTTTCTTATATCCATAAAGTTTTTAGAAGATAATGACAACTTGTATATAAACAACTATTACGGATTTTTTATATAAATATATTTTCAAAATATATCTTTATATAAATGAAGTCTTTAAAAATCATAAACTTACTATGTTATATATTTTATTTTCTTTTTATAACTATACTAATTTTAAATTATTTGTTATATTTTCATTACTTTTTTACTAATTTTGTATAATTATAGTTAATAATGTTTGCAATTTTATATCTTACTTTTTATAACATATATTTTTTATAAATATATATTAATTTTAAAATATTTTAATAATTTTTTATATAATATTTAATTTTTTTTAGTTTGTTAATTTCTATTATTATTTTTTTGATAATTATTATTATTTTATTTTAATAAGATTTATTATTTTTTTCATTTTTTATAATTACCTTTAATTTTTAATAAATACTACTCTTATTAAAATATTAGTAATAATTTACTATTATTTATTAAATTAAATAATTTTTGTTATTTAATATTTTATTATTATTTATAGTTATAGTTGATTAAGATTTAAATTTAAATTTTAATATTTTATAATAATTTTTTTTATTTTTGTAATCATATAAATTAACAGTCCAATTATATTACCATTTTTAAGATATTATTATTTTTATTTTTCTACTTTATAAATTATATTTATTTACTATATTATTAGTATTTTTTATAATTTTTTATTTCAACAATTTTATTATTTTTTAATAATTTTTATTGATATCTATAATTTGAAAAATATTGTTTTTATTAGAAATTTATTAAATTTTTATTTATTTTTATAAATTTTAAGCTATTTTATTATTATTTTATCACTTTTTATTTTAATAACATTTATAATAATTTTTGGTTTTTTATAAATATATAAATTAGTTTTTGAATTATGTTTCTAATTTTTTCTATTATATATTGATAATTTTTTTTACTTTACTAATTATACATAATTTCTTATATTTTTGATAAGTTATTATATAATTTTTTTCATAATTTTTTATTATTATTTATTAATTTAGAATGATTTTTCTATTTATTAAAAATTAATATTTTAATTTTAATTTTAACAAATAATATATTTTTTTATAATAAAACTAACTATTTAAATTTAGAAATATTAAAAATAACTAATGAGAAAGGCTTACTAATAAGAAAATATCTCGGTTGTTAAAATAAATTAAATAAAATATGGAGTTAGAGTTCTACAAGTATTGAGGAAAATATCCTTCACATTTTCCTTAGGAAAAACATCAGACCAAATAGCCAGACCCGTACTGACCCCTTTGTTGGCCAGGGTATTAGTTACTCTATTACCTTCCCTAAAGGTATACAGAACCCCAAAATAAATCCTCCTACAATACTCTATGATGTCCTCCCAATAAAATACCAAATCCCATAGAGGGGAAGGTGCACCACTATAAGAAAACCATCGCGAAACGCGTTTCGGGCCGCCATTTCGCGGCGGTTTTTAAAACTGCCGCCAAAAAACCGCCGCTAAACGACCAAAAAAATTATTTATTATTTATTTTATTTTTTTAATTTTATTCGAGGATTAGCGGCGGTTTTTTAAAAAACCGCCGCGAAATAGCGGCAGTTTCAGTAAAACCGCCGCGAAATGAAATGAAAAAATAAAAAAACACGAGAAACCCCGAAATCACTAAAACGACCATAACTTTTGATCCGGGTGTCCGTTGAAGCGCCACGACCAGTCAAATCGAAGATCATGAAGAGATCTAGAGGCACATATAATCAAAACCATGAGACGGTCTAAGGTGCGGAAGATATTAGAGTTATAATAAAGTTGAAAAAAGTTCTCCAACATCAAACGGCCATAACTTTCGCTCCGGGTGTCCGTTTGGGCTCTACCAAATATCAAATCGAAGCCAGCAAAGAGATCTATGCACAAATTTGATAGAACCAAGATTTTTTCATGTTTTGCAACCCCAAAAACCCCTCTGAAGGCCTGCAAAACTCTGTTTTCGTCACCGGTGTCCTGTCGAACTTGTCTTCAAACGGACCTAACTTTTGATCCGCATGTCAGTTCGGCATCCTCCACCTTCCAGATCATAGCTCGTTCCATGAGATTCAGTTTGACTGGTCACGGCGCCCACATTCACTCTTAGATCATATGTTATGGCCTTTTTAGTGGGTATCAGGTTTGTTATGTTTTTCAATGCCTCATTTCTAGCACCCGTTCCCCGTCAGCTTTTTTAAAAATGGTCATAACATCCGATCCGACTGTCCATTTGAGCTCTTTCACCTTTCAAGTCGAAGATCGTTTCAGGATCTTTGATTTGACAGATTGCGGATCTAAAACGGACTCTCAGATCAAAAGTTATCTCTGTTAATGTGAGTCCAATGCTTTTGTCTCTTTATGACCGTTTTGACGGGTTTTAACGGTAGCTCCACTTATTACTGTTTATTTGGGTTTCCATGACTTGTTATCTTTATCAATGGTTTTTTACGGGTTATAATGATGATTATGTTGAATTATTAAGGAGTTTTCCAGAGTTGTCACGAGTTTTCATGCGTTCTCATTCTTTCTAATGCCTCATTCTTCATACGCTTCTCCATCCTTTTTCATGCGTTTTCATGATTTTTCATCCCTTATCACTTCTTTTCATACTTTTTCATGTGTTTCCTTTATTATTTATTATTTATTATTTATAATATACTTTAATTTATTTATTATCTATTATTTGTAACTGGTTATTTATAATCTATTGTTTATTATTTATTATTTATTATTTATATTTATTAATTATTTATGTTTTTTTATTATTTATTATTTATTATTTATATTTATTTATTAGTAACTATTTATTATTTATTATTTATTAGTTATTAGTTATTAGTTATTATTTATTATTTATTATTTATTTATTATTTATATTTATTTATTATTTATTATTTATTATTTATTATTTATTATTTATTATTTATTTATTATTTATTATTTATATTTATTTAATATTTAATATTTATATTTATTTGTTATTTATTATTTATTATTTAATATTTATATTTATTTATTATTTATTATTTATTATTTATATTTATTTATTATTTATTATTTATATTTATTTATTATTTATTATTTATTATTTATTATTTATTATTTATTATTTATTATTTATTATTTATATTTATTTATTATTTATTATTTATATTTATTTATTATTTATTATTTATATTTATTTATTATTTATTATTTATTATATATTATTTATTATATATTATATATTATATATTATTTATTATTTATTATTTATTATTTATTATTTATTATTTATTATTTATATTTATATTTATTTTTTATTTTTTATTTATATTTATTTATATTTATTTATTTTTTATTTTTTATTTTTTATTTATATTTAATTATTTAATATTTATTATTTAATATTTATTATTTATTATTTATTATTTATTATTTATTATTGATTATTGATTATTGATTATTGATTATTGATTATTGATTATTGATTATTGATTATTGATTATTGATTATTTATTATTTATCTTTATTTATTATTTATTATATATTATTTATTATATATTATATATTATTTATTATATATTATTTATTATATATTATATATTATTTATTATTTATTATTTATTATATATTATTTATATTTATTATTTATTTATGTTTATTTATTATTTATTATTTATTATTTATATTTATTATTTATTTATGTTTATTTATTATTTATTATTTATTATTTATTATTTATTATTTATTATTTATATTTCTTTATTATTTATTATTTATTATTTATTATTTATTATTTATATTTATTAAATATTTATGTTTATTTATTATTTATTATTTATTACTTATTATTTATTATTTGTTATTTATTATTTATTATTTATATATATTTATTTAATATTTAATATTTAATATTTAGTATTTAATATTTAATATTTATTATTCATTATTGATTATTTATTATTTATTATTTAGTATTTATTATTTATTATTTATATCTATTATTTATTATTTATATTTATTTATTATTTATTATTTATTATTTTTTATTTTTTATTTATATTTATTTATTATTTATTATTTATTATTTATTATTTATTATTTATTATTTATTATTTATTATTTATTATTTCTTATTTCTTATTTATTATTTATTATTTATTATTTATATTTATTATTTATTTATGTTTATTTATTATTTATTATTTATTATTTATTATTTATTATTTATTATTTATTATTTATTATTTATTATTTATTATTTATATTTATTTATTATTTATTATTTATTATTTATTATTTATTATTTATCTTTCTTTATTATTTATTATTTACTATTTCTTATTTATTATTTATATTTATTTATTATTTATTATTTATTATTTATATTTATTTATTATTTATTATTTATTATTTATTATTTATTATTTATTATTAATTATTTATTATTTATATTTATTTATAAATTATTATTTATTATTTATTATTTATTGTTTATATTTATTTATTATTTATATTTATTTATTATTTATTATTTATTATTTATTATTTATATGTATTTATTATTTATTATTTATATTTATTTATTATTTATTATTTATAATTATTTATTATTTATTTTTTTCTTTCTTATTTATTATTTATTATTTATTATTTATATTTATTTATTTAATATTATTTATATTTATTTATTATTTATTATTTATATTTATTTATTATTTATTATTTATATTTATATTTATTTACTATTTTTTATTTTTTATTTATATTTATTTATTATTTTTTATTTTTTATTTTTTATTTTTTATATTTATTTATTTAATATTTAATATTTAATATTTAATATTTAATATTTATTATTTATTATTGATTATTGATTATTGATTATTGATTATTGATTATTGATTATTGATTATTTATTATTTATTATTTATATCTATTATTTATTATTTATTATTTATTATGTATATCTATTGTGTATTTATTATTTATTATTTATTTATTATTTATATTTAATTATTATTTGTTATTTTTATTTTTTTATTTTTTTATTTATTATTTATTATTTATTGATTATTATTTATTATTTATTGATTATTATTTATCTTTATTTATTATTTATTATTTATTATTTATTATTTATATTTATTTATTATTTATTATTTATTATTTCTTATTTCTTATTTCTTATTTATCTTTATTTATTATTTCTTATTTATATTTATTTATTATTTATTATTTATTATTTATTATTTATTATTTATTATTTATTATTTATTATTTATTATTTATTATTTATTATTTATTATTTATTATTTATTATTTATTATTTATCTTTCTTTATTCTTTATTATTTATTATTTATTATTTATTATTTATTATTTATTATTTATATTTATTAATTATTTATGTTTATTTATTATTTATTATTTATTATTTATTATTTATTATTTATTATCTATTATTTATTATTTATTATTTATTATTTATTATTTATATTTTATATTTTATATTTATTATTTATATTTATTTATTATTTATTATTTATTATTTATATTTATTTATTATTTATTATATATATTTATTTATTATTTATTATTTATATTTATTTATTATTTATTATTTATTATTTATATTTAATTCTTATTTATTATTTATATTTATTTATTATTTTTTATTTTTTATTTTTTATATTTTATTTTTTATTTATTTATTTTTTATTTATTATTTATTATTTATTATTTATTATTTATTATTCCTTATTTATTATTTATTGTTTATTATTTATTATTTATTATTTATTATTATTGAGGGTATATCTATTATTTTTGTTTTATTTGTTTTTTCAATTAATATATATAAGTATATTAAGTTCTGTTTATTAACCACATGGCGAGCTTGCTGGAGTGGTAAAGTCTTTGAAAAATATGCAAGAGGTTAGGGTTCAAATCTCACCAAACGCAGAATTTATTTATATGGAATGGGCATCCATGTGCATGAGATGTGCATGCATGGATAAATAAAGTAAATAAAATAATACGAAAGAAAGAAAGAAATAAAATAAATAATAAATAAAATAAATAAGAAATAAAATAAATAAATAAAATATATACGAAATAAAAATAATAATAAATAAATAAATAAAATAAAAAAAAATAAATAAAATAAATACGAAATAAAATAAATATGAAATAAAATAAATAAATAAAATAAATAAAATAAATAAATATATAAAATAAATATATAAAATAAATAAATAAAATAAATACATAAATAAATAAAATAAATACATAAATACATAAAATAAATAGAAAAAATAAATATGAAATAAATATATAAATAAATACGAAAAATAAATAAATAAATAATAAAATAAATAAATAAATAAATATCTAAATAAATATCTAAATAAATATGTAAATATATATGTAAATAAATATGTAAATAAATATCTAAATAAATATCTAAATAAATATGTAAATAAATATCTAAATAAATATATAAATAAATATATAAATAAATATATAAAAATAAAATTAAAAAAATTAAAAAAAAATTACAAAAATAAAAAAAATAAAAAAATAACAAAAATAAAAAAAACCCCCGCTAAATCATTTAGCGGCGGTTTAAACCGCCGCGAATAGTTTCCCGAAGCACGATTTCTTAGCGGTTTTTCAAAACCGCCGCGAAACGAAAAACAACCACCGCTAAACTCCATTTTTGTCGTACTGCACTGAGCCTGCTTTCATGTGAGATGAGTGAGGAATCCATTTCTGAAAAAATCATAGTCCATCTATTGAGGCATGAAATTTTAATGGATAGTATGGAACCTTCTGTATCTACTTTATTGTAAAGGGATTACCGAAAATCTGTGTATAAACTGGAAAGAGATCCTCCATTATAGTCATTGGAAATGTCTCCACATCCATCCAGGCATGGGTTTCCTTTCACCACTCCATTAGTGTTGATTTTGATCCAACCTGCACACATATATTTTCTAATAATAGGTATGTATCCAATATATATTTTGATGCAAACTTCGATTCCTTTAGATTATGTATAGAAAACTCTTGAATGGAATTCTAAGCCGAGACAGTATGAGTAGAATACCCCACTTTAATACAAGATAGAATCCCTAACATATTATATTTAAGATTGTCTTGGAAATTAAACCTTAAAAGATTACTATTCCTCCAAAAATATTATAAAGTCTTATCTAAAAATTCCATAAGAAGGTTCTTACATTGCACTGAGTTATGATGGTTGTAAAAGTGAGTCAATAATTCTGGAATTGACACTACATTCACCCTTCTCACTTTGAATAGGTAGAAAACAAATGTCCAGAGATCTTCATAAAATTTTCATTGAAAAAATAAATGATCTATTGAATCCAATCCACATTGATTGATGATTTACATAGAGAACGTGTGGATTCCAAATTTCAATAATATACTACCAGTAGTTACCTTATTATAATTGATTATTTAGATCGTGACTTCCACAGAGTTATGATTTATGTCTTAAAAATTTGAAAAATCCAAGATACATTCTTCACATTCCTACATTGAGTGTGTTGATAGTAGGACCTACAAGTGAGAGAACCATACCTCACTGGTCCCCAAACTGGCAGGTCCCTGTTATAATTTTTTTAACTATATATACTCTTCGTATGATTAGTAGGGAGAATATCAAGATGAGTTTAAATAATGTCCATAATTTTATCACGATGATTATGGTCACTTATAAGGTCTCTATCCAAAGGATAACCTAGATAATTATGAGTCAAAAAAATAAATATTTGAATTATAAAATTCAATTTATCTTTAGTCCTTTATCATATAATGTAAAAAATTATAAATGAAATTTAAAATCGATGAGTATATATGATAAATTTTAGGTAATTTTATCTTATTTATTAATATATCCTTGAGAAAACCATTGGAATCATAAATATATATCATGAGGTGCTAAAGAAACTAAGCATGTAATGCATCATTAAAAGCTCCAATGTTCTTAATACCAATCCCACCATCAATTATGGACATCTATCAGATACTCCATTAAAAATTGATATACATAATTTCAAAAATAACCCTACTTTATATAAAGATCCTTATAATAATAGTCATGCTCTTTATAAGATTAAGAGTCCATTTATAAATTATAAAAGAGAAAAAAAAAATTGAATGATAACTAATTTGATAAGAAATTACATTCCTATAAGGGATAAATATTTATATCTCTATGTTCTTAACTTTTCTTTCATATTACCAATAATTTTATTAAAATAAGTTATTTTCATCCTTGCAAAAAAATTGGAATAGACAAATAAACAAAAGGTAATGTGACGACTATAATAACCATATATATTTTGAGAAGAAAATTCTTATGAATGTTGAAAATGATGTGAAAAAATCTATGATATTCTTTATAATTTATATACTTCCCATATACCATTTCAACGTGATCATCAATATCCATGAGAAACTTAATATTCCATGGATTTCATTAAAAAAATATAATTAGGTACTTAGAAAAAAAAATATGTGTAGGAGCCTTTAAACCCTTATTAGCTTGGATAGGGTAGATCAATCCTAGTTGGACTAGTTTAAGAATACACTTACTGAGATATTCCTCATCAATACTAAAGATTAAAATATAAAAATTAGAAGGTAAAGATAAGTAACTATCAAGAATTAAATTATTAAGAATAGACAGTTGAGTGGTAAATTATAAGATCATTATCCAGTTGATAAAATCATCATTCAATCCAAATATTTAAATTCAATAAAAAATAAAACTCTAATTAATTAATTTGAATTATTTTTTATACATATAAATTAATAACAATGTTACTAAGTGTTATATATTTCTGAATTTTTTTAGATCATTTTAAGGTAATTAAAAATCAGCCCAAGATTCTTCTACCATAGAGAAAGCCATATTGGCTTAAAGATACAACCATTCTAAAAATAAATTAAAGTGTGGTGTCTAGGATTTTTCAAATAATTTTTTAAATCCTATTGTCTAAAGAAATTGGATTAAATGATTTAAGGGAGTTTTTAGAATCCACCATTGGAATAATAACAAGGAATTGATCATTAATACCCCTAGGAGTGATTTCATTCCAATGAAAATATACTTTATCATTAATAAATACTGATGAAAAATATACAATAAATCCATAATAAAAATTTTGTTGTAGCCATCTGTAGCAAGAGAACTAGAAGTATTGAAAGAATAAAATAGTAGATTTAACTTCCTCTAAATCGCCCATTTTAGTAAGCATTCTATTATTAAAAGATTCAACAACTAAAGGTTTGAAATTTATCTTGCACCTAACATTCCCACTAGATACACTATTAAAAAGTCTCTTAAATTAATCCACATTGTGCTCCCTAATTATTTGTTTACGAGTAAGAATTTCATTACCATTTATCAAGGAAAATATGGTCTTCTTAGACATAATAAACTATTGATTAATTATTAATGAAATAATTGTTTCAATCCCTTTCCTTTAGTCATCTATCCTTGATATTTTATTTTATAATAGGCTCTTGAATATACATCTTTTATCATTAATCTAATGATCATGTAGTTGAGCACATCAAATTAGTTGATTAGTTTTTACTAGAATTTCTACAGTATAGAAGACACCCTAGGTCATCTCTCGACAGAGCCTTGGACCATTAGTTGAAAAATAGGGTTTTTATTATGAAGATAAAAGGGTAATGGGATTTAATAATACTTGGTGTTTGATGACTGATGATTACAATAGAAAAACTAAGGCAATGAAACAAGGTAGAAATGAACAAGATTAATTAAATGTGATCAACCCATGTGAGTATTGTGATGCTCATACTTCATCGCTTCAAGAGAAAGGGTATAGATATGTTAATCCCTAGTTATTAACACCTATTAAAATAATTTTAATTAGTTTATACTTGGATACCTTCTAAGGATCAGTCTAAAACACACAATGATTCACCAAACACTGCTGATGATTGGGTGATTTGTGCCCTACTTCATAACTGAAAATCACCAAGGCAACACATGAAGAACTCAATGTGTTGTCCATGATTGTATGTTATTTATTTGTGATACCATGACATAAATTTATATGGAATTTACAGTGCATATTTGAGTTCAATTGACCAATATGAACCACACAAACACCACAATTGAATGAGGGGAGAAAAAGTGGTGAATGGTGTGTGAAACATCAGATGAATGGGTACCCCTAAACATGATCATATGAGTTTAGCACTACATACTAGTACATAAATCAACAAAACAGGAATATAGTATGATGAAAAAAAACATAAAAACCTGGAATTAAAAATATCATTCAAATATTACAAACATGAATCTTTGGATTTATGTCGCGTTCCTCCCCGGGTGATCACAAGGGGTTTAGAAACCCATGGGAGGTGAGGAAGAAGAAGTTGTTGAAGTAGCACTTCTCATAGCCTCTAGAACATTTAGAAATAATTTGGATACACCTTTGGTAATCCAAAATGGAAGCACATATCCACTTAGTCAAACTCTCAAATGGGGATCCCAATGTTACATTTTATAGGAAAATTGGAAGGTGGTTTAAGGCACACAAATTTCTTCAAGCCACTTGTACCATGTGTTTATTTTAGTAGATAATATAATCTACATTTAGAGAAAACTGGAAATTTTTATCCCCACATCTTTAATATATCCATCTAATATTTGGCATCAATTGGAAAAGTGGATCTGGATATATAGACATATTACATAACACCACTTTTGACTTCACCCAATTTCGGTGTTATGGATAGATCAGGTCAGATGGGTCCATTGATGGAATAACGGGGCTTGGGTTTATTAATAAGGGTTATATCCCATTATATTTTGGACCAAAACACAAAATATGAGCCCATTTGGATTCACATAATTTTTTAAACTAGCACAATAGTGAACTGGTTTTCATGGATCCATGCAATTTTGGTTCATTTTTCTTCCACTTCATCATGGGACCGCTAAATCATCTCCTCCTACATTGAAATCATCAAAAGAATTAACATTTCCCATTTTAATATTGATAAACCCAAAATAATGTAATCAAACATAATGTTCAATTTTTTATTATTTTTATAATTTTCAATACAATACAATTTTAACACAGTGCTATTAGGGTGAAAATGAAAAAGTGATTCATGGTACGATCACACCCCCACACCTGAACATTTTCACTCTTGGGAAAATTAAAATATCCTAATCATTTTTAATTCCTAAATCAAAGGAGGGAAAACATCCAAGATTATTTTGAAATTAAATTCATCATGTCTCATTTATGAAATCAATTTTCCTATCATTTTTCTTTTCTCACATTCAAATTTGTTCAGCTTTATCTGTTCACCCATGTAACATCTCCCAACCTACCTCACCTAAAAAATTTCCCTCTTCACTCAAAGAACATATGAAAGTGTATTTATACTCTTTTCATAGAGTTCATGTGATCTTACCATATGCTATCCAAGATTCTCATTTCTCTACCATAAAAAACTAGTGTGCTACTCAATAGGACTTCCAATAGGTTTTTCTAAGGTTCAAGGGTTGGTTGGATTTAATGTTTAAAAATATGAGGTAGAAGAGGAGTGTTTAATATCTTATGTACAAAACATTTCAAAATTCAGAAATTGTTTGCAATTAATATGCACACTAAATCCCTCACAAAGTGTATCACCTCCAACCCACTCTCCCTATTGTCCATTTTTGTTGGTTACAACCCAGTAGTGAATAATAATGAGTAAACATCCTCTTTTATCCATTTTTTTCTTTTGTTTTATTTTTTTAATGTATAGAACTATTTTTTTAATGTACACTTTTTTGGAGATAAAGAGGGAAACATTTGTAAAACAATGATGTAATATGTATTGTGAACCCATTTCCCATGGAAAATGTATGCACCCTTTATATCACCCCATAACAATGATTCTCTCCCCATAATTCCTATGGAAACACCCTCTCTCCAATACTTAATGAAAATAAAATAGGAATATACACTAGAAATGGGTAGGTTGGGATATATTAGCTTGTAATTTGGCTAACTAATGGGCATTTCATGGTCCCTAAGTCTTAAGAAGGATAAAATGTCAATGTGGAAAAAAATTGAGGTTAATTGTACAAAGGGATTTTCAATGAACAATTTTATCTATCATGAATGTAGCATACATGAATCTTATGGCTTCAATCATAATCAAGGCAAGTTCTAGTTTCTCTACATGACATGAGACTCTCAATAAAGTGATTAAAATGAAGAATATGCAATAAATGGATTATAATATCTCCCAAGTAAGGGATAAATATATTGGTCAGTGCTAATGAGGCATGGGTTTCAAAAATTCATTAAACACCTAAGAATGATTTTAAAATAAAAAATCTAGAAAAATATACCATATCAACATTTATTTGAATTTTTTTTAAAAAAACTATGGAATTTTCTTCAAAAATGACTCAAGCATGAAAAATGATTTTGGATATTCTTTTTAAGATCAATTTTTATCTAAAAACCCAAAATAAGGAAATCAAAAATGAAAACACATTTTTATTTTTTAATTTTATTTTAATTTTTTTTTGTTTTGTTTAATCCTAGATTTGACATCCATCCCCAACACCTAATAGTTACATTGTCAATGAATACTTTTTAAATAAATAGACAATAAATAAAGGTAGGGAGAAGGGACATCCTACTATGTGGTGTAATATGTGGCATCTATCAGTTGGATTTCCTCCACGAGATGCTTTGGAAAATTCTCATATATGTGTTTGAGCCTCTTCCCATTGATAGTAATTTGTTGTACACTCTTCTCAGGAAAAACTTGTATAGCACCAAAAGGGTAAACATCAGTAACAGTATAAGGACAGACCCATTAGGAACGAAGCTTCCCGGGTGGATCTTTATCTTGGATTTGTACATGAGGACCTTCTCACTAATATGGAACTTCCACTGATGAATCATGAAATCATGGATTTCCTTTGTCTTTTCTTTATAGATCCGAGAGATCTCATATACATCATTTCGAATTTATTCCAACTCTGGAATCTACTTATTCCTATGCTCACATGCATCTGAAAGATTCATATTACTTTATTTAACATCCCGATATGCATGGTGTTATACCTCCACTCGGAGGTGACAAGCCATTCCAAACAGAATTTGGTATGGTGAAATTCCTATTGGAGTTTTAAAAGTTTTACAGTACACCCAAAGTGCATCATCCAAGTGAAAAATACAATCTTTCTTGTTGGGTTGTACCATTTTTTCTAAGATTCTCTTAACTTCCCAATTTGAGATTTATGATTGTCCGTTAGATTGGGGGTGCTATGCTTTAGAGACTTTATGAAAAAACCCAAACATGTGAAGAAAATTTTTCATGTTACGATTGCCAAAATGTGAATCATGATCACTAATGATGAATCTCTGTAAACCAAACCTACTAAAAATTTGAGACCACACAAAATCAACAATCACTCCATAGACTTCAGTCTCGGTGGCCTTTTCTTACACCCATTTATATACATAGTGAACATCCAATAAGACATACGAAAATCCAAATGAATTTGGAAAAGACCCCATGAATTCAATGCCCCATGCATCAAAAATTTCATAGAATAACATGGACTGTTGGGGAATTTCATTCCTCTTGGAGATATTCCCTGTGAATTGACAATAACTACATGGCATGAAAAATCAATGGTCATACCTATAAAATGTTGGATAATAAAGTCCTGATTCAAGAACCTTTCGAGTTGTATGTTGTGATCCAAAGTGGCCCCCATAGGCCAAGGTGTGGAAGAAGGTCAAAACAGAGGTGAACTCATGGTTAGGGACACACTGAAAAACAACTTGGTCACCACAAATTCTCTAATAATATGGTTCATCCCAAATGTACCAATGAGAGTCATGCTTAAGTATCGAGGATTGTGAAATACTAAAATCAGTGGGGACTCTAGATGTTGCTAGAAAATTTACAATGTCCGCATACTAGGGAGTAAGGTCCACAACATCACAAATGTTCTCATAAGGGAATAATTCTCCAATGCGGAGGGGTGAGTCAACATTATAGACCAATTTTGGGGAAATCCTACTAATTTTTCCAGCTACCACATTTTCCACTCCTCTCTTATCTATAATCTCAAGGTCAAACTCCTGAAGGCAGAGCATCTACCGAATGGGGTGGGGCTTAGCTTATGGTTTCTTTAGGAAGAAACGAATGGAAACATGATCAAAAAAGACAATGATTTTTGACCCGTTAGGATAGGAAAGTAATTTTTTCAAGGAAAATAAATTAGAAAGAAGTTCTTTTTTAGTGGTTTTGTAGTTTTCTTAGCCAGGGTCAAGTGTTGAGAGGCATACGAAATGACATGAGGAGATTTCTCAATCCTTTGTAATAAAATTTCCCCAACAGCAAAGTCAGAGGCATAACACATAAGCTCAATGGGGAGATCGCACCTCGGTGGTTGGATGATGAGAGGTGATGTGAGATAGATTTTTATAAAATTGAAAGCAACCTTACAATTTTTATCAAACACAAACTCAGAATTCTTTTTTAATAACTAGGACAAGGGAAGTGTGATCTTACTGAATTCTTTAATGAATCGGTAGAAAAAACCATCAAAACCCTAGAAAGATTGCACCTCATGAATAGATTTTTGATATGGAAGGGTTGAAATTGTTTTAATTTTTTATTTATCCTCTTGAATTCCCTCTTTTGAAATAACATGCCCATGAACTATCCCCCGACCAACCATGAAATGGCATTTCTCGTAATTTAATACAAGGTCTTTTTCTATTCAATGGTGGAGGTTAAAACCTAGGTGATCTAAATAGTCATCAAATAAATTACCATAAACTGTGAAATCATCCATAAAAACTTCTGTACAATTCTCTATGTACTCAGAAAAAAATACTCGACATACATTGCTGAAAAGTACCAGGAGCATTCCATAGACCAAAAGGCATCCATCTATATGCAAATGTGAAAAATGGATAGGTAAAGTTTTCCATTTCATGATACTCAGTGGCTATATGGATTTGAAAATAACCCGAATATCTATCAAGGAAATAATAATGGGACTTACCATCCAATAATTATATCATTTGGTCAATGAAAGGTAGAGGAAAGTGGCCCTTCCGCGTGGCTTGATTCAATTGACGGTTGTCAATACAGACACCCCAACTATTTTTCACACGTGTTGTAACCAATTCATTCCTTTCATTTGACATAACTATTATTCCAGTTTGTTTAGGAACAATTTTCACTGGGATAACCCATTTACTATCAGATATAGGATAAATGATCCCCTCAACAAGTAATTTACTGACTTCCAATTTTACCACTTCAAGGAGAGTGGGATTCAACTTGATTTTATATTTTCTTATTAGATTATCCTCATCATACAAAAGTATATGGTGCATAAAAATAGATGGTATAATCCTGATAATATCAAACGATGTTTATCCTATTGCCTTTTTACACTCTCTTAGAAGGTTGAAAAGTTTTTATTCATGTTTCTGAGAGAGGTTATTGGAAATAATGATGGGAAATTTATCAATACCCTCAATATAGGAATGTATTAAATTAGATGGAAGTGGTTTTAATTCAAAATACGAGGGTTTTTGGACTCAAGGAGGGTATTTTGGGCGAGTGAGGTCCATGAAGCTGTCTATCTGCTCATGTTTATTATAAAAGGATAGAGAATCTATAGAAATGATATTTTTAGAATCAATGATGATCATGGGTACCTCAGAATGAACACACACATCAATTAAAGGACAAAATTTACACTTTTCAGAACCCACACAACACTCAAAACATGAATCAAAACTCAAATCATCCAAGGGTGAAGAAGAAGAGAATGAATCAGAGTATGGGTTAAAGAGAGAAGTGTGTGGGTGTTCATCGTTTGAGATCACTTCCATATAATAGACATGAAGAGTGTAGTGCTCTTCAACAGGGTGTTTCCTAGCCTCAAGGATGTTAAAACATACCTTTTCCCCACCAAACTCCAGGGAAAGTGTACCGTTGTGAACATTGATGATCATCTTTTCTATTTTAAGGAATGGCCTCCCATGTATGAGAGGGGAATGTCCTTGGTTTTAGGTATCTTTCAACTCAAGAATATAGAAATAAGTGGGGAAGATGAGATTCTTCACTCTTATAAGGACATACTCAATCACTCAAGTTGGATATGTAGTATTCTAGTTGGCAAGATGCATGATAATGCATGTTGGTTGAAGTTCTCCAACCTGTAGAGAAGTATGCCCAAAGTGAGGCATTACATTAATGTAAGTACCTAAATCCAGCATAGAATTAGAAGAGAAGGTCTCCCCTATGCTACATGGTATCATGAATGTTCTTGGATCCTTGCACTTATTGGAATTGTTGGTTTAATAAAGGCCAAAAATTTTGTTCCTTCATTGACTCTTTCATTACCCTTCAGCCTTCGTCTATGGTTGTAGAGTTCTTTGCAAAAAATTTTATAATGAGGAATTTGATTAACTTCATCTAACAGTGGAATATTAACATGAACATTTTTAAATGTTTCCATTATTTAATTTTCAATATCATTATTAATGTTTTTATTATATTTAGTGAGTCTTTGAGAGAAAGGAATTGTAATGGATTGTTCATGGGAATCATTTTATTACTCTTTTTTATGGTTTTTCTTTTCTTGAAACATTTGATGATTGGAGAAGAGAGTTTTCAATAGGGGGACATACATGTGGCATAGAATTAGTATAATGAGAAAAAAATTTACCGCTACAAAGTGTAAATGCACATACGTTACCTTTTTCCTTTGGATTGGCAATGGGTTGGGATGGTAGTTTTCCAGAACCTTGCATCTTAGGATCACTAATGTTTTTCTCCAATTCTCCCACATGAGTTCGTAGGTCTTCAATTACCAATTGTGAGGTCTTTTGGAACTGGAAGTTCTGGGTTTCTATTTGTTTCACCATATCCCAGAGGCTTGGTTCGGATTTTTGAGGAGGAGGATTATAGTTTTGAGAAGTTGAAGGATAAGAAGATTTCATACCTTGGCCTTGTGGATACCAATTCTGCTTAGGGTGGCTTGAGTGTCCTCCTTTTGTGATCATAATTTATGTTTTATTCAAATTTAAAAATATTTTTGGGTTATTACATTTAATGTTTTTGTTGGAAGGATATATTAAATTTTGGATTTATCCAAATTTATAAAACCTTACTTTTCTTATTAAGTATGAAAATTCTTACAATTCAACTTTTTAGTGGATTTCAATTTAAAATGATTTTTACAATTAAATGAAGTATTTTCATAAGAACTATGTGTCATGTTTTTTTATTACAATGAAATTAATTTATATTACCGACAGAATCTTATTATGAAAAAATGGATTACATTTTTGGAATAATCATGTCCAAATTTGGTTATAATTCCCCTTTTATTTTGGTTACCTAAATAATTTGTCATGGTAAAAACTGTGTTATCATGATTAAGGTTAAATTGGGTTTAAATAGGTTTAACTAGGAGATAAGGCTTTAAATGTATCCAAAATGTGTCTATTTGTGATTTGTTATGTTTTTTTGACCCTATCACATATTAGATATGTACCTTTGTGGCCTTTGTGCCACTTGGACTTGAATAAGAACTTTTAATATTTTAAAACCTTGAATAATTACAAGAGTAGCACCCCCTCACTTACAAAATGGGACCACTTATCCTCTATTATTCACACCTATTGATCCACATATATTGATCATTACCTTAACAAATACCTTATAAAAACATCCTCTCCTTTACCTGTTATATTTTTTATCATCAAAATACCATCCTATAAGGCGTAATGTGTTAGCCAAATGAGGACTCTCAAAGAAGTGGTAATCAAATTTACAAAATAGTTCAACGTTTATTTCTTATCCAACTTAATATAAATATATTTTACCCAACATAAAATAATTAAACTAGAATCATAAATATAGTTATATGTTATTATGTTTACTTTAAAACCATTTCCACCTCCTTTTTATCACATTTAAAGTTAAATATCACTTGTCTGTACTTATGACTGATTGTCTCCAAGTAGCAATGTAATTCATTTTTCATCACCAATTTACATGGATGGTTATAATATGTAAAAAATGAATTTATATGATATTTATGTCATAATTATTATTAAAAAATATAATATTTCATTTACTGTTATACCCTTTGACCCATTAAAAACTGATAACATTGATTGTACGTACATGTGGACTACCAGCTCCAAGAAGTGATGTGAATCATTTTTTCATTGAATCCTTTCATGGATGATTATAAATATGTATATAATGAATATATATTATATTTATATCACCATTAAAATTTTGGATATGACGGAACCATAATAAATATTCAAGGACCATAAATGCCAAATCAAAATGAACTAGTTAACACCTGAAATGACGATGATGATGAAAGATGGATAATAAACGATTTTAGTAGAATAAACCTCAACTGGGATTAATAATTAACGTGTATGGATAATGTGTTTATAGGAATTAAATTTATGTTTTAATATGTCAAATATATACATATTGTAAAATTTTGAAATACTTATTATCATAAATAGCTTGACATGAGTCAAAAGAGATAGTTATAACTTCTAAAGGTTTAGGATTTCTCAAAAAAATAAAACACTTGGAAGGAAAATATGGGGGTAGATGTGTTGAGTTGAAAAGATCATGGAGTTTTGACTAAAATGAATAATTAAAAATATCATACATTCATGGATTTAGTCATTTTGGATGTGGGGATCATTAAAAAAGTAAAAACATCACATATATTACAAATGATTACCAAACCCTCCTTATTAGAGAAAATAAAAAGTTCCCATCTTGAGGATAAAAATATTCAAAATAAAATGAATTTAATTAATAAAGAGAAGTTATTAGATTTCAATTATAAAGATGGTATTTTGAAATTTGGAAATAGGATATATTTTTCATCCATGGTTGATATGAAAAGGGAATTATTGGATGAATCTCGTACCTTAAATTTATCTATACACCCTTGTAGCATCCAAATGTATGAGGATTTGAAGGAAAATTTTTTGTTAGATAACATGAAATGGTAAATTAGATTATATGTATAAATATGGTTGTTTTTAAAATAGGTAATGGTTGATAGAAAATATACAAAAGGATTTATGAAACCACAATTAATATTTATGTGGAAATGGGATGATATTACTATGGACATTGTCGCTAAAATACAAAAGTTTCCTCGAATGAATGATTTTATATAGACTATTTTTTACCTCCTTACCAAGTCAAAGAAATTCATCTCTATAAGCATATATATACCTATTGATAAACTCAAATTAATCTATATTACGGAATTTGGGAATATTCATGGTGCACATATTTCGATTTTATCCAATGACGATCCACTATTTATATAAGAAATATGGAAGAGTCTACAAAATTATCTTGACCGTGAGATACATCTAAGCATCCCCCATCATCCTCTAACTAAGGGGTAGTTTAAAAGGATTATTCTAACATTATAAGAAATGTTTAGGTCATTCTCACATGACTTTCAAGGTATATGGGAGCAGTATTTACCTTTGGTAGAATGTTCATATAATAATAGCATCCCATTAGGTATTCAAATTAAACTATATGTGACAGTGTATGGTAAGAGGTGATGTAAACCAACTTCATTGGATATTTTCGATAAAATAAATCTTGTAGGCCTACATCTTGTTGAGGAGAAAACAATGAAAGTGAAGACTATTCATAATCACATTAACATAGTTTAAAGTAGATAAAAAGGTTGTGTTGATAACTGTATGAAGGATTTAAATTTTCATGTGGGAGATCAGGTTTTATTAATGGTGTATCATTGCAAAACAGGTTATCAGATATATGGAAATTGTTGGGAAAAAATCCCTCAAGGTAACATTGCAGTATTTTTGGGTTGATTGTGTTTGTTGACAAAGCAGGTTTCCATGGAGAATTGTCGAGTTTCCGAGAAGTTGTTGACATTCCATGTTGACAAAGAACTATGACAAAGGAAAGGACGATCTGGAGGCGGTACAAAAGAGCAGTACAAGGTGGCGTCGTTTCCTAGTGTTTGCCAAATTTTTGGGGTCCAAAATTTGGAATTTGGTGAGCATCGAAAAAATAGGATTTCCATGAAGAGCATAATTTAATATGGCAAAGGCATGAATTTTGCGAAGATAGGATGCATGGTTTGAATTTCACGAAGACCAGAAGAATGGAGGCGGCGAGTCTTCATGATTACGTCAAGCTTCGCGAACGACAGAGGCTGAAGCGCATCGCGGCGATGAAGGGGTTTGTGAGGGAACTTCGCGAAGAAGGTGCAAAGGAATGTTGGGCTTCGCGAGGGAGCTTCACGGAGAAGTCACGAAGGTATGTTGATGGTGATTCTTCGCGACTACGTTAAGCTTCGCGAACGGCAAAGTGCCATGGTGCTTCGCTATTTGGACAGAATTCCGGCGGAATCTTTAGAGCTTCGCGATATGAGATGACGTGGCTTTGACTTCGCGCGGAAGGGACGAGGGTCGGTGGAATCGCCTAAAAATAGAGGCTGACCCCCTCGAGAGAAGTAGAGAGAATTTTTAGAAAAAATCCTTTGCTCTCGATTTGTGAAGGTGGTTCGTGGAGCCAGTGTGCTTCGCGAAAGAGGCGCTTCGCGGCGACTATTGTAGCTCCGCGAAACCTGCGAGCTCCGTGTTGGCTTACTAAGCTTCGCGAGGGACCTTGCTTTTCGACGGCTTGAGCTTCGCGGGAGTTCTTCGTGAGAGAAATTCACGAAAAGGCAGGAGCTTCGTGAAGGCTTGTTTGAGCTTCGCAAAATTGGGAGCTTCGCGGAGTAGGGTGATTTGCGAAAGTACTTTCCAAAGGTAGTTTCCCAGTGGTCAGAGGCAAAGTGCTATTCATCAGTGGATGAAAGTTGGACTTCAACAGAGCATCTATCAACAGTTGAAGATGCATTACTTCATGAAAATGAAGAGACCTACAGGTCTATAAACTGTGATTGGATTCCCTTCACAGAGAAGTGAGCTTAGGAAGAGGAAGAAGGTGATCCTCTCCACCGGCAATGAGCCAGAGAGAGAGAAACAGGGAGTGACCCTTGGGAAAGCAGTGAGCTGACCCTAAAATTTGTAAAGGCAGTGAGCATGGGCATAGAAGTGATCTAGCCCGAACTTTGTAATCCACATCTAGTGAAGATTAGTGGAATTTGGTACAACCGGCAACCTGTCGGCGTATGCTCCTTGGACGTAGCCCAGTGAGGTTGAACCAAGTAAAAATCTATGCGTCTGCCTGATAATTTTCCTGCATTGCATTTAAAGAATCATCATCAGATAAAGGAGAAAGTAAGTGATCATAGCATACACACAAGTGCAAACAAAGTGACCCTTGTAACAAAGAGGTCAAGATCCAGCGGGGCAGGAAGAACTTTGAAAAAGAATATCCATACCCTGATTCACCCCCCCTCTCAGGGCATATAGGCCCATATTGGTCCTAACAGAAATATAATTATAACATGATTTATCTTATTTTGAAGAGCCTATCTAGATTCATGGCCCTAGATAATAAGTTTCGTAGAATCAGAACCCGTATGGTGAGTTGATATTAGAGAAACCAAAAGATATAAGAGTCAGTGTGGGGATGTGAATAATTTAGGAAAAATAACTCCCCATATATATTTTCATTAGGTGAAAATTTATAAATTTTGAGGATCTAATTTCTGACGGAGGGAATAATTTAACCCTTGATATTCAATTATAGCACGTTTTTCTTTCTACATAAATAATAACATAATACATATTGATTTATTCAAGATTATTTTTTAAACATAAATTCCTCAATATTTAAAATCTAATTTTATAAAGTTAATTTCATTTTTTAATGCATTATGTAAAAGATTTTGTACGTTCAATTTTTGAGGTTTTTTAGAATTTTTTGAATTTTCAGTGAATAGTGAAAATAATGATTTTTCAAAATGCTGTCAATTTTATGAAATTATTATGATGGAAGAATGAATTAATAAATTTTAAAAACTTTTTCTCAAATAAATATTTTTATAAATAGATATTTAATTTATTCTCAAACATTTATTTGAATTTGGAAACCCATTATTGACTTTTGTGAACATAAGTTATATTTTGTTGAAATTAAAAACTATTTTGGGGTCATTGAATTTAATTGTATTTTTGGAAGGTTTGATTCCTTTTTTTATTTATCTAAAATTAGAATTTTTTTATTAAATTACCAAAAAGTAATTGTGTAAATATACTTTTTAATTTATTTCAATGTAAAATTATTCTTACACTTGAATCCTGTATTTTTTAAAAACTATTTTTAGGCGTTTTGGGTTCCAATATTTAAAGTAATTTATAAATCCGATAGAATTTTAATATAATTAAAAAATATCCCATATTTTTAATAATAAAATTTTTAATTTGGTTATAATTTCCAATTTATTTTTGTTATATAAAGAATTTATCATAGTAAAAAAGTTAAGTTATCATTATTAACGTTGAATTGGCTCAGCCTCCCTCTTGCACGACTGTTCGTGGTGGCGTCTCTTCTTCTGCGGTGGTGTCGTGTGTCTTTTGGGCTCGCCATTCTTGGATTCGCACTCCGGTGCCTTCTTCTCTCGCCTATCTCCCCTGATAGATAGGGTTTCTTGATGGCGCGGTGTGAAGTAGAGGCCGAGGTCTTGCTGTCGTGGTTGGGGTTGGGGTCGCCTCTTCGTTTTTGCGCATCTGGTGGTTGAGCGTGGTTCTGCGGGAGTTTTGGATGTCGGAAACGGGACTACGATATAGTTTGCGGGTGGGATTCCTCCCGAATTTCTGGTGATGGTTGGATTTTGTTTTTCTTCTTTGCATCTGTTTATGTTTTGGATAGTTTTGTTCTGTTCGTGCTTTTGGGTTCGCGACTCGTGCATTGACCTAGCGGTGGTGATTCGTCGGAAGCTGGTCGTGTCGGGGATCGTCCCCTTGGCTATAGTGATTTCTTATGTGTGGTTTATTTTTGCGATGATGGTTGATTGCTGGGATCGATTTAGTTTTGTGGAAATGACGTTGATTGAAGTTTTATGAGGTTGGATGTTCTTCTTCGGTTTGTTTGCTCTGACCACCAGTTCCGATGATGGGCAGTGACATTAAGATTGATCTCTGGTGTCGTTTGCTTCGATCATGGGCTCCAGCGGCATTGGATGGGTTGAAGATGACTGTGTTCGACAATTTGCAGGCGATGATTGCAGATGCAGGCGACAAGACTCCGGCTGTCGCGGGTGGCCCTTGGCTCGAGGCCTCCTTGGGTTGTGTGTTTTGAATTTCAAATTTGGCCCGATCTTGAATTGTTGTATCCCGCATGATCTCTGTGGTTATCACTTATCCCCAAAGTGGATTTGTTGGGTGATGTTTTTGAACATTGTAATGGTTACTGGTAACCCAAAATCAGATTTTAGAAAATGGAAAAAAATGGATTGCAGGCAAGGCAATTGGTTTTAAAGGGGTTTAACTAAAAGATAAGGCTTAAAAAGTCTCAAACTCTTGAATAAATTTGACTTTATGATTTTTTTTACCCAATAACTTATTATCTATGAATTCTATATATCTTGGTTCCACTTAATGTTGAATAATATCTTTAATTATTTTAATACATTGAATAATTAAAGAGAGTGCCACTCCACTAACATATAAAAGAGAAAAAATTATCCAATATTTTTAACACCTCTTAAGACATTTATATTGATAAAAAATTCCCAAATACCTTCCCAACCATCCTCCCCATAATCTATAAAAAATGGTCTCATCAAAATACCAACTTATAAGTCTTATGGTGTATGCTATAGGAGGTATCTAAAAGAATAAATAATCATTTTTACCAACTCTTTCAAAATTTATTTCTTCTTATAATTCTTATAAATATATTAACACAATAATAAAATAATTAATCCAGTATAATAAATAAACTTATATGTTATTATGAATATGGGAAAACTATTTTCCACCTATTTTCTATCTTATGGAAAATGAAAACACTGATTATACGTACATATAACTAATCTTCTTCACATAGTAGCGTAATTCATTTTTCATCAACACCTTAAAAATATGGTTATAAATTTTTAACTAGTGAACATATATAGTTTTTATGGAATGATTATAATTATATAAATATAATATATAATTTACCTTCTTACCCTTCCCCTATTAAATAATTATAACTCCACTCTCGCGTATGTGTGAACTAACATATCCATGAAGAGATAAGATTCATTTTTCTTACCCACATTTAATAAATGATTATAAAAATGTATATTAGAAATATATATTAAATTTTTATCATTTTTAACATTATGATATGATAAAACTATGATCAATATGAAAGGACTATATCTGCAGAATCAAAATGAAGTAGTGAACACCCAAAATGATAATGATAAGGAAATATTGATAATGATTGGGTGGTAAGATAATATAAGAAACCCAAGTATTTAATTATAAATATTAATATGATTATTTTATAGAAGTATAATAATTTTAATATTATTATACATAATCTAAACACAATTATGAATCAAGTTGGACCTAAGGTGAGGGTTTATTTCACACGATCTTCATTATTCGGGATTGTTTATGTTAAAGTTTTCATTAGGGGATTTATATGATATTTCTTTCTTAAACCTAATATATTTTGTTATCCTCTAGTTATTTCTATAAATTATCAGTTTTCCTTTCATTTAATTCTCTCTAATTACTCATAATTCCAAAATAGAGTTTTTAAAGAAACTCAAATTTGTTTCTCTATTCGACTGAAAATATTTTTCTTCCATACACATATTTTCTTTAAAATGTTTTTAAGAATTATTTTAGTATTCTATAAATGTTGATTAAAATAATTTTAAACCATGTTTTAATTTTGATTAAATTGTTTAAAATGAATCATCTTTTCATTTTTAGAATTATTCACTTTTTACTGAAGGTGTGAACGAAATTATTTATTTATGCTAACTACACAAATGAATTTTCCTAATTTCATGGAAATTTTTTCCCTTGAAGATTACTTTATAAATTTTCATGTTTAGTTTAAAATAAAATGTTTTTTTTATATTTTTTTTAATTTTTGTATTTTAAATAAGTGATTAGAAAATGAAAAGGGCATTTTACTCATGAAATGGTCCAATGATCATTTAAAATTATTTTTATTTATTTTAAAATAATTTGATAAATATTATGCTTCACAAGAGGTACAATCTAATGGTACCATCCACAATACTACTCTTGATATCATGTGATCATGTTGTTTTATTTATTAACTGGGTAAAATAATAATATTTCTTATGCTAGTTTTTCAATATGAATATTTATGTTGATTATGTATTAAACTATTATTCATTTAATTTATATGATGAATGCATTGGATTAATTGTGTAATTAGTGTAGCTAGTTATATTCACTAAATTCATTAATAGGTACCATGAGACAAACTAGATTTTTTATTTGGAATATTCCTTACCTATTAATGTATTATTTCATGTCACAAGGCCTTCACATTAAGATTATGATGTCTCGAATTATTCAATATTTTATTATGAAATGAGCTTCTGTTACCCATGTGATTATTTACATTGTCATATAATATATAGATTTAGTCCTGTTTTATGATATTATTTATATGGAATATTTGATTATTATTTATCTCTTCCGTATTATTCATACTTTATTTATCCTATGATAGTGTATGTTATAAGTTTTCCCGTAATGTGCATCTGATATAACCCTTTTTTATATTTTTCCTTTCCCTATGTTACCAAGAAGGGATTTATAAATTATTCCAATGATATATTAGCATACCTGATAATTTTATAACTAGAATATTAATTTTTATTTGATTTTTTCAAATTCAATGTTACAATATTATATGTATCTAGTATCCCAAGACTATTAAACAATTCAATAATTTGAGATGTGATACCCTATATTTTATGCCAATGCAGTTAAATAACCATTGTCTCTATGTTATTAGAGTTGGGGTGTTACACGGGTCAACTTGGTACTTTTATATTTCATTATAAATAATGGGTATAAAAAATCACCTTAAATCCATAGTTTTCTTAGATTTATAAGAATTATTTTATTTTTTGAATATGAATTTAAGGTCATATTGTCAACAAAATATAAAGGGGGATATTGTTGGAACCTTAAGAGTATATATAGGATTTAGTAAAAGTATAAGTTTTATTTAAAATATATGTTATATTATAAAAATATAGAATTAGATTCCACATAATATAAGGTGGTTGTTAAAGAATGTTGTGAGGCTTGGAATAATTGTAAGATGCTTCCAAAAAAATGGTGCAATTAAAAATTCAGGCTGAATATTTTGTAACTGTTTTCCAAAACGTTTTCATCTAAATATAGTATATTCTTAGACTCATTATCATATATTTTTTATTCTCTTATTACTTGATTATTAGTGGTTAAATCTATTGATATTCTCTAATTTTTTCTATGTGTTTACGTGTAGAGGATTAAAAAAAAGAGGGAAACTCCTCATTCTAGAAGTTACTAGGTAGCTATGATAATAGAGATTGATGGATGAGCATAAATAATGGCTAGTTAGGATATATTTTATGATGGAAAGTGTGGGTAATATCTCTCTTCTGGATATTTCACCTTGTACCCATCAATTCTTAGGGTAGAAATTCATATCCACCATGCGTGGTGGAATGGTGGACACATCAAGCGGTGCAAACCTGAGGGTTTTTTTGGTGTTTTCTTTAATTTATTTGGTAAAACCCAATTATTATTACTAAATATAATTTTGATATATGTTTCTAGAAATAAGGGTAATACTCATCAATATTGAAAATTTAATAATTAAAGTGCCATGAATCCATCTCTTCCATCTTCTACCTATAGCCGCATATTTTTTCATGCATGATGTTGTAGTTTTATTGTTTTAAATAGAAACTCATTTGGAAATCTCTATATCAAAATTAGTAAACCCATTATTGAATTCTTAATAATTAATATATATTTATAAGTGTCATTGTAAGGATTATTGTGTGGTTTTTATAAGGATGAATGATGAAACCATAAGAATGATGATTGTAAGGGTCATTTTAAGCATGAAGGATGTGATAATGGAATAAGTGTAATGGTCAATAGAAATATTATTAAAGATTAAATATGTTTTATAAGGATCATTTAATTTATAAATATTAGTTGTTGGTGCATCCCATGACATATCTATTTTAGATATATCTTGCTATGATATTTTTGAATTCAAAAGGAGAGTATAAATTAAAAAAATTTGATAGGATTGATTCCCTTAAGTTAGAAAATTTTGTTACTCGTATTCAATTATTAAAATATCACAATACTCTAAATTTAAATCCAAGATTCTTGATGAGATTTTATCGAGATTATTTCTATGATATTTCAGTTGTTTTAAAGTAATAATTGTGTTTTTGAAATTGTGTTGTGAATAAAATACAAGAATGGGAGTATAAAGAGTCATGTGAGTTACTAAATATTTTCACTATACTCTTATTTTAGATTTGGGTAGTTTTTTAGATATTACTGAATTTAAAGAAGGATTTATTCTTCGATAGTTTATATATTAAAATATAAAAAGTATTTTATGAAAAATATTATACATGTTAGACATAGATAAATACAAACTTGAATGGTGAGATATTTATAAATACAGACATTAAAGGACAATCCATATTCATAATATTAATTGATTTCTCACAGTAGTTTTTTGGTTTTCTATAATAAGAACATAAGGATAAAGAAGGGATACATCAACCCTATCATTCTTGGAAAACCTTTTATGTAGAAGAAGGAAGAAAATTGTTTCTGAAAATTAGTAATGTGTAAATCTGCTTCCATAACCAAGAGGAAGAAGTATATTTCCACAAATAAAAAAGGGTGAGTGAAAACTAGTCATGGTACTAAAAATAAATGCTATATTCCTACTTTGAAATAAGAAAAACTTACACCTCTTGAAGAACATTAAAAACATGGTGGAGTAGGTAATTTTCATGTCATCTCAGGGAAGGTTTGTGTGGTATAAGGAGTTCATAGTTTATCCACGAAAGAGTATCCATAGAGTTCAATGTACACCCTCTACATCAATTGTTATAAAATAGTTCTTTCATTGAGTATTATGAAGAGGCCAACATGTCTATAAATAACCGGTGTTCCTCCCCAAATTACTGTGTTGAGGAGGATAAAAAGGAAGAAAGAATTTGGAATGGTGTGTACAATCCTTAATACCTATAAATATAGTAAACCTTTTTATAATGTGATTACATATAAATTTTATCAATAAAACTTATGAAGTTGTGTATTTTGGATTAACTATACCCAATTGATTGCATACTCGCTGGATTAGACCAGTTTGAGTGAACATAGAAAAAAATCCATCTATATTTGAATCCATTACTTTCCTATATATTGACACATATTTTTATGAGGGTGATTGAATGTATAATGATTAATTTGGCTTCACATTGTTCTTACTCACATGTGAATAATATTTTTTAAGAGAGAAACAAGTAAGAAATAAGAAAAGTATTAAATCAACTCCACCCTGATTCATCCCTACCCCCCCCCCCCCTTAGGGTACCTTCGAACCTAACAATAATATATTGTTTAATATTACAAATTTTAGTTTTTCTGTAAATATCCAAAATATTTTATTTTATATTAATTTTCATCATTTTAATTAAAAAAATATCCAATATTTTATTATTCATTGAATTTTTGAGTATATCAATTTTTTCAAAAAATATAAATAATTACTTATTATTATAAATAAATAATAAAACTCGATATAAAAATGTCTAAACACAAAAAAAAATTATTGTAATTAAATATTTTCTTTTTTTATAACATATGATATGGTCTTATTCAGTTCTATGATAATATATTCTATATAAATATATCATTATAGTTTACATTAATATGTCCATTATTATTTTTTGTTTTGATTCTCTATAGAACATGACATGATCATATAATAACACTTCAATGAATCCCGATTTTATTTATAAAATCAATATGTATCTTTTTTTTATGGGATGTGTGTATCAAATTAAAAAAAAAATCCACCAATCATTTTTATAGTATATATATAAATATATATATTAAGAATGGATTGATCTAACATATACAAATTTTTAGAAAATATTTTGACATAATTTTTTATCTATTCTACTGAATAAAATTTCATGACTCGTTTTTTATCATTATTAAACATAGTATTATTCTTTTTAGTGATACAATTTTTGAACCCTAATGATAAATAAGTAAAGTGTCATCGTACTATTTCTTTATAAGTAATATATATATAATATAATTATAATAAATAAAAATGGTAATAAATACAAATAATTATATTGGATTCAAGCTAGAATTATAATGATTCACAATCACTAAAAAATAACATACTTTCTAAAATCACTAATATAATTGTTTTTTGCAATATGATATACTTTTTTAAAGAAGAAATTAGGTAATGATATGAATGGATTTAGTTAATTATTTTAAGAAATGTATAGGATCAAAATATCATAATTAGATCATTAAATAATCGTTTGGTATCTATATATTTTAGATGTATACATATTATCATTATGAACATATATAGTAGGTGAGTATATTATAGTTATTATAAATGACATTTAATATTTTTTAGTAGTTAAAAATATACATGTTAACCATTATAAATAATATATCAAAAATATAAAAATGAATAATTAACAAATGATTGACTATGGAAATAAGAATCAATTCTTTTATTTATAAATAAATATTATTTTTTTAAAAATATTTTTTAAAAGAAATTATGAGCCTTTATTTGGTATTGAAAGTAGTCTTATTTAGAGATAAATATTAATAAAATTGAATCCATAATTTCCATAAATAGGGAAAATATTTAATTATGGTAATAAAATAAATTACAATTGTGGATAGGGAAAGACGCTAGTGAATAATAAATATGAAAAATTATGGTATATAGTAAAAATAATATACAAATTAAAAAATAAATATATATATATCATTAATAAAAGTATAAGGTGTTGGTAACAAGATTTTATTAAGGAAAATATTAATCTATAGAGTTGTTGAGACTTTAGAATTATTTTGAGACCCTAGTTGATTTTTAGAGATTAGTAATTGAAGAACCATCACTTACATTGTGATTTCTTTTTCAACAGGAAGAAAACTGTAAAGAGAATAAGTGCATATGGTTTTTGTGCTTTAAATTATTATCAATATATAAATTATGTTCATACAAAAATAAAATAATTTTTATATTGTGAGGTGAATGTTATTTATATGTTTAGTGTAGTTTTAAATATTTTTAGTGTTGTTTTGAAGAAGTCATGGAGATGTTTTGTGATGAGTAGATTGAGTCTGAAAAATGGTAAAATAATTGATATGTAAGTTTTTCAAATGTAAGGCTTTATATTAAGTATATATGGTCTTATATTTTCAATTGTAAAGTTTTATCTTTCGTAAATAAAGTAAATATTTTATATTAAGATAAAACATTTCATAAATAAGATAAATATTTCATAAGTAAGATAAATTTTACATATGTAAGTTTTATTTTACTTTCCCAAAATATTGAATGTGAAAAATTGGATAGGTATTTTAAAATTATCCACTAATAATTTGTTTATTTTTGATTTGTTTGACACAATGTGAAAAACATTCATCCAAAATGTCTCTTAAATAAATCAAAAAGTGAAAAAGAATGTTTGGATGATCTAACATTACATATTTAAATGGTAATAATTTAATAGGTGGCCACTTGTTTTTATTTTTTTTTTGAAATTTAAATTTGGAGAGGAAAAAATTGTTGATGTTTTTTAAGACAAATAATAGTTGTATTTCATGTTTTTCACATATAATTATAGAGTGAGAATAATTGGAGATATTATAATTAAAGAGGGCTAAGTTGAAAAAGAGTACTCACATCATTTTTGTGTGAAAGAGTTTTCATTGTGCCATTATTAGTGTGTGTGTGTGTGTGTTGAAGAAGTATGTAATAATTTATACACATTTTAAGTTAAATTAATTCATGGTAACTATACATTATAGTTATCCCATCAAATCATAGTAATAATGATAATTCCTAGCTCATATCAGTACATGACAATAGTATAACTTGTTGAGTGATAGTATTTTTGACATTTTTATATTACGAGTCGTGGATATACTTGGACTATTGTATCCATAATATAGATTCTATTAGATTGTGTGGTATTAGGTTTTTCTAAATCATTCCAAGGATGTAGATTATTATTTGTGAGTCTTCAACCATATAAATCATTTTTTATTTGTTCATTTTCTATCATTGGTGTCTAAGACTTTTAGTAGTGAGACTTATCACTTTAGCATGTTAATTTCACATGAAATAATAAAAGGAAAATATTGAATATTGGTCACCAATTCCCCACCACTTAGTTAACCAATACCATACATTAGTTCCACATCAATTGGTATCAAAGTGGCCTAGGTTTCATTCGAAGTTAAATGTTTTTATAATTTTGAATCTTTGTGGGTAATTAATCATAGTTGGTATCAGATTTCTTCTCTCTCTTTAAGAAAATAATTAGTGAACATGTTTCGTTACTGAAGTATTTTAGTGAAGTTAAATTTAAGATTTGAATTTCTATCTCTATTATGAATAATATCAATTTTGTGAATAAAAAAGGAGTCCCCATATTAAATTAGAAAATTTAAAATGTTTAGAAAGAGAAAATGTTACTCTACTTAGTTTCCTTAGGTATAAATGTTCTATAATTTGTGACTAGTGGTTTTAAACCTATTTCATAAGGATCCTCTTTGACTCGGGATGCTAGAAAGAAATTAAAAATTGATGTGTATACAAGAAAATATATCATATCATCACATTTAGATATGGAGTGTTTAAATATAATGGGGATTTAGATTTAAAAATAAATTTGGGAAAAGCTATAATATATCTATGAATTAAAAGATAAAATTTAAAAATATAAATTAAAATAAATTTTATTTAAGGATGAATATATATATATATATATCTTTGTGTGTGTGTGTGAAGATTAATATGTTGAATAATTCTTAATAAGGGATAATGTCATGGTGAGCACCATTAGAAGATTCGGTACCTCTTAAATATTTAACTGTGTTTGAGGAGATGATTCATATTATACAATATATATTTTATTCCATTGTTTTGTATTTATAATATTATAATCTTTTAGAACTTACTTTAGATGAATTAGAGAGAATATCAGTTGTATATAAAGTGATAAATAATTTAATTCGATGAATAATAGAAATATTGAGAATGATATCTAACTTAAATACATGATTAAACAGAGTACCTCATCAAAATTAATAATAATATAAAGGAAATGTCAAATAATGATATTCAGATGAATATATTGATGTGATGTTTGAATTTTTTTCACTAATCTAAAAAGGTGTCTAAAGTGGAAAAGGTAAATTTCATGGAAATTACCTTTTAATTGTTTTAGCTATGATATGATTAGAAATTGTTCTAAAAATATTCTAATGGTAGTAGAAGATAATTGTGATGATGAAGTGGTGTCTTATCCTGATGTTCCGAGGAAGAAATAAAAGAATTTTAAAATATGGAATTTTTCATCAAGGAGTAAAATTATGAACTCATATTTTAATAAAAGAAGGATTTATTTATCCAATAATGACTAAATATCAATGATGAATGTGATATTGGTTTCTCATCAAGTGTTATAGGTGAGAAGAAATTAATTATAATAATTAATAACAAGGGGTAATGCAGTGAATTTGAAAGAAACAAATATTATGAGATTTTATCAGGTAGGGATGAAGAGTTAAATTAATCTCATATAGAGTTAATTTTGAATAAGGAAAAAAATAAGACCATATTAAAGGTTTTTAATATGGATAAAAAATTTGAGAATGTATAATTCATCTAATATGGTCGAATTACATATGGTTGAATTTACTAAGAAATAATTTAAGTATATCCAAAGTGTTTAGGAAGAAGGATACTTACCAATAAATGAGTATATGAAATTTTAATTGATCAATGAGAAGAGTATTTAACAAGTGAAAGAACATGAAAATCTCAATGTGGGCTTTCTTGAGAAATAAAATTATATCAAAAAATTAGATATGATTTTTCAAATTTCAAGCATGGAGAGGGAGATTACTTGAAACGAGGGAAGTGTTTTTTGGTTGAAGAGTGAATCAAATATTATTATAATCCATAAGTATCGGATGAAATTATTTATAAATATCATATATTTACTAGAAGAAAATATTTAATTCCAATTGAATTTAATAATATAGAAGAGAAGCAGACTAGAAAAATGATCTAGAATCCATTTTCTAATGAAATATTTAATAATAAATATAAATTTTCAATTATGTAAGAAATGAAAAAAATTGTTACAAGTATTTAAAGATAATATGAATAGGTTTATGTTTTATCAGAGTTTTAGTACAACAAATGGAGGTTGTGAATTCTATCTAAATGTTAAAGTTTATTAAAATTATTATCACTGGATAGACTAGAAGATCAAGAAGAATATTGGACATTAATTTTCATTGTTGTTTTTTTATAGGCTATAATAATAAGATGATGTGTTACCAGTGTAATGTAAGAAAATTTCATTGCATGGAGAGTTATTTAAGAATGCAATTTAGAGGGGCATAACACTTATAATCAAACAAAGTCAAGAACAATTTTTTTTCAAAAATAGAGTCTGAAGTTGAAGACAATTTTGTGGACTTGAATAAATTGTGTGGGAGATATGATCAACAAGGTCATGTAATTTAAAAGTGCCTCATGATCATAATCAATTAGTATATTAACACAAATGAGATAAAAATATTTAAAAAATGTGACACTACAAATAAAGTTAAAGAGAATAATTTTCCACATAATAAGAATAAGAAATATTTTAAGAATCCATGGGAGATTATTGAATCTAAAAATGGTGAAAAAATAAGTATATTGAAGAATAAGGCTAAAATAGTGATAAAAAATAAGATATCAGAGAAATATGTCATAATAAGATGCAACGATTTTAGGACATTAATGAAAATTTTTAGAAACAAGAAGAGAAACAAGAAAAAAGAGTATTTGGTACATCATATTGCTTATGTGAAGAAAAAGAAGATATCTCCCAATCTAACATAGGATTTGAATAAGTATTTATTTGATCAATTTTTTATTAGTTAAAGGTGGATTTTAATACCAATCCATATATATTTAAGAATAAATCTTGGCCTTCACTCATCAAATGAAAAGGTATAAAGAAATAATCCCATATTTCATGTGTTTCTTCATATATTTATTATCAAAAGAGGATTAAAAACATAAATTCATGTCTATTTATCCCTTCATGTATTTACCTTATATAAAGGGAGGGATTATTAATATAGGTTGAGTATCCAAATATATATTTATACCCAAATGGGGGAGTGATATATTATTTAGAAGGTGTATATATTTAGAGGGAGTTTTTAAATTAAGAATTTTTTGAATTCTATATGTTTCTATATTTTTGAATTATTAAATTTTATAATATATTTTTTATGAATGTACACATGAGATTTTTATGTAAAGGTTTAATGAAAATTTTTATAAATAATTGGTTGTAATCAACATTAATAGAAAACATTTATTTATTATTTAATGTCATTGTTTTCTATACCGAGCTAGATCAAATAGGTTTAGAATAAATTAATAATAATTTATTTATAAGTTTGATGAATTTTAAACATTATTTATAATTAATTAATGACAAAAAAATACACTAGGTTTTAATACTGAGATCTAATTATAAATTATATTTATATTTTGAGTTATTGTGGCCATAGTGAGATTGCTAAGACCCAGTGGGGGGTTTTCTATGATTTGAAATTGAAAAAACTCCATTAAATATTGATTATTTTTATAGGGAGTAATACTTGACAATATAAGAATTGGATAAATGTTTTTATTGGATTTTATATCAATATATAAAATGTATTCAATCGCACATAAAATAAAAAAATTATGTGAGGTGAAGGATGTTCAATTTTATGGAGGTTATTGAAATAAGTCTTGTGTTGTTTGAAAAAATTCTAGAATTAGATTTGTTTTGAGAATGTTGGGTCTAAGATGTATTAGTATTTGATATGTAATGTATTTATTTTCATACATAAGGTTTTATCATTAGTAAAAATATTTTATTGTATTTTTTATTTATAAGGTTTTAGCTTTAATGAAGAATATAAATCTTGTATATATTATATTAATATTTCATATATAAGATAAATATTTCATATTTAATTAAAACTTTCTATATGTATGATTTTTCTTAGATACATAATGTTTTATACATTTCCAAAAAAAAATAATCTGATGTAATATTGAATTAGTTGAAAATTAATTACATAGAAACTATTTTTTTATGGTTTGGATGAATCATATGAGATTCAAACTCATTTTTAATCTATATTAAATAAATCATAATGTGACTAACAAGGAGAGTTTAAATAAATGACTTAGATTTTAATGGGAAGAGGTGAGAGGTAGTTGATTGAATTTCAATTTTGATGATGGAAAACGTGTTTTTGTTTTCTAAGACTCGTAATAGGGGTCTTGAATGTTTTTGAATAGAGAAAAAGATAGATAATCATATATGAGAGTGAAAGATAATAGGAATATATAGAAGAAGAGTACACATGATGTTTTTGTGAGAATTTCAGTGGTGAGATCAAGCACACTAATAAGTGAAATAGTTTGATTTTGAATGAAATAATAAAATAGAAAACATAATATTGTTCACTAATTCATGCCCTATTTGTGAAACATCACAATACATTTGGGTTATATCTAAAGTTTCATACAATTTCCATTTTTTTATTTATAGGTCACTATTTATACCAATATACATTCTCTTACCATTATATAAGGATTATTTTCTAAAAATCCACTAAATATTTCCTTATAAAATGAATAAAACACCACTTATTTATAACACTCCTAAAATTAAACCATACCTAAAAATACAAAAAAAGTATCTACTACTATTATTTTGTTATGTTGGTAAGTTATTGTTTCAAATTATTCTTAAGGATTCAAGGCATAAAAGTGTTAATTAATGAAAAAATATTATTTATGTAGTAATTACTATAAACTAAACTATTTATTTTATTTTTCTATTGAAATATATACACATTATAACTAATAGTTATTTGAAAACATTATAATTATAACAATATTTCTTTAATATTAATACTATAGTAAACTAATTATTATTCTTACAAGTTTTTCTCTTGCACATCCATGTTTTGGGTTGATTTAACCACATAAATTTATTATTAATATCTATATTTTTCACTATCATGATGTAAATTAAATAATATAATTATTAAATTTATAAAAAAGGATTAATTTAAGTTATATTTATGTTTTAGGGGTGGTAAAATTTAAATCATAATAATTATTAAAACAAATCATCAAGACTGATGAAACTATCGGAAATGAAAAAAAACACAAACTATTGATCTCATAAACTAGATAAATTTATTTGATAGAATTAGTTTAGAACTCTAGAACTCATGAGATAATTTTTAACTCAACACAATTAATATGATTATGAGAATTAACTCATGGAATTAATGTAAGGACAGTTATTGATATGCCAGATGTGATCAAGGAAAATTTGGAATGACTAAATTTTAGTGACTTATATAAAATATGAATAGCTGATAAATAATTATTTTATTAATATGAATGATTAAAATTAAGTTTAAAATTAAATACTCTTATAAAACATATAAAAAATAAATGAAAATTTATTATATAGGGAGATAAAATCACATTCAAGCAAGAAAAAAATTGGAGTAAGGGTAATCTTCATTGATCTTTTATTTATTTCGTTCAACTGTGTCTTGTCAAGAAATCTTTTTTGACACCATATAATTAAGTCACAACTCTTCTTGGATTATATTTTCATTTTTGAATATTTTTTAATTGATTTTATTTTTTTATAGGTTCTTTGGAAGCCTAAAGTGAAAAGGGTCCAGGATGGTGGGAATTCCATAGCTTAAAAATCTCCAGTAACTACACTAGATAACTAGTATGTTATATAATATAACCAATGGAGCTTTCTAAATATATAGAAATGCTATATATCCTACCAAATCTTAGGATTAATTTTTTAGATCATAGTATACACACCAAAATATATATGTAATTTTTTCTAAAACTAGAAAACTCATCAATGTCACTCTTTCTCTCATGCGCTCTTCAATCCCCATCATACTAGGACCTATCTCTAATGATTGAGGGGATATATCCTCTGCTTTCATGCCCTATATTTGATTCCATGATTTTTGTTAAATCCTAAGCATCTAATTAGGTAAGGTATATCTTTATCTATAATAATCCTCTTAACTTCCCCATGATAAAAACAAATTAGATCACTGATACATTAATCATATTTAAACATTTTACATTTTCAAATAAAGGAATTGTTGATTATTTGATGAATAAGATAATGAATTTATGGATTTGAAAAATAACACTATTTAGAACTATAACATTTTCACCAATGGATCTTATAAGTTATGTCTGATCTTATACTACCTTTTGGGTATGGTTTATCCTCAATCTTGGTCCTATAATTGTAATCATATCATATCATAAATGGTTCAATGATTCAGAGTAGTGAATTTGGAATCAGGTGATGGCCCTTGAAATATATCATTTTGAACGTAAGTTAAGATGTCCTCGATAGTATATCATTTTTATATGGGTTCATGTCATGATTTTTGGTGATTACAAGCCCGATCCAAGGTTCGATTGTCTTCTATGTTCTTAGATGTTGATGGTTCTGGTGTGGAGGTATGATGTATTTCTCATCGGTGTTTGCAGCGTCGAATTTGGATCTGTTTTTCATCTGGATTGAATTGTTCTCTGGTTTCGTTTTCTCAGGTCACAGGCTCTAGTGGCGTTGGATGGTGTTGAAGACGATGGTTGTTCAATGATGGCAATTTGCAGGTGATGATTGCGAATGCAGGAAACAAGACTCCGGCTGTTGCGGGTGGCCCTTGGCGCAAGGCCTCCTCGGGTTGTGTGTTTTGAATTTCAAATTTGGTCTGAACTTGTATTTCTGTATCCTGAGTGAACTCTATGGTTACCTATTATCCTCTAAGCGGCTTTTTTAAAAAAAAATATAAATTTAAGTCAGTATTGTTTTCTCTTGTATTATTTCTTTATTTATATACTATGTTTTTTACCTGGTATTGAGGTACTATTATCCACATGATGTCCTATAGGACCTCATTACTAGTCCGAAAACTATTGATTACAGGCATGCTTGCATGAGGTTGTGTGACATTTTAGCTTGGACCTAGTAGTTCAGATTGGGGTGTTAAAATATTATTTTATTTAATATATATATTCCTCCCATTTATTTTTTATTATTTCAACATTATAATGTTTTATTAGTATATCCAATCCATTCCACCATTCACTATTTTATTAACTATATTTTTGTGTAGAATCTTGTCTCCATTTTCATTAATATTATCTTGGTTTTATAAATTTATATATTTTATTTATCATTAAAATTCTATTATCTATTATGTTATGTTTTTACTTACATTTATTAATTTATTCATTATACATTAAAATAATTATTCTTAATTTAGACATTGTGAAATTGTTAAGGTAATTTCATCTCAAATGTTATCTTTCCCAAAAACACATTTTCTTTTTTTAGATTCCTTGGTAAAATAAATTCAGAGAAAAACATGTAATTTCTGATACTTATTTATGTTATATATTTTTTATTTAAATTCCATTCTATTATCCTATGTTTGTACCAACTTATCACATTACCAAAATAATAAGACAATTATTTCTTAATTCTCAAACAATTTCTTCACCACCTCTATGATATTCTCAGTATTTTTATATAATCCTTATTACTTCATTATATCAAATTCGTTAAAATCCTCTTATGATGAATTATCTTGATTTAATTATTTTCATGTTTACTACCATTCACTCTATTTTTTTACTCTAAAGATATTTCCTATTAAATGTTTTTATAATTTTTTGTTTTTCATTAGTTAATAATTTCATTCCTTATATTTAATGAATGGTCACCTTCAATATTTTATTTCTATATTTCACACATATTCATTGACATATTATTATGTTATATGTAGGATTGAAATTATATAACCCTAAAATTAATTGAACAAAACATATATATCATGAGATTTAATTTATGCATTATGGGAAGTGGTCCATGTCTAATGTGATATGGGTTATTTGCAGAAATCCTTGACTTTTTATTATGATTTACAATGGTAATATATGTTCTACACTCTAATATATTTTCTTAATCTTATGATCCAATTTTCATGATTCTCACATGTCAATACCTTTATAATACACCATATGATATCTCATATATTTTCCTTTGATATCTCTTATGTTTTTCCCTTATTAGGTTGTTAGTTCCCCCTTCACAATCTTTGTATATGTCCCTGAGGCTTATTATGAAATGAGATGTCTATGAAGGGTCAATAAGTGAAATATTATTAAGTCATTTTTTGCAATTAATTAGTTTTTAATAGGTGTAAGACATGTGAATTTAATTATATAATTTTTTAAAGAATAATAGTAGTTTATATTCATAAGGAACTATAGTTCTATGTATACTAGTGTGATATGTATCAAATATCCAAAAAAATAAAAAAAATTAGGTTTTTGGGTGGGTGTTAAAACATAATTTATAATGAATAATTACATTAAAATTATATAAAATCAATGTATCTAATTTTTGGGTCTTCATTGTTGATTTATAAAAAAGTACTTTTTTTTAGATTAGGTTGGAGAGAATATGAGGATATAATTTTAAAATATTAAGGATTAATTAAATGATTCATGGGTATGGATATATTATATATTTTATGATTAATACATCTAAAACATAATTTTTCTTATTCTTTTTTTATTAAATGGTATTAATTTTATCACCAACATTTTTTTGTTTTAGTCAATGGTTGGAAATGTGATGAACAATAATAAAATTCAATATGATGAAAAATGAAATGATTATCCCATTGAGATACCTAACATGCTATTAAATGAAATAAAACACTTTATGATGATTTCATATATATTACCTCAAGTTATAAATAATAACATGAATCATATAGATTACCTGACTTCATCCAAGAAGAAACTGCTCATCAATGAGTCCTTTATGTCAAAATGACCATTATCCTTTAATAGATCCACTAATCCATTAATTGATGAGAAATGGATAAAAACATGAAAACTTATACATTATGTGATTTAATATTGTATGAAATAATATAATATTTTTTTATATTTTTTGGATGGTTTGGAAGATATATGGTTGAAACTAACAAAGAAAACTATTCCAAAGAATCAAATTAACTTGATTGAGTTGGAGGAAATTAAGAAAATATTTTTCAAAAAATAATTTTCCAAGCTTTCTAGATCAAAATAAGCAGATAATTAATTTAAATCATTATTAATAATGACGAATCTATTGTTTTTTATAAGGTATATTTCTCTATAATTTCATTTTATTCCTTAGTATTTATCATTGACCATCAAAAAAGTTGACTAAATTTTTTGTGGCTTAAAATCAAGCCTTTGGAAACATTAGAGATTCAAGAGTTTGATAACTATGATGAAAAGTTCAATGTGATCCAAATTTTAAAAAATAAATTAGAGAATATAAATTTTATCAATTAAATAGAGATATTAAAATAATAATGATGTTTTATTCTAAAGGCTTAAATAATAAGGGCCATGTTGGAATAAGGATCCAATTTCCCACATGCCAAAAATGTTAAAATAAAAATCCAGGGAACTACCTTCAGAGAACTAGAAATTCTTAAAATATATAATTTAAGGATACATAGATCAATATTATTGAAGATACATAAAAAGTAATGTTAATATTATATAAGAGAAAATATTTCTACCCCATGCACCACCATTGGAAATGATTTGACTATAAGGAACATAATCACCATGTGAGTCAATACAGTAAACCAGGTGTCTTAAATTATAATAAATATCATCAATCAAAAAAGAAAAATGATTAAGGGAAGATATTATTTCATTTACAGTCGTGATATTTATCAAAAAATGAAGTGATGATAAGTAGACTCATTATATTCTTAAGAATGATAAATGTTTTATTTAACCAAGGTTCATTGCATTTTTTTATATCATGAATGTTCTATAGATATATTTATTCACAAACTAATGAATTAGAGGATAGTTTATTATTGAAAACACATAGTGTTGAAATTATTAAATTTCTTATATATAAATACTCCCATATTAACATTTGTGGTAAGATTCATTCAAAAAATATATTGGTTCTCACTATGGTAAAATTTTATGCTATCATGGGAATATAATATATCTCTTTTTATAGAGATAATTTGCACAACCATAAGAAGTAAATAACATTGAATATAACAAAAAAATATAACACTTATATTTAAATTAAATTGTAATTATGGATTTCCTTTAGAAACTTATCCATATGTATGAGTCATAATAAAGAAGAGTAATTGAAACAAAAATTTGAGACTAATAAAAATCAAAACACTTATAAGGTTACAATCATAAAGGAATATACATACATATCCCTAAATGAGTTTCTTAGACTAAATGTAGATGAAGAGGATGAGTACTCAATAAAACTTATACCTAGTGTGTGATTTCCAATATTAATGATACCCTCACTTGTTTCCTTCTATGGGAATAAATTTAAATTCTTGTGGATACATATTTAAATGGGATATAATTTAATGATCTGATGTTTTCATCATCATTAAGAAAACAATATGTTTTTTGTGAAATAATAACATAACTAAAATTAAAAAAATGTAAAACATAATGATATTATTTAATTTCAATAATCATAAAACTAGAATTTATATATCCACCATAACATCAATAAATGACAGTGGATAAAAAATAAAAATAATTATCATGGATACAAGGTAGACATTTGGGGGTTCAAAGTCTCTTAGAAATACCCAAACCACTGTAATAATTATAAAAATAAGTAAAATGTTAAAAAGAAGATAAATTTTTTTGAGAAGAAATAAAGGAATGAAATGAATATTTTATATATAATCATGTGGGAGAATATATATACATTTAATAGTTTAAAGTGATTGTTAATAGGCATTGTGTATATATATATCCATTTAATTTATATCGTATATGAGTAGATAAAAGTTATTTTAAATTGAAATTAATATTTATATATAAGTTAAAAATTTATATTAACTAATATAAATAATATAGTAGAAATATATAAATAATTTAATTAACTAATATATACTAATTGAAATAAGAATATATCCTTTAAATAGTAATGAAATAATATTTTTATAATACATGTTTTAAGGTATTATGATCCATAATTTTATAATTAAATTTATTATATTTAGTGACTTGCTTTAACAAAATGGATTCCATATTCATGATATATAAATTAGATAATAGTATAAATATTAGTTTTTTTTTGAAAAACAAATAAATTACCCATTTTAATTCTGAAACAATTTGATGAATAATATATATAGTAAATTATAGTATATGGTTAAAATGATATATAAATTGATAAAAATTAAAATATATAATTAATAAATGGGAATAGAGTGACCCAATTTAATTTTTTTCTATTTTCTCGTGATGATAAAAAAACCAGTATTTTTTAACCAGAAAGTTATGGTTATTTTTAAATCTATTACTAAATTTTCACTTATAATAGAACCCAAAAACTTTTCAAACCAATCCTAAAATAAACCATCCATTATAAAATATAATATAAAAATATATTCTAATACTCTATCAATGTTGGTGATATTTTGGTCAAAAATGTCTTAATAGTTTGAGGTTTTTAAATATAATGTATTAGGAAATTTTGTCTAAGTGGCAATAGTACTACCCTAAACTCTTTCCATTATTATTATATTATTATACCTAATTTTTATATGTAATAATTTTATGTAAATAAAATATATAGATCAATTATTCTATAATATAAATGTAATAATGAAAAAATGATTTTTTATTATGAATTATATATCATTAGTGCATCCATATTTTGGTTGGTTTAGCTACCTACAAGGGATATAATACTATATAATTATAATTATGATAATAAATAATTAATTTTACATAAATAAGGGATAAATATATAAATAATTTTGAATTCATGTTATATTTAGGTTTTCGGAGTACTAATATTCAAATTAAAATAATTTGTAAAATATAATCATGATAAAAAAACTGGTTAAAAAAAATAAAACACAAACTATTGATCTAGTGATTTGGAAATCTTCCTATGATGGATTAATTATGGGAATTTAGAAGTCATAGATATATTTATATCCCATTACCATGAATATTTTGTACATGAATAAGTCATTTATCATTAATGATGGTTGTGATAGATATACCGAAAGCGATCATGAATAGTCAGAATGAATATAATACAATGACTCATATAGAAAATAAATAAATAATTTATAATTATTTTATGAATATTAGTGATTAATAATTATTGAAGAAAATAAAAAAAATCTAAACCAAGTAACTAATAATAAAAAATTTTATATATAGAGATAAAAGTAAATTCAAATGAGTAGGAATTTGTGGTTAATGGAATCTTCAAATATTCCCTTTTTTATTTTAATTCTCTATTATATGTAAATATTATTCTCTTTAATAGATATATTATCTCGTTTTTATGTATATTATTACAATTTTATACTCTTTAATTGGTATTTATATCCCCTTATACCATTCTCTATTTTATTAAAAATGATGTTGTGAAGAAACTTCCCTCCATTATAAATAATGTTTGTTTTCTATTTTTCAAGTCTTCTATTGCAATAAATTTATATGTATCTCATTACACTTATTTTATATTTTATCTTATATTTTTTTTATTTAAATAAATATTCATTATCATTTTAATTATTAATTGTTAATCCATGTAATATGAAGTTATTAAGGGAGTTTATTCTAAGTATCTGTCTTTATTTTGTATCCTATTATATTTATTTATCTTACTTCATTAGTTCTATATAGATTATTATATAAATATCCTATATTACAAAATTTTTATATGTATTTTTATTTATATTCCACTATTATACCACATTTCTTTATTTAATTTTTCAATTATGGAAATGATAAAATAATTATTTCTTGATTTTCTATAATTTTTTTCTCTTTATAACTATGATTATTATTATTTTAATATAATAATTTTAGTTCTATATATCCAAAAAAATTAACAGTACTTATTATATATTACCTATACTATGTGGATTTACATGTTCATTTCCATTAACTCTCTTTGATTTAATTTTATTTATATCTAAATAAATTATTATTTAATTATTTATTTTTCATGGTTTAATCAAGTTATTGAAATACTTGAGTGGGGAAGAAACATATTCAAATAGAACTTAAATAAGCCACCAAATCCTATTTTTTAAATATTTATCACTTCATTTGAGTTGATTAAATATAAAATCATAAATCATAACATTGTTTAATCTTGCAAGTCCTTATTCGCTACTATCATTAAGGAGTTTTACTAAGAAGTGGCCAGTATACTTTGTTTCCTATGGTATCCATAGATTTTTCTTAATATCTAAATTATTGGGATTTATTACCCCTACCTTATAGTTTTTAAAAACATTAGTTAGTGTGAGAAGGATATTAAAATTAAATTGAATCATCAAATTTCCAATATTATTTATATTCACTCTATGTATATGGATAGAACCTCTTTGTCTAGACACTGAGGATGTTCCTTATTCATTTAAATGTTTAAAAAGATATTTTGATAACATTATATTTTTCCACAAACATTTCAAAGAATTATAACTATTTTTAAGGTATTGTTCAATTACTTATCAAATTTTTAATGAATAAAAAATTATTTTGGACATTCAAAACTACTTAAACATCATCGAATGATGTTTCACAGAAATATAATAACATATATTAGAAAAATATATAATCTATAAGAATTATCATATAATGTATAAACTTCCATGTATAAAACCATAGTTTAGTGTCCTTTAGTTAACTGTAGTTTATTTTATCACAAATAATTAAATGGTTTAGACCATCAAGTAATTTTTTGGATTTAGATAATATTTTTATCATTCTCCCCATTCACTAGAGGGTCATAAACTTAGTAAACATTAAATCTATGTCATATCATATGTAATAACTTGTGATACCATATCTAAATCACATTTTGGATATACTATAAAACATATCTTAGAGAAATATCTTACATTTTCGTTATATATTAAATCACATGCATTAACTAGTGAAATTATATCCAAAACTCATTTTTTATATACCACAAAACACTTTTAAAGTTTCTCTTAATTATTTGTTTAAAAAATTATAATAGAACATAACCCACCTTTACATAATTAAAAATTGATACCCCACAAACCATTGTATGAATAAATATAATTATGAATTATATAATTGATTATCAAATAGAAACACATATTTTGATTGCATTTTAAGGGTATTAAATATTCATTTTTTATCTTATGAGCCTGATTTAGTGGATTTTAATTTTGAACATCCATTCTCATCATTTGTTCACTTCATGCCTAATATGCACCAATTTGGAGTGCTCATGAAAATGATCCTACAAGTGTAGTGGTGATTAGAATGTGATATAAAGGTGCTTAATCAGTATGTGATGAGGTTAGATTGAATTCATTGCCTAAATCCTTCTTGATTTAATGAAATTAACATCGTAAAAGAATGAATTCATTCAATCTACCCCGAGCAATAACCTAGGATCAACTCATTTTCTCATAATTTAAATTCACATAGATCTTTTAGTGCTCTTTTAAACCCATCTAAAATCAACCCAAGTTGGAAACTTCATATCCAAAAATACATCTCTTTTTATTGACTTTCTAAAGGTTCTTGTTAGGTCTCTGAGGATTCGACAACCCAATCTGCACTGCAAGCGACCGCTTGACCCTTAAAACTTGGGTAAATTTGGGCGAAACCAAATTTTGGCGCCGTTTACAGGGATCAAGTAAGTTTCTTAGAACAAAACCCTCTTTCCTCACCCCCATTCTTCTATTCTCATCCAAGATCTCTTATCTTTTCCCTTTCCCGCTTTTTTTTTCTTTTGGCGCATGTCCGCCTACACCCGCGATAACTCAAACAGACTAGTTAGGGAGGAAAGTCATAGGATAGGGGAGTCAAGTACACCATTAGATCTGAATATTACTAATACCCCAGAGTTAAAGATTGAAACAATTTCAATGGAGGGTCTTCAAAAAAACCAACTCATAAACCCGGGTGGGAACTGAAATGGAAATCCAAATGAGGGAGGCCCAAATTTTGGGAATGGGGTCAATAAAACCATGAATGACTACCTTTAACCTACCTATACCAATGCACCCTCTTGCATTAGGCATGATGCCCTAGGAGACGCCCACTATGTCTTTAAACCTCATGTCTTAAACCACCTTCTAACATTCCATGGGATGGAGTCAGAAATGCCTTACCTTCATGTCAAGGAGTTCAATGACATTGTTGAAACCATGTGCTCACCACATCATATTGAGTCAGCTAAGATAATTCTCTTTCCTTTCTCACTTAAGGATCGAGAAAAGAACTGGTTAAATAATCTAACACCTTCATCAATCCACACTTGGAACCAACTGCAAAGAGAATTTTACAAAAAAATACTTCCCCCATCAAAAAACTATTGCACAAAAAAAGAGAATCCAAATTTTTTTTGAAAAAGAGGGAGAGTCATTTTATGAAACATGGGAGAGGTTAAAATACACCCTAAACATGGTTCCACACCATGGTTTTTCTATTCCTGAACAAGTATGAATTTTCTATGAAGGTTTAGGCCCGGGGAACAAACAATTCATTGACATGATGTGTAATGGGACCTTTAAAAAAATCCCCAAATGTTGTTTACGAGTATCTAGAAATCCTTGCTGAACAAAACAAAACATGGGGAACATCACCTTATCCTGAAAAGCCTCAAAGAACTGCCGGAATGCATACACATAGAGAAGAGGAAATCCTTAGGGTGAAACTTCCAGCACTCTCTAGGAAGGTTGAAGAGATATACCATAGGAAAATCCATGAAATCCAAACTGTAGAGCCTGTTTGAACAATCTGTGAAAAACATGACCACAAAATAGGCAACTGCCCAACCAATCCATCCATCAAGGATGTTTTTTAGGAGGACCACCTACTATAGTCAATGCCCTAAAATTTCGAAATCCCCAATACCCGAACACATTCAACCCAAGCTATAATGACCACCCATGATTCTGATGGAAAGATAACCAACAACCTAGCCAACCACAAGGACCAAACCCCTACCCTACATCAAATTTTCAAAACCATTACCAATTCCAACATCCTCCGGTCCAATACCAACAACCCATGGAACAACCAATGTATCCCCCAGTGATAACCCAACCAACACAAGCCCCTTCCCAATCTGTCCCTCTCCCAATCCTTGAACAACTATGCAAAAAAAATGGAAAGGATGAACTCAGAAGTCTCTTCCCTGAAACAAGAACTTCAAACCATCAAAACTGGAAAGGCACCCATGGCCACACATGAAATTACACAACAAACATCAAGGGTAGAGGCAATTTGTACTCAAACAACTAAAGGTTGTGACAGTTTTGAGAAATGTGAAATCAATTGAGAAACTAGAACAAATAGTTCAAAACCCACCTGAAGATTCAAACTCTAATGAAAATTCAAATTAAACACATGAACAAAATGAAGATACTAATAAAAATGTGAAAGATACAACTCTTCAAAAAAACAACCCCACAACCTGCCCCATTTCCTCAACACATGAGGGGGAAAACCAAGCCTGAATTGAGTGAAACATTGAGGGAAATATTCTCACAAGTCAATTTGAACCTTCCACTCCTAGATTCCATTCAAAACATTCCTAAATACTCAAAATACCTTAAGGACCTCTACACATTTAAATAGAAATTCTCACATAAGAAAGAAGTCCTTCTAGCAGCAAATGTTAGCAAAACAATCCAAGGAACCCTTCCTCCAAAGATGAATGATCCAGGATGCCCTTGCATAAATGTTGAACTTAGAGAGAACAAAGTTGTCAAAGCCTTGTGTGATCTAGGAGCCAGTGTGAACCTCATTCATTATGCTATGTATTATCAGTTAGGGCTCTAAGAACTCCAACCCTCATCTGTCACTCTTCAACTTGCTGATCATAGTATTCGAGTTCTAAAGGGGATCTTAAAGGATGTTTTGGTGAAAGTTGAAAATTTCATTTACCCAGTTGACTTCATTGTTCTAGAAAATCACCCAATCTTAGGTCTTAGGGATAAAACTCCAATCATCCTTGGTCGTCCCTTCCTTGTAACAATCAACTCTGTTATCCGATTCCAAAATGGGAACATGACCATCACCTTTGGAAACATGAATCTAGACTTGAACATCTACAATGAAAACTCTCAAATTGGGGATGATGAAGAGATCCATGAGGTTAATTGGATAGGTAGTGTTGATAGTGAACTCAAAAAACATCAAGGAATTACTGAAAGATGTTTATGTCAAGAAGCTATTGGTTTTCTTTGTTCACATGAGGGAAATTTGTCTCCATAACTTGAATATATTTTTGATAGCTCTATTGATGATTTTTTAGAATCACCAATCAAAGATACCATAGGTGAAATCGATAACTTCTAGTCCATACCCATTCATGAAACTACTCTAGCTAATTTAGTAGATGAAAATTCGTTTCACAAGGAACAAATTTTGTCAAGAAATCTGAACAAAGGAACCAAGTTCAATACAAAGTATCATCATTTCTTGGAAAGTGATAACTGATATGATCATGAATTTAAGGTTTTACCTTCATTACTCAAGTATGTGTTCTTAGGAGACAATCAATCCTTCCATGTTGTCATTTCTTCCTCTCTTGAAGCCGATCATGAGAGTATGCTTCTATATGTCCATAAGAGACACAAGAAATCCATTGGATGGACCCTATCTGATATTCCTGGGATTATCCCACTTATTGGGACTCATAGAATTGTTCTATAATTCAATTCAAAGACATGTCATCAACCTCAGCGGTGACTCAATCCTAATCTCATGGAAGTAGTGAGAAAATAACTATTGAAATTATTAAAAGCCGGTATCATCTATCCTATAGCTGAGAGTGAGTGGGTAAGACCAATCCATCTGGTTCCAAAGAAGGCTAGAATCATAGTAATAAACAATAAGGATGGATAGATGCTTCCAACAATGGTTAGTAGTGGATGGAGAGTCTATATGGACTATAGGAAGCTCAAATCTTGTACCAAGAAAGACCATTTCCCGTTTCCCTTTATAGATCAAGTCCTCGAGCGAGTGGCGGGTCATCAATTCTACTGCTTCCTAGATGGATTCATAGTGTATAATCAAATCGAAGTCTCCTTAGAGAATCAAGGAAAAACAACCTTCACTTGTCTATTCGGCCGTTTTTCCTTCAAGCGCATTCCCTTTGGGTTATGTAATTCCCCTGGTACCTTCCAGCGGTGCATGATGGGAATCTTCTCGGACATGGTGGGGGATTGTTTAGAGGTCTTCATGGATGATTTCTCCATCTTTGGGGATAATTTTGAGGGATTCCTTCTAAATGTTGAAAATGTTTTGTCAAGGTGTGAGGATAAGAATCTCATACTAAATTGGGAAAAATTCCATTTCATGGTAAGGGAAGGACATGTTCTAGGTCATCTGGTATCTGGTAGAGGGATTGAAGTTGATAAAGCTAAGGTTGACATCATTCGTCACCTTCCCTATCCTAAAACTGTTAAGGAAGTGAGGTCCTTCTTCAGACATATAGGTTTTTACAGAAGGTTCATTAGGAATCTCAACTCTATTTCTCAACCAATTTGTGATTTATTGGTAGAAGATGCTCCATTTTTATAGACAGAAAGATATGAGGAATAATTCTCTACACTCAAGTCAACTCTTATATATACTCCTATCATGAAATATCCAAATTTGAAACATCCTTTTTATCTCATGTGTGATGCAAGTGACTTCTCTTTAGGAGCAGTCTTAGGACAACGGTGTGAGAAAACTCCATGTGTCATTGGTTATGCAAGAAAATATTTAAATGATGCACAAATAAACTACACCACCACTGAGAAAGAGTTTCTTTCTATTGTCTTTTCCTTAGATAAATTCATGTCTTATCTCTTAGGATCACCCATCACTGTCTTTACTGACCATTCAACCCTAAAATACCTTTTTCAAAAACAAGATTCCAAGGCAAGATTGATTAGGTGGGTCCTTCTTCTTCAAGTGTTTGATTTAACCATTAAGGATAAAAAGGGTGTTGAAAATGTTGTATCTGATCACCTCTCTAGAATAGAATTCAAAGACAACTCACACCACCTCTCTGTGTCTGATTCATTTCCCAATGAGCACCTCTATTCAGTGAGTGATTTCCCTTGGTATGCTGACATAGCAAACCATTTGGTGATGGGTGACATTCCAAAATTCATTAGGACCCAAGCTAAGAGGAAATTCCTTTCTGATGTCAAACACTATGTGTTTGATGATCCTTAACTCTTCAAGTTATGTCCTGATCAAATCATCAAGATATGTGTTCCTAAGTATGAACAAGAGTCCATTCTAAAATTTTGTCATGGAGAGGCATGTGAAGGACACTTCTCTACAAAGAAAACCACTGTAAAGGTCCTCCAAAGTGGTTTCTACTGGCCTAACCTCACTAAGGATTCCTTCCAATTCTGAAAAAGTTGTCCTCAGTGTCAGAAATTAGGATCCATTTACAAAAGGAATCAAATGCCCCTCATTACCATTCTGGTCGTTGAAATCTTTGATTGTTGGGGAAAGTAATTAATGGGACCCTTTCTAAACTTTAAGGGATACCTCTACATCCTCTTAGCTATTGATTATGTCTCAAAATGGGTGGAATCCATTCCCACTAAGTCCAATGACCATCATGTTGTGATCCGATTTCTGAAAGAGAATATATTTTATCGATTTGGAATTCCTAGGGCTATAATCAGTGATCATGGAACCCATTTCTCTAATCTCCCATTCTCTTCACTCATGTCTAAGTGTGGAATTTCCCATAAATTTTCCACTACGTGCCATCCTCAAACCAATGGTCAAGATAAGTTAGCAAATAGAGAGATTAAGAAAATTATTGAAAAAAATGTCAACCCATATAGGAATGATTGGTCTGAGAAACTTGTGGATGCTCTTTGGGCATACCGTACAGCATTCAAAACCATCCTAGAAATGTCACCATATAGGTTGGTTTATGTAAAAGCATGTCATTTACCTGTTGAAATTGAGCATAAGGCATTTTGGGCAATCAAAAAAATGAATTTCGACATTTCTTTAGCTGAAGAAAAGAGGAAATTAGATCTTAATGAACTTAAGGAACTTAGGATAGAGGCTTATGAAAATTCAAGGATAAATAAAGCTAGAGTTCAAGCCTACCAATCTAGGAATATCAAAGACAAACAATTTGAACTAGGAAAACATGTGCTCTTGTATAGTTCAAAACTTCATTTACACCCGGTAATGTTATGGTCTAGATGGTCAGGTCCATTCATAGTGCATCATGTGTACCTTCATGGGGAAATAGAGATTCAGGATCCCACAAGTGGTAAAATTTGTAAGGTCAATGGTCATAGGTTAAAACCATTCATTGAATCATTCAATAAACAGGAAATAGAGGTAGAGTTAACAGATCCATCCTATGAACCAGGAAAAAATTGCTAGATTTAGGATCCATGTTGGGCTAACTATGTTAAACACAAGCACTGCACGGGAGGCAACATATGGTTTTCATGTTTCTAATCTTTGTGAATCGTCATTTGTTTCCTTCTTCTTCATTTTTTTATTTTAAAAAAAATATAGACAGTTGACTTCTTATTTTATGAGTAAGGATGGGTATGAAAGGGGAGCACCGTATTAATCTGTGTCACGGGGTGTGATCCCTGAGTAATACCTTACCCAGAAAATATTATGAAGACAATGTATCATCAGTTTATTCTTATTTTATGTTTTTGTAGGTATTTAAAAAAAATAGATTTTTGACATGTTTTTCTTTTATGAGTAAGGATGGGTATGAAAGGGGAGCACCGTATTCATCCATGTCATGCGGTGTGATCTCTGAATAATACCTTACCTAGAAGATTAAGAGAAGATAATGTATCATCAGTTTATGTTATTTGTATGTTTTTTTAGGTTAAAAAAATATATACATAAAATATATATATGTTAAAAAAAATTTGAAGGCATGTCATAGGTCATTGGGAAAAGCTGGTCACAACCATCCAAGCCATTGGGAGACAAATCAGAACTGAAGGGAGAGAGGGGAATGAATTTTCAACATCAACCACCAGGTGACATCATTCCATAACTTTCATTTTCAATGTCTTCATTGAACTTCTATACTTCCCCTTCTATGTTTCAATTCTTTAAACCCTCGGGACAATGTTATTTTAAGTTGGGGGGAGATGAAAATGTGTGGAAGTAAAAATGTCATTAACCTTGAACATGATAACACACATTCCAAACTCTGAAATTGGATATCAAATAATTTTTCATTCCTTGATTCTGATTTTAATGAAATTTTATGTTCATGTGCATAGATATTGGAAAGTGCGGTTGTCTGATGTGATTTTTCACCATTATATTTTCATCCATTTAATAAAAAACACAATGCAAGTCCTCTAGATTGTGGGGTTTTTGTTTGAGTTCTTGGTGTCCATAATACATGGCATAGGTTTGGTGATCATTTAAATTTTAACATGAGTATTCAAAAAAAAATAGCGCGTAGAGCAATGAATTGACCTAATGTGTGGATTTCGGCACTTGGGGATCGTGACTCCATAGTTTTCTGGCCCAAAGTTGGGAATTTTATCTCTATTTGTGGTAATTTGAATTTGTTTTTGACTAAGTTAACTCGAGATGATTCCAGAGTATGTGAGCTTCACTTGGTTCCCTAAGGTCTTTGAGCTTGGGAGTCATCGGCAAAGTCTTGCTATATGGGTTGACTCGATTGAGTTCAATTTCAATTACCATGGAAAATTTTAAAAAAAAAATCCAAAAAAAAAAACAAATAAAATAAAAAATTAAGTACTCATCTTATTATTAAAATTTTATTTCTCCTAGCGCTTCCATATTTTCTCCCTCGAATGAAAATGAACCCCCATGCCTATTGTGACGCACAACACTTCATCATGATTAATTGAATTTGGATGAAATAAGGAGATGAATATTAATAATGGAATGGGCTTGAGCTTGAGATATTCCTATGGACATAGCTTTTTTTAAATTATTTTTATGGATTTCATAATTGTTTGATATGATATCTTTGGGTGAGAAATTTGTATTAAAATTCTTTTGGAAAATGTCATTCGAATTTCATTTTTATGAGATATATTTTTCTCGGGACTAGAAAACCTCAAGTTGGGGGTGTGATTAGCCAATAAAAACACATATTTTGATTAAATTTTAAGGGTATTAAATTTTCATTTTTTATCTTATGGTCCTGAGTTAATGGATTTTAATTTTGAACATCCATTCTCATCATTTGTGCACTTCATGCCTAATATGAACCAATTTAGGCCCAATTTTTCATATGATTTTAAATAATTTAATTATTCATATTTTAATTTTATATTTTGGGAAATTTATATAAACATAAATATGAACATGTTTCATTCAGGGATCAATGGAGGATTCATAAAGGATGATGGGGATATTTGGAGATGAAAGAAAACAATTCGGAAGAAGTCAGATTGGATATCATCCCACGGATGGGAATGTGGGGCCCACAATACAGGCAAAATGAATTCCAAAATTCATGGGAGGCTATAATACATATATATGAACAAATAATTATGCTGGATCCAATGCTAATTCGTCTTAATGTTGGTGATTAATGAGGCCCAATTTGAAGATTTAATTCTGGGCCAGATTCTACGGCCCAGAAAAACAGCCCACTATTTATATCATATCTCTCGAAAGGGATGTTATTTTGGGCTGAAATATTACAGGATGTTAGGTTACATCCGGGGATTAATTTAGGTCTTCTAATTCCCACTCAAATTAGGCATTCTAGAAGGTCTTTTTGACGCATCTTTCCAGTGGATGCAAGCTGGATGTATCTTCGGGGGGAAGAAGTAGAAAAGTATCTCTACATTAATGTTCCACCCACCTTTCTCAAACACAATTAATTAAAAGCACATGGGATTTTGGAGGCTCGACCAATGATTCATTTTTTCCTATTTAAGGTAGTAGTGGTGGAGGATTTAGGGATCTTGGAGCTTTGTTTTGATTGTAATGCCATTATGCCAAATTGTCTTTGTAGCATTTTCCCTTCCCATGTAAGTTGTTCGAATCACCATAGTTTTTAATAAAAGTTCTTCTCTTCTCTTGTTATGTTCTTATTAATATCACCTTGATACATTTTCCTCAAGGTGTGGAATTTTTCACACCAATCCTTGTGATTTTGTTTACACAAATGTGGAGTGATCGTTATTTTTTTTGTTTTTACTTTCTTCAATTCCACCCTCGTAAATCTACTTTCTTCTTCTGTTGAGAACTTTTCATCAATGGAGGGATAGATCTTTTATGGGTTTATCCAAGGACGTAGAAAGGGGCTGGATTGAATGTTATTTCTCACTCTCTAAATGTTATTAATTTCTTTTAATTGAGTTTCATTCATTCAATGATTTTTATTCTTCTTCTTCCTTATTGAATTTATTCACCCCACTTTCATGTGATAATAATATCCTTTACCTTTTACTGCTCATGAAAATGATCCTACAAGTGTATTGGTGATTAGAATGTGTTGTGAAGGTGTTTAATCAGTAAGCGATGAGGTTATTTTTAATTCATTGCATGAATCCTTCTCATGTTAATGAAATTAACATCGTAAAAAAAAGAATTCATTCAATCCACCCCGAGCAATAACCTAGGATCAACTCATTTTCTCATAATTTGAATTCACATAGAAATTTTAGTGCTCTTTTAAAAACATCTAGAATCAAACCAAGTTGGCCACTTCATATCCAAAAATCAATCTCTTTTTATTGTGTATCTAAAGGTTCTTCTTAGGTATCCGAGGATTTGAAAACCCAAGCTACACTGCAAGCGACCACTTGACCCTTAAAACTTGGGTAAATTTGAGAGAAACCAAATTTTGGCACCGTTTCTAGGGACCAAGTAAGTTCCTTAGACAAAAACCTTCATTCCTCACCCCAATTCTTCTATTCTCACACAAGATCTCTTATCTTTTCCCTTTATCTCTTTTTTTTCTTTTGGTGCATGTCCCCCTACACCCGCGATAAATCAAACAGACTAGTTAGGATGGAAATTCATATGATAGGGGAGTAAAGTACACCATTGGATCCTAATCTTACTAATACCCCAGAGTTAAAGATTGAGTCTATTTCAATGGAGGGTCTTCAAAGAAAAAAACTCATAAACCCAGGTGGGAACCAAAATGGAAATCCAAATGAGGCATCCCCAAATTTGGGGAATGCAGTCGATCAAACCATGAATGACTACCTTACACCTACCTGGACCAATGTACCCTCTTTCATTAGGAATTATACCCTAGGAGACGCCCACTATGTCTTTAAACCTCATGTCCTAAACCACCTTCCAATCTTCCATGGGATGGAGTCAGAAATGCCTTTCCTTCATGTCAAGGAGTTCAATAACATTGTTGAAACCATGTGCTCACCACATCAAATTGAGTTAGCTAAGATGAGGCTATTTACTTTCTCACATAAGGATCAAGAAAAGAACTGGTTAAATAATATGAGACCTTCATCAATCTACACTTGGAACCAACTGCAAAGAGAATTTTACAAAAAATACTTCCCCCATCACAAAACCATTGCACTAAATCAGAGCATCCAAAACTTTTTTGAAAAAGATGGAGAGTCGTTTTATGAAACATGGGAGAGGTTAAAAGAAACCCTAAACATGGTTCCACAACATGGTTTTTCTATTCCTGAACAAGTAATAATTTTCTATGATGGTTTGGGCCTAGGGAACAAACAATTCATTGACATGATGTTTAATGGGACCTTTAAAAACAAATCCCCAAATGATGCTTACGAGTATCTAGAAATCCTTGCTGAACAAAACCAAACATGGAGAACATCACCTTATTTTGAAAAGCCACAAAGAACTACTGGAATGCATACACTTAGAGAAGAGGAAAGCCTTAGTGCGAAACTTGCAGCACTCTCTAAGAAGGTTGAAGAGATAGACCATATGAAAATCCATGAAATCCAAACTATAGAGCCAGTTTGCACAATATCTGACAAACATGACCACAAAATAGAAAACTCCCCAACCATTCCATCCATCAAGAATGTTATTTTAGGAGGACCATTTTCTGAATTCAATACCCTAAAATTTCAAAATCCCCAATACCCAAACACATTCAACCCAAGGAATAATGACCACCCAGGCTTCCGATGGAATGATAACCAACAACCTAGCCAACCACAAGGACCAAACCCCTACCCTACACAAAATTTTCAAAACCATTACCAATTAAAACATCCTATAGTCCAATACCAACAACCCATCCACCAACCAAAGTATCCCCTTGGGATAAACCAACCAACACAAGCCCCTTCCCAATCTGTCCCTCTCTTAATCCTTGAACAAATGTGCAAACAAATGGAAAGGATAAACTCAGAAGTCTCTTCCCTGTAACAAGAACTTAAAACCATCAAAAATGGAAAGGAACTCATTCCCACATAGGATATTATACAAAAAACATCAAGGGGAGAGACAAGTTGCACTCAAACAACTCATGAACAACTAAAGGCTATGACCTTTTTGAGAAGTGGGAAATCAATTCAGAAACCTGAACAAATAGTTCAAAACCCACCGGAAGATTCAAAATCCAATGAAAATTAAAATGAAACACATTAAAAAACTGAAGATACTAATAAAAATGTGGAAGAAACAACTCTTCAAAAAACAACCCCACAACCTGCCCCATTTCCTCAACGCATGAGGGGGAAAACCAAGCCTGAATTGAGTGAAACGTTGAGGGAAATATTCTCAAAATTCAAGTTGAACATTCCACTCCTCGATTCCATTCAAACCATTCCTATATACTCAAAATACCTTATGTACATCTTCACTTTTAAATAGAAATTCTTACATAAGAACCAAGTCCTTCTGGTAGAAAATTCTAGCACAACAGTCCAAGGAGCCCTTCCTCCAAAGATGAAAGACCCAGGATGCCCTTACATAAATGTTGAACTAGGAGAGAACAAAGTTGTCAAAGCCTTGTGTGAGGTAGGAGCCAGTGTGAAACTCATTCCTTATGTTATGTATTGTCAGTTAGGGCTCGAAGAACTCCAACCCACATCTGTCACTCTTCAACTTATTGATCGTAGTATTCGAGTTCCAAAGGGGATATTAAAGGATGTTTTCAGGAAAGTTGAAAATTTTATTTACCCAGATGACTTCATTGTTCTAGACAACCACCCAAGATTAGGACCTAGGGAGAAAACCCCAATCATCCTTGGTCGTCCCTTCCTTGCAACAATCTACTCTGTTATCCGAGTCCGAAATGGGAACATGACCATAACCTTTAGAAACATGAGTCTAGACTTGAACATCTACAATGAAAACTCTAAAATTAGGGATGATGAAGAGATCCATGTGGTTAATTGGATAGGTAGTGTTGATAATGAACTTAAGGAACATCAAGTAATTACCAAAGGATGTTTAAGTTAAGAAGAGATTGATTTTCTCTGTTCACATGAGGGAAATTTGTCTCCATGGTTGGAATCTCTTTCAGATAGCTCTATTGATGATTTTTTAGAATCACCAATCAATGATACAATGGGTGAAATCAACAACATCGAGTCCATACCCATTCATAAAACTACTTTAGATAATTTAGTGGATGAAAATTCTTTTCACAAGGAACCAATTTTTTCAAGAAATCAGAACAAAGAAATCGAGTTCAATAAAAATTATCATCATTTCTTGGAATGTGATAACCGCTCTGATCTTGAATTTACGGTTTTACCTTCATCACTAAAGTATGAGTTCTTAGGGGATAATCAATCCTTTCCTATTGTCATTTATTCATCTCTTGAATCCAATCATGAGAGGATGCTTCTATATGTCTTTAGGAGACACAAGAAAGCCATTGGATGGACCATATCTAATATTCCTGGGACTATCCCACTTATCGGGACTCATAGAATTGTTCTAGAATTTTATTCAAATCCATGTCATCAACCTCAACGGCGACTCAATCCTAATCTCATGGAAGTAGTGAGAAAAGAACTTTGGAAATTGTTAAAAGCTGGTATCATTTATCCAATTGCTAAGAGTGAGTGGGTTAGCCCAATCCATGGGGTTCCAAAGAAGGCTGGAATCATAGTAATAACAAATAAGGATGTAGAGATGCTTCCAACAAAGGTTAGTAGTGGATGGAGAGTCAGTATTGACTATAGGAAGCTCAACTCTTCTACCAATAAAAATCATTTCCTCTTGCCCTTTATAGATCAAGTCCTCGTGCGAGTGGCGGGTCATAAATTCTACTGCTTCCTAGATGGATTCTCAGGGTATAATCAAATTGAAGTCTCCTTAGAGGATCAAGGAAAAACAACCTTCACTTGTCCATTCAGCACTTTTTCCTTCATGCGCATGCCCTTTGGGTTATGTAATGCCCCTAGTACCTTCCAGCGGTGAATGATGGGAATCTTCTCGGACATGGCGGGGGATTATTCAGAGGTCTTCATGGATGATTTCTCCATCTTTGGGGATACTTTTTAGGGATTCCTTATAAATGTAGAAAACGTTTTCTCAAGGTGTGAGGATAAGAATATCATACTAAATTGGTAAAATTCCATTTCATGGTAACGGAAGGACATGTTCTAGGTCATCTGGTATCTGGTAGAGGTATTGAAGTTGATAAAGCTAAGGTTGACATCATTCGTCACCTTCCCTCTCCTAAAACTGTTAAATAAGTGAGGTCCTTCTTAGGAAATTATGGTTTTTATAGAAGGTTCATTAGAAATTTCAGCTCTATTTCTCGACCACTTTGTGCTCTATTGGTAAAATATGCTCCATTTTTATGGATAGAAAGCTGTGAGGAATCATTATCTACACTCAAGTTAACTCTTATATCTCCACCTATCATGCAATATCCAAATTGGAAACATCCTTTTGAGCTCATGTCTGATGCAAGTGACTTCGCTGTAGGAGCAGTATTAGGTTAACGGTGTGAGAAAACTCCATGTGTCATTTCTTATGAAATCAAATCTATAAATGATGCAAAAAATAAACTACACCACCACTGAGAAATAGTTTCTTGATATTTTCTTTGCCTTAGAGAAATTCAGGTCTTATCTCTTAGGATCAGCCATCATTGTCTCCACTGACCATTAAACCCTAAAATACATTTTTCAAAAAAAAAAGATTCCAAGGCTAGATTGATTAGGTGGGTCCTTCTTCTTCAGGAGTTCGATTTAACCATTAAGGATAAAAAGGGTGTTGAAAATGTTGTAGTTGATCACCTCTCTATAATGGAATTCAAAGACAACTCACACCACCTCTATGTGTCTGATTCATTTCTTGATAATCACCTCTATTCAGTGAGATATTACCCTTGGTATGCTGACATAGAAAACCATTTGGTGACGGGTGACATTCCAAAATTCATGGGGACCCATGCTGAGAGGAAATTTTTTTCTGATGTGAAACACTATGTGTTTGATGATCCTTACCTCTTCATGTTCTGTCCTAATCAAATCATCAGGAGATGTGTTCCCGAGTCTGAAGAAGAGAAAATTCTAAAATTTTTTCATTGAGAGGCATGTGGAGGAAACTTTTCTACAAAGAAAACCATTGTAAAGGTCATCCAAATTGGTTTCTACTGGCCGAACCTCACTAAGGATTCATTCCAATTCTGCAAAAGTTGTCCTCAGTGTCAGCAATTAGGATCCATTTCAAAAAGGAATCAAATGCCCATCACTCCCATTCTGGTCATTGAAATCTTTTATTGATGGGGTATTTATGTCATGGGACCCTTTCCAAACTCTACGGGATACCTCTATATCCTCTTAGCTGTTGATTATGTCTCAAAATGGAATAAATCCATTCCCACCAAGTCCAATGACTATCATGTTGTGATCTGATTTCTGAATGAGTGTATATTTTCTTGATTTGGAATTCCTAGGGCTATAATCAGTGATCGAGGAACCAATTTCTGTAATCTCCCATTCTCTTCACTCATTTCTAAGTATGGAATTTCTCATAAAGTTTCCACTGTGTACCATCCTCAAACCAATGGTCACGTTGAGTTAGAAAATGGAGAGATTAAGAAAATTCTTGAAAAAACTATCAATCCCTCTAGGAAATATTGGTCTGAGAAACTCTTGGATTCTCTTTGGGAATATCATACAACATTCAAAACCATCCTAGGAATGTCACCATATAGGTTGGTTTATGGAAAAGCATGCCATTTACCTGTTGAAATTGAGCATAAGGCATTTTCGGCAATCAAAAAAATGAATTTTGACATTTCTTTAGCTAAAGAAAAGAGGTTATTAGATCTTAATGAACTTGGGGAACTTAGGATGGGGGATTATAAAAATTCAAGGATAAATAAAGCTAGAGTTCAAGCCTACAAATCCAGTAATATCAATGCCAAACAATTTGAACTGGGAAAACATGTTCTCTTGTATAGTTCAAAACATCATTTACACCTGGGAAAATTAAGGTCTAGATGGTCAGGTCTATTCATAGTGCATCATGTGTACACCCATGGGGCAGTAGAGATTCAAGATCCCACCAGTGGTAACATTTTTAAGGTTAATGGTTATAGGTTAAAACTATTCATTTAATCATTCAATAAACAGGAAATAATGGTAGAGTTAATAGAGCCAACCTATGAACCAGGAAAAAATTGATAGATTTAGGATCCATGTCGGGCTAACGACGTTAAAAAATGTGTTTCATGGGAGGCAACCCTTGGATTTCATGTTTTTAATATTTTTTAATTATCTTTTGTTTCCTTCTTTTACATTTTGTTTTTTAAAAAAAATATAGACATTTGACCGTTCTTCTTTTATGAGTAAGGATTGGTATGAAAGGGGAGAACCGTATTCATATGTGTCACGTGGTGTGATCCCTGACTAATACCTTACCCAGAAAATCTTAAGAAGACAATGTATCATCAGTTTGTTCTCATTTTATGTTTTTTTAGGTATTTAAAAAAAAATTGATTGTTGACATGTTCTTCTTTTATGAGTATGGATGGGTAAGAAAGGGGAGCACCGTATTCATCCATGTCAGGCGGTGTGATCCCTGTGTAATACCTTACCCATAAATTTAATAGAATACAATGTATCATCAGTTTGTGTTATTTGTACGTTTTTTAGGTTAAGAAAAATATATACAAATGATATATACATATTAAAAAATAAATAAAGGCATGTCATAGGTCATTGGGAAAAGACTGTCACAACCGTCCAAGCCATTGGGAGACAAAACAGAACTGAAGGGAGACAGGGGAATGCATATTCAACATCATCCACTAGGTGACTTCATTCCATAATTTTCATTTTCAATGTCTTCGTTGAACTTATATCCTTCCCCTTCTATGTTTCAAATCTTTAAACACTGGGTACAATGTTATTTTTTGTTGTGGGGAGGTGAAAATGTGTGGAAAGAAAACTTTCATTATCCTTGAACATGATAACACACATTCCAAACTCTGAAATTTGATATAAAATAATATTGCAGGCCTTGATTCGGATTTTAATGCAAGTTTATGTTCATGTGCATAGATATTGGAAAGTGCGGTTGTCCGATGTGATTTTTCACCGTTATATTTTCATCCATTTAATAAAAAAACACAATGCACATCCTTTAGATTATGGGGTTTTATTTTGAGTTCTTGGGGTCCATAATACATGGCATAAGGTTGGTGATAATTTTAATTTTAACATGATTATTCAAAAAAAAATCAATTGCGCGTAGAGAAAGGAATTTACCTAATGTGTGGCTTTCAGCACATGGTGATTGTGACTCCATAGTTGTCTGGCCTAGAGTTGTGAATTTTATCTCTATTTGTGGTAATTTGAATTTGTTTTTGTTTAATTTAACTCAGGATGATGCCTGATTATGTGAGCTTCACTTGGTTTCCTAAGGTCTTTGAGCCTGGGATTCATCGACAAAGTCTTGCTACATGGGTTGACTCGATTGAGTTCAATTTCAATTACCGTGGAAAAATTGCAAAAAAATCCAAAAAAAATACAAATAAAATAAAAAATGAGTACTCATATTATTATTAAAATTTTATTTCTACTAGAGCTTCCATATTTTCTCCCTTGAATGAAAATGAACCCCCATGTCTATTGTGACACACAACACTTCATCATGCTTAATTGAATTTGGATGAAATATGATGATGAATTTGAACAAAGGAATGGGCATGGGCTTGAGATATTCCTATGGAAATAGCTTGTTTTAAATGATTTTTATGGGTTTCATAATTGTTTGTTATGAGATCTCTGGGTGAGAAATGTGTATTAAAATGTTTTTGGAAAAGGTCATTGGAATTTCATTTTTGTGAGATATATTTTTCTCGGGACTAGAAAAACTCAAGTTAGGGGGTGTGATTATCCAATAAAAACACATATTTTTATTAAATTTTAAGGGTATTAAATGTTCATTTTTTATCTTATGTTTCTGTGTTAGTGGATTTTAATTTTGAACATCCATTCTCATCATTTGTGCACTTCATGCCTAATATGCACCAAGTTAGGCCCAATGTTTCATATGATTTTAAAGAATGTAATTATCCATATTTTAATTTGATATTTTTGGAAATGGATATAAATATAAATATGAACATTTTTCATTCAGGGATAAATGGAGTATTTATAAAGGATGATGGGGATATTTGGTGATGAAAGGAAACAATTATAGAGAAGGCAGATTGGATATCATCCCACTGATGAGAATGTGGGGCCGACAATAGATGCCCAATGAAGCCCAGAATTCATAAGAGGCTATAATACATATATATGAACAAATAATTCTTCTGGAGCCAGTGATAATTCCTCCTTAATGGTGGTGATTAATGCAGACCAATTTGAAGATTCAATTCTAGGCCAGATTCTACAACCTATAAAAACAGCCCACTATTTATATCATATCTCTCGAAACGTTTATTATTTTGGGCTGAAATGTTACAGACTGTTAGGGGACATCAGGGGATTAATTTAAGTCTTCTAAGGCCCACTAAAATGTGTCCTTCTAGAAGGTCCTTGCGGCGCATCATTCCGGTGGATGCAAGATGGCTGCAACTTCGGGGCAAGAAGTGAAAAAGTCTCTCTACATTAATGTTCCACCCACCTTTTCCCAACACAATTAATTAGAGGAACATGGGATGTTGGGGGGCTCGGACAAGGATTCAATTTTTACTATTTAAGGTAGTAGTGTTATAGGATTTAGGGATCTTGGAGCTTTGTTTCAATTGTAATGTCATTATGCCAAATTTCCTTTGTAGCATTTTTTCTTCCCATGTAAGTTGTTCGAATCGCCTTAGTATTTAATAAAAGTTCTTCTCTTATCTTGTTCTATTCTTATTCATATCACCTGGATACCGTTTCCTCAAGGTGTGAACTTTTTCACACCAACTCTTGTGATTTGTTTTCACACAACGGTGGAGTGATCCTTATTTTTTGTTGTTTTTATTTCTTCAATTCCACCCTCATAAGTCTAATTTCCGCTTCCCTTGAGAACTTGTCATCAATGGAGGGCTAGCTCTTTTATGGGTTGATCAAAGGGAGTAGCAATGGTCTGGATTTAATTTAATTTCTCGCTCTCTAAATGTTATTAATTTCTTTTAATTGAGTTTATTTCATTCAATGATTTTTATTCTTCCTCTTCCTTATTAAATTTATTCTCCCCAATTTCATGTGATAATTATATCCTTTACCTTGGAGTGCTCATGAAAATGATCCTACAAGTTTATTGTTGATTATAATTTGTTGTGAAGGTGTTTAATCTGTAAGTGATGAGGTTAGTTTGAATTCATTTAATGAATACTTCTCGAGTTAATGAAATTAACATCGTAAAAAAGGAATTCATTCAATCCACCGCAAGCAATAACCTTAAATCAACTGATTTTCTCATAATTTGAATCCACATAGATCTTTTAGTGCTCTTTTAAAACCATCTAAAATCAACCCAAGTTGGCCACTTCAAAGCCAAAAATCCATCTCTTTTTATTGAGTGTCTAAAGGTTTTTCTTAATTCTCTGAGGATTCGAAAACCCAAGATACACTACAAGCGACCGCTTGACCCTTAAAACATGGGTAAATTTGGGAGAAACCAATAATCCATCAATATATATAATGATTAGTCTCTATAAAAACATTCACTACTACAAAATAGGCCGCCAATAGTGCTAAAATGGACTTTATAAGTGTTATAGAGGTGCTGACTACTAGAACGAGATAAAAATACCTAATCTTTTATCAGCGCTTTTATTTAGTACTGATAAAGGGGACCTTTATAGACACTTTTAGAAGTGCTGACAAAGGGAACATTTATCAGAGCCTGTACATTACCCCTTTATCATCGCTTCTAAAAGAACAAATAAAGGGGTATACTGCGGTGTGCTGTAACATCACATTACAATAGTAGAAACATAACTAGAAATCAGTAAATCCATGTACCAATATATAATTTAAATTAAATAAAATTTACAACACAAATACAAGAAAAAAACACCATATTATAAAATTTTCAAACATTAGTTTATACAATTATATAAGTATAAATTATTGCACAAATTCAAAAACATTAATGTTCCTTTTTCATTTGACCCTGATCCCGAATCATGCTATTGGAAAAAAACCCACCCATGCTTGAGAAAAAGAATTCACCTATATAGGAAAAAAATTCATAGTTTATTAACATTATAAATAAATATATTAACAAATTGTTTTTTATTTTTAACTAAACATTGAGTCACAATAGTTACACGGTGTATTGGATTGAGTTATGGTAGATTATTACATGTCACATCATTTATTATTCATATTTAAGCATTATTCCTTTAAAAGTTAACTAAATAAGTATATGATAAAAATGAAATGGAAATTAATTAAGTAATATCAGATATAATTATGAGAAAAAAAATCTAGGCACATTTTCTCAGTTTTGGTGATGTGATGCACGTTTTAAACTAAAAATACACTTATATATTGAAAGCACACACTTGGAGTCATACCGCTCACACCGTGCATCATATTGAGGTGTGGCTGATTCTTACACATCCCAAATGACCTATGTAGTTTTTCCTAAAGTATCAAAACCATATGAATGTGTTTTCTTTGTTTTGAGTACGTCACTTTTCTTTTTTTCTAAAATTTCATTTCAAACTAGAAACACACACTTTGAGTCATACTGGTCACATCATGAGTTGATTTGATGTCAGACTAATTCCAATATGCCACAACATACTTATGAATCATTTTCCTAAATTATAAATAAAGTAAAATTTCATTTTATTAGTTTTCAGTGAGTAACACTTTTTGAACTAAAATATCAATTATAAACTGATAACTAACACTTTGAGTCATACTGGGATCATTTTGCATCAGATTTAGGTGAGTATTATTCCTACACAACAAAAATTAATTATGGATCTTTTTCATAAAGTATAGAAAACAATCTGAATGTGTTATATTATTTTTGAGTACATCAGTTGTCTTTTTTACTTTAATTAATGTCCATTTTAAATAAAAAACACATTTGGAGTGAAACTGGTCACATTGTGAATCAGATTGAAGTTTTTTTGATTCATACACGTCTAAAATTTATAATCGATCATTTTTCTAAATAATCAAAACAATATGAATGTGTTTTTCTAATTTCGAGTACATCACCTGTCTTTTTTACTAAAATGTCATTTAAAACTAGAAACATACACTTTGAGTCAAACCAGACCCATAATGTGTCAGTTTTATATGATGCTGATTCATACACCCCACAAATAAATAATGAATTGTTTCCCTATATTATCAACATAATATTAGAATGTTTTCCTAATTTTTAGCGAGTGATGCTTTTTGAACTAAAATATTAATATTAAACAGATAACAGACAATTTGAGTGATACTGGGAACATCATGTATTAGGATGGGGAGAAGATAATTAATACATGTCAAAATTTACTTATGGGTCATTTTCGTAAGGAATAAAATCAATTTGAATTTTTTTTCTCAGTTTTTAGTATGTTAGTTATCTTTTTTACTAAAATTAATGTTGATTTTAAATAAAAATATACACTTAGAGTCATTCCCATCATACCAAGCATCAGATTGAGGTGAGTATGATTCCTAAACATAAAAAATAACATATGTACCGTTTTCTAAAGTATCAAAACAATCCAAATGTGTTTTCTTGGTTTTTAGTATGTCCCATGTCTTTTTTACTAAAATGTCTTCTTAAACTGGTAACAAGCACTTTGAGTCATACTATTCACATCGTGTGTTGGTTTAAAATGGAACTTATTCCTACTAATCAAAAATTAATTATGAATAATTTTGTTAAATTATCAAGATAATATGAGTTTATTTTATTGGTTTTTATTGAGTGGTTCTTTTTGAAAAAAAATTAAATTTTAAACTGATAACAGGAACTTTGAGTTATAATGGGAACATCATGTATCATATTGAGGCGCTGTTAATTCCAAGATGTAAAAAATGAATTATGGATCATTTTACTAAAGTATAAAAACAATATTAATGAGTTTTAATGATTTTGAGTATGTTAGTTATCTTTTTTACAAAAATTAATGTTGATTTTAAATAAAAACACACAGTTGGAGTCATATAAGGCACACCATTGGTCGGATTGAGGTATGGTTTATTCCTACATGTCTCAAATGACATATGTATCATTGTTCTAAATTATCAAGACAATATGATTGTGTTTTATTATTTTTGAGTATGTAACCTTTCTTTTTTACTAAAATATCATTTTAAACAAGAAACACGCACTTTGAGTCATATCGGACACATCATGTATCTATTTTACCTGAAACTAATTCCTACATGTCAAAAATGAAATATAAATAATTTTAATGAATTATCAAGGAAATCCAATCATGTTTTATTAGTTTTCATTAAGTGGTAGTTTTTAAACTAAAACGTCATTTTTAAGCTGATAAAAACACTTAGAGTCATATAGGGCACATCATGTATCAGATTGATGTGAGGATAATTACTAAATAAAAAATGACTTATGGGTCATTTTACAAAAGTTTCAAAACAATACGAATGAATTTTCTCAATTTTAGTACCTTAGTTTTCATTTTTACTAAAATTAATGTCAATTTTAAATAAATAATTTCACTTGGAGTCATACCAATGACATCATGTGTTGGATTGAGGTGTGGATGATTCTTAAACATCCCAAATTACCTATGGATAGTTAATCTAAAGTATCAAAAAATACTAATGTGTTTTTCTCATTTTTGAGTACGTCACTTTTCTTTTTTAATAAAATGTCAATTTTAATTAGAAACATTCACTTTCAATTATATCAGTCATATCGTGTGTTTGTTTTATTTGAGACTAATTCCTATATGTCAAAAATGAGTTATGAATCATTTTACTAAATTATCAATACAATACGAGTTTGTTTTCATGGTTTTCATTAAGTGGCACTTTTGGAAATAAAATATTAATTTTAAATTGATAATAGGAACTTTGACTCATAATGGGCTCATCGTGTATTAGATTGATGTGCAGATGATTTTTACAAATAAAAAATGACTTATCAGTCATTTTCCAAAAGAGTAAAAATTAACCGAATGAGTTTCATTAGTTTTGAATATGTCATTTGTCTTTTTTACTAAAATTAACATAAATTTTAAATAAAAGACACACCTTGAGCCATACCAGTCATACCATGAGTCGGATTATCATCCGTATAAATCTTACTCATCCAAAATTACTTATGGATTTTTTTTAAATTATCAAAATAATATGTATTTATTTTATCATTTTTGAGTATGTCACTTGTCTTTTTTATTTAAAATGTCATTTTAAATAGGAAACATCCACTTTGAGTCATACCTGCCACATCGTGTGTCGGTTTTATATAAGATTGATTCCTACATGTAACATCCCAGGTAAATAAAGAATATAATATTTTCATATTTATTAATATTTGTGCATTAAATATTAATTTTACTTTAATGGGGATGCAATGTTCAATGGATTACCTGATACGCACCAATGGATTTCTTTGAAATCTTACGCTGCATACTAATAATATAATATTATTATTTTAAATGGTAGTTAACACCAAGCCATTGTATTGGAAGGAATTAATAGAACTAACTAAAATATTATTATACATGTTTGTTAAATATTTTTACATTTATCGAATAAAATTTAGAGGCTTAAAATAAGAAAATAATTTTATTTTTTGCATAAATACTCTAATATTCACTAAAAGGTTGATTTACCGACTTTTGATGGCGACCCCTCTTTAAATATAGTTATGTACACTTTTATATGTTCTATTTGACCAAATAAAATTCTTCTTTAGTATTGGGTTAACAAAATTTAATTTGGGTAATTTTTTGGTATTTTTCTGATAAAATTCATTTTTTAATGAATAGTGAAAAATATTGTATTTTAATTCAGAACTTCTTTTTAATATAATTTTTTTATATGGTTAGATAATCTTTTTAGTTCGATTTAACTTTTAATTACATTATATTTCTACCATTTAATCCAATGGTTGTAATTGGAATTAATTTCACTTTGAACTTGGATATAAACAAGTGTTAATATTTTGATAGATATTGCTTCTCAAAAACATGCTATTAGTTTTGACAAAGAGAATTAATTAAATATTAATCAATGAAACTTATATGTTTTGAATTTTTTAAAATATACATAATTTTTGAATTTGGAATATAAAATTTATCTTAGGCTGAATTTATGGTATTTTTCTGAAAAACATCAATTTTAGATGAATAGTGAAACCACTAAGTAGTAGTTAAAAAACTAACTTTTCCATTTAAATAAAATTTTACCGCATCTGTGAATTTAATTTAAAAAATATGACATTCATGGTTGTTATTTGTAAGTAAAATTTAATTCAATAAGATAAAAATAGTTTTTGTTGAATATTATTTTTGACTTTTATTTTCCACAGTTAAAGGTAAATAGGGTAACTCAAGGTAAACAGAATATTATAACAGTACAAAATGACCATAACACTTGTCCTAACATTATTTTATGAGTCATGGACGACAATGGGATTCCTTGGGTCTATTGGGGGATCCCATGGAGCCACTTGGGAGTGATAATGACACATTAGATTATTTAATTTAATTTAAAGACAAATATGACGCAAACAAATATCTTTTAGTAATGTAATTTATACATGGGGTTATATAAGTTTTCTTTTCAACTATAAATATTATTTGGAAATATAAAAGTATTTCCTAAATCATGTTATTTTATTTACAATTTTAGACATCAAATAAATAATATTAATTATAACACAAAAATGATGCATTATTTACCTCATTAATAAATGATTTAAATAAATAAGATTATAAATATTGAAATAACATCCAAAACCTGTCCAATTATTATTGGATGAAATTATTTAGAACATGATTCATATTATATTATACTTTAATTTGTTTTGGACCTTTAGAAACCTAAAATCATTATATATTAAAATAATATTTTCAAACATTCCTAAAGAGCCCCTCCTCTCCCTTATAAAAGGAAACCACTTATGACACATTAATCACACCTCCCAAGATCTTTGTATCTTACAAAACCTACCCAAATACTATTTCAAGATTCATATTTTCCACCTATAATCCTTACCTTAGGCACAAGTCACTTTAAGAAATCCTTTTGGTTCAAACCTAAGAAAATTACCCGATTTTAAGGTAAAAGTTTCTCTTAAATTATTTTATTTTATTTTACATCTCCAACCCCTTAACTATTTTTATTCCATTATTTCATATCAAAACCATTATCCTCAATATAATAGGATTTTTTATGATAATTATTTGAACTACACTTACACACACCTCCCTTGAATGTGTAAAAACATATTGTTTCTGTGGATGACAAACTAACGCCTCATGAAATGATGATTGTTCAATTATCTATTACCGCCTCTCATGGTGGCCATTAAGATGGAACTGTATTTATATACGATATATATTATGTTTATATTTTCTTTATGCTTCTGTATTTTTAATTTATATCATTCCTTTATGGTTTCCATTATGGGTAAACACAATAATTTCATTTCAAGAAGTGCGGACTACCTCCCCATCAAAGTGATATGACACGTTCATGCCATACATGGGATGTATAAAGGATAAATTTAATGAAATTATATATGGTAATTTACTGGAATTATAATATATGTATGTATCATTATGTTTTTATTCCATTAAAATAAGAAATATAAATGAAAGTAGTGTTCATGCGTATGTACGGCTTACCGTCTCCATGAACGGTGCATTTCATTTCTTATCTCCAAATGTTATGTACTATTATAAGTAAATATATATACTAGATCTATATGATATATATGATATCTAAATCATGAATATCGTTTGGTATATAATGTAATTTTTCCCCTAGGAAAAAATTGTAACTATAACTAGTTCATTTTTACTCAAGTTCTGAACATTGACAAAATGTCCAATATGAACTCAAATAATTAACTAATTTTAATTTCAAGGTAATAAGTGATATTAAAGGAATAAGAAAATTTAAAAGGTTCTTAATCAAGTATAAATTAACTTAATTTTATTATTTAGGATTAATAATGAACAAACATGTCAATTTGGACATGAGGTAATAGATTTCTTATCTCGCTTTTAATTCTGTGAGATTTCCATTGTTCGCCACTAATTTATTGCATGTGAGTTATTGTGTGCATACATTTGAAATATATTATCATTATTCACTTTATTTTCATGGTATTATTTTATTAATTTGGTTTTTATTAACTTTTTTTTCATATGACTCAATTGATTACAACGTGGTAAAGGGTTTTATCTCACTTTTTATTCCCGTGAGATTCATGCTACATTTGTCACTATTTCCATTATGGTGTAGGTACTGACCATGATTTGTAATCTTTGTGTAATATACTTTCATTTTTTGGTATTTTCATATTCATTTAATTATCCTTCTTTCATGTGGTGTATGTTTCGTAAATTACCAAATCGGTAAGGGAACTTTTTAACCCAATTTTAATTCCTTGGGTTAATCTTATAATTCATAATTATTTCATGCTATGATTATGTGTGGAATCACTATTTATTAACTTATGATGTAATTTAAACTCCCATTTGTGTTTATATACTTTTTATACACATAATTATTCCATTTATAAATTCTCAAGTCATCGATATGAACTTGATAAGAGTAATTTTAACTCAATTTCCCTTCATTGAGTTAAACATAAAAGTCATTGGTTTTTTCATAAAAAGAACATGTGTGAATGTCCTCTGATTTATTTACACTGAATATCCAATCATATTGAGTGTATTTATATTTTTCACACATTATTATGTAGTTTATTTATCCTTAATCTAAGGATTACGTCTTTATATGGGATTTCGTCTCAATTTACATTCCATTGAGACATCATTGTTGTTATGCACCAATTCACTCTTACATGGTGTATATACTGTCCTTTGGAATATTATATCATGAATCCCATTATTCTCATGATTTTATAAAGTTTTGATTAAATGTTATTCCACAATTATTTTTATTCAAGCGACTCTCTTTTTTTTAAAACTCTTTAACTAAAATATCGTTTTAAATGTTTTAAACATTTATTCTTCTAAATATATCTCATTAATGGACATGTTTTCAAAATGGTTTTTAGGATTTATTTATATGAAAATTAATGTATTCAAATGAAAATTCATTTAAAAGTTCCAAAGTGGTATGCGACACTTTGATTCAAAAATCTCTTTATTAAATGTTTAAAATGGTTTTGAAAGTTGTTCGATAAAGCATTAATTATGTCCATATCTTGAAATGATATATTGTGATTGCAATGTGGAAATTATATATTTTTATTATTCTTGTTTTATGTGTTATGAATATTTTATGGTTATTGGGCATTGTTTAGGTATACGGTTGGTTCTGTGATAAACCTAGGGTGGGTGAGCCCGAGATAACTCTCCAATGTATTGGGTAACGTGACAAAGGTAAACATTAATGTTTCTCCAAAGAGATTTAGGGAATATACTGTGATGGGTATTCTAAATGTGACTCCCTATATAGATATGATAGTTATAATATAAGTATGTTATGAATTCAATAAGTTACCTTTATGTTTTTTGATTTTTGTTAGTTATTCATAAATATTATGATTTCATAAGGTAGGTTATGATTGAAAATTATTGGTTTCATTGATTTGTATTTATTTATGGGAGAATATTTTCCTTCTTTATTTTATAACCCTTACTGAGATTTTTAGGCTCATCCCATGATTTTGAAATGTTTTCCTCATGACTTATAGATGAATAGGGTCAAGGATGGAATCAAGGAAAAGTTATGTTGTCTAACACAAGTAACTATGAATGTTTCTTTTCAAGAGTTTTTATTTTATGAAAAATGGATACTGAGTAGTAGTGTCTATATGACAACCCTTCTCTTTATTACAACTTAAATATTATTTATTACATAAAACATTACTTGATACAAAAAATAAGATCGAGTGGTTTAGTGTATTTGGGTCTTAGGATCATTACATAAAAACATAAAACATGAAATACAACATCTTTATTGAAAACTTCCTTTACATGACCACTACATTCCCTCGTACTTAGCATTGCATGAGATAACCTGAGGACATGCATAAGAAAAGGGTAAGCTATAAAGGATAATAAGGGAATAAGCATGGAATACATGAGGAGTACAACACATGTTATACAATAGGCATATCAATAGAGAAAAAGAGAAATATAAACATAAAGGCATGATAAAGCATGATAATCATAACATGGAAATGTGGAAACAACCCTTAACATGGAATTACCATGAGCCAAGGCCCATTGCACATGAAGCATCGGTAAATCCTCATTGCACATGAAGCATGAGTAAACCCTCATTGCACTTGAATTATCATGAGTCAAAACTCATTTCACATGATGTATCATGATACTATACTTTTCCCAGTGCATTGGAGTGCTATAAGGGCGCACCCTTCTTAAACATTTCATTTCATGCATAAGTGTGCCACATGGATCATAAAACATGGATTCATAAAACATAATCATTTATTCCATGATAAAAGAATGTAGAGTTAATATATGAAGATTTATAATCAATAAGTAAATGTGAATAAAGGTTAATACCCTTGATGGAGAAATGGGCATGGTATTCACTACACAATGGCATTGGCTTCGAAAATCGGTGCGATTTCAGCAGTGTAACATCATGACATAAGAATTCATAAAAATGGTTGATGAGAGAGAAAGGGGTTACTCATCATATTTACATGTAATGGAAAGTAATGAGGTCATATAGATACATGTACCAACAATTTTAATGGAATTTAGATTCATTATACAAAAGTATTGCTTGAATGTAAATGAGGAGAGAGAAGTTCCTTTCGGAATTTTGGCATAGTAATGGGTGTACATGGGAGGAATCTAATGATAGATAAATGGGTATCCCATCATTCAAAAATAAATAGGTAAGTATGAGGGCGGTGCAAAACCATATCCAAACATTCATAATTTAAATTAAATGGGAAAACAACCGAAAGAAAATTGGAAAAAAATGATAAAGGGAGAAAAAAACCCTTACTTAGAAGTGTGCTTCCAAAGACTTGAGAGAGGCTTGAGAGAGACTTATAGGGAGCTTGGGGAACCATGGGAGGATTATAGAGAGAGTAGGGCAGAGTTTGGATGAACTCTAAAGGCTTTTAGTGAGGAGTAAGTGGGAGCTTGGGAGGGTGTATATAGGAAAGGTGAGGGAATTGTTTATTATTTAGGTTTGGGACCCATTATATTAAATTAATCCAAACCACAAACCATCCCATGGTTTTTGGAAAAGTCAAGAGGAAAAAAATATTTTATAATGCCAAAGTCCTAACTTCTTAAAAAATAGGGTTGTTTATGTGGAGGTGAGTCACACTCCCATGGAAAACAATTTAAAAAGACAAGGTGTTTAATAAGTCTTGAGGGTTCCATTAATGCTTTGAAAAGTAAGTCAAAAAACCGAAAATCACATTATTTTAATGGTAAAAAATATATTGGACGAACATAAAGATTATAGTATTTTATTACATCACTATTGGGTCATTATGATGTCATAAAACACATTATATATTTAAACGATATTTAATTTTTACCCAAAAGTTTTACTGTCTCTGAAAATTATGAAAAATTCACCGTTGGATAATTTCGACATCTTGATTCCATAAATAACATTTATTTTGTGTAAATAATTTTCTAAATATTTTAATTTTCACTTTTAAAATAAAAAACCGACATTTATCGAAAATTCACGGGTTTTGACAGAAATGACTTTCAAACCTTAATAAAAATTATAATTTCATTCATAAAATTATAAGATCATTTATATTTAATAAAAATAAATTTAATAATAATAATATTTTATTAAAATATTATTTAATTCAAAAATCCATTAATTTAATAAAATAGATTTCTTAATTAAATAATAACTAAAAACACAATTTATACTTTAAAAACTTTTTACAATGTATCAGAAAAAATGACAAGGAGGTATATTCATTATTATATACAAAAATAATATACATGAACATAGTTCTAGAAATTTGTTACATAACCCCTTAAAATAGCCGCATAAGACCTAAGGGTAAGGTGTGTGATGGTGACTGACTCTTGGGGTGGCTCGGATAACATCACTCGAGTGGTGATCTCTGTAAACTTCTACTATTCCCGTAGACGGTCTCATTTGAGCTTGAAATGATGAAGCTAAGCTTGGGCTTGGTCAAGAGTGAATCCCAAGGATGCCACCTCTTTTCTGAGCTCCGAAAAATGGGCTTCGTATGGAGCAATTCTACTGGATGAGGCCATCGCTTCTTTTTTCTTATTAAATTGGATTTGTTAAAGCCCTATATTTATACTAATCATGTGATCATTGTTCAACCACTATATTAGCAACGATAAAAATACTTAATATAAAATCAATGAAGTTGACATTTTATATGAGCATAAAGAGACATTTAATTAGATCAAGAGGGATTTCCATTAATGAAACTTTGGGTTGTTACAATATTCCCCCCTTAAGAAATTTCTCCCTCGAAATTTTCCTTTTCCCACACTAAAACAGATATGGGAAACTCAGCTTCATCATTTCCTCCAATTCCCAAGTCGCTTCTTCAAACCTGTGGTTTCTCCACAACACCTTGACGAGGGGCATTGTCTTATTTCGTAGAACTTTTTCTCTACGATCTAAGATCTTCACTGGACGCTCCTCATAAGAAAGATCATCCTCCAATGTACCACCTCAGAAGAGAGTACATGTGAAGGGTCCAGTATATACTTCCTTAAGAGGGATACATGAAATACATCATGTACTTTGTCCATGGTAGGTGGAAGTGCTAGTCGATAGGCCATATCCCCAACACGATCAAGAATATCGAAGGGGCCAATGTACCTTAGACATAACTTCCATTTCTTTCTAAACCTCGAGACCTTCTTCAATAGTGATATGCATAGAAACACCATGTCTCCAACTTTAAAGTCAAGGTCTCGTCGACAGTTATCTGCATAACTCTTCTGTTGAATCTGGGCTGCCTTGATATGCTGCTGAATAGTTTTCACCTTCTCCACCATTTCTTCGACCATTTCTGGTCCAAGAAGCTTACGTTCACCGAACTCATCTCAACATGCTGGTGTTCTGCACCTTTTCCCATACAGGGCTTCATATGGTGTCATTTGGATGCTTAATTGGAAACTCTTGTTGTAGGAGAATTCAACCGGTGGAAGATGTTGATCCCATCCTCCTTTAAAGTCTATTGAGCATGCTCTCAACATGTCCTCAAGTGTTTGGATAGTCTGATCAGATTTTCCTTCAGTTTGAGGATGATAGGCCGTACTGAAGTTCAGTTTAGCATTCAGAGCATGTTGAAGACTCTTCCAAAACATAGAGTTGAATCTTGGATCTCGGTCAGACACAATAGATAGTGGCACTCCATGCAACCTTACCACTTCCCTAATATATATTTGTGCCGGTTGATCCAATGAGAAATCATCCCAAATAGCAATTAAGTGTGCAATATTTATAAGACGATCCACCACAACCCAGATCACATTGCTGCCTTTAGATGTCCTCGGATGTCTTGTGACAAAGTCCATGGTGATATTCTCCCATTTCCATTCTGGTATGGGAAATGGTTGCATCATCCCCTTAGACTTCTGCCTCTCTGCCTTCACTTTCTAGCACACCAGGAACTTTGATGTATATTTAGCAATCTCCTTCTTCATATTATCCCACCAAAAGTTTTCTCAGAGATCTCAATAAATCTTTTTGCTCCCTGGGTGAATAGAGAAATTTGAACTATGTGCATCATCCAAAAGTTACTTCTTCAGCTCCGTACTCGATGGAACACATAGTCTTTTCCCAAATCGCACAATTCCTTCTTCATTAACATTAAACTCTGAGGCCCTTTTTTGATAGCTTCCACTTTTTCCTGAATTCCCACATCATCCTTTTGAGAATCCTTTAACCTTTCCGAAAGAGACGGTTGAGCAATCATTTATGAAAGGAATGATGATGTTCCCTTCTTTATGATTCCCATGTCCATCTTCATCAAGTCTAAGAAGATTAGATCCTTCTAAATTCTCATCATTGATAGAATCACTGGGTCCTTTCTACTTAGGGAATCCGCCACATTGTTCGCTTTCCCAGGGTGGTAATGTATTGAACAGTCATAATCCTTGATGAGCTCTATCCATCTTCTCTGGCACATATTATTCTCTTTCTGTCTGAATATATATTTAAATCTCTTGTGGTAAGTATATATCTCACATTTCTCCCCATAGAGATGATGCCGCCATATTTTCAAGGAAAATATCACCACCGCTAACTCCAGATCATGCGTTGGATAGTTTCTCTCATGGATTTTCAACTACCTTGAGGCATAGGATACCACTTTATCATTCTGTATCAACACACAGCCAAATCCCTTCTTTGAAGCATCAATGAATACCACAAAAATTTCCCCACTTGTGGGTAAAGTGAGCACAGGCGTAGTTATAAGCATCCTTTTCAACTTGTTGAAGCTTTCTTCGCATTCATCACTCCAAGAAAACTTTACTCCCTTTCTAGTTAGCTTAGTAAGAGGGTTGGAAAATTGTGAGAAATTTCTCACAAATCGTCGATAATATCCAGCTAACCCCAAGAAGCTACGGATATCCGTTACCGATGTTGGCCTCGTCCATCCCTCAATTGCATCTTTTTTTGAGGGATCCACAGATATCCCATTATTTGTGATGATATGACCCAAGAATGATACCTCCTTCAACCCGAACTCGCACTTGTTGTACTTTTCATAGAGCTTCTCTTTGCGCAAAGTCTCTAGTACAATTCTTAAATTCTCCTCATGATCCTCCTTGGTTTTAAATTATATTAGAATATCATCTATAAATACTACCACAAATTTGTTGAGGTAATCTCTAAAGACTCTATTCATTATGTCCATGAAGATTTCTGAAGCATTAGTGAGTCCGAAAGTCATTACTATGAATTCATATTGCCCGTATCATGTGCAAAAAGCAGTCTTTGGGATATCTTCCTTCTTCAACCTTACTTGATAATATCCCGACTGCAAGTCCACCTTGGAGAATTATTGTGCTCCACGTAGCTGATTGAAAAATTCATCAATTTGTGGGAGAGGATACTTGATCTTTATCGTGATTTTGTTATGTTCACGATAATCGATGCAAAGCTGCATTGATCCATCCTTCTTCTTGACAAAGAGGACTGGTGCACCCCATGGTGAAGCACTTGGGCGTATAAAACCTTTATCCAGATTATTATGTAGTTTTTTCTTCAGCTCTTCAAGCTCTACAATAGCCATTCTATATGGAGTCTTGAATATTGGTAAATCCCCGGGTATAAGTTCAATTTAGAATTCAATATCTCTTCTAGGAGGAAGAGCTGGCAGTTCCTCGGGAAACACTTCATCGAATTCCCTCACAATAGGCATTTATTCAAGGATGGTTTCTTCCTTGGACTCAATCATCTGAGTTAGATACGTGTGGTTATAGGGCGGTAATATCCATTCTTGAGATGATGGAGCTAAAAGAGATTTATCTTCCTCCTTACAATTGTAAAGAATCGGGGGTCGATTCTCCATATGGAGTGTGATTTCCCTCTCCCGACAATTTTTGTTGGCTCTATATAAGGAAATCCAATCCATACCAAGAATTGAATAAAATTCCACCAGAGGGAGTATGACGAGGTTCCCTGGGAAATTCAATCCACATATTATAACAGGGGAGGACTTATATTCATGAGATGAAATGATTTCCCCATTTACCGTACTCACTGACATCTTCACTTCCATGATTTGTGGTGGTGCTGGGATTGTTCTACTAAACATTCGAGATATAAAAGAATGTGTAGAACCTGAATCAAAAATTACATTTTCTATTCTTGAATGAATAACTAGCGTACCTGTCACCACTTCGTTTTCGGGGTTCACTTCGGTAGAAGTGATGGGAAAATATCTTCCTTGCTGCCTTGGAGGTTGTTGGTTGCCTCTGAAACCCCTTAGATTAGGGAACTGATTTGAAAGATGCCCCAGTTCTTTGCATTTGTAGCATTGAACAACGCGTTGAGGTTCGAACAGAGTGTTCCTCTCCTCTGTCACAGCCGCAGGTATTTCTTGCCGACAGTTAACAGCTAGAGCCCTTCTCTTCCACACCTGAAGCATTTCCTCATCCACTTATGTCATTTTCCCAAGTGCTTCTTTCCGAACTTTTGGAAAATGGGGTTCTGAATCTTCTTAGCACCGTTGGATTTATCCATCAGACCACCAGCATTGAATTCCACCTTACGCTTCTTATCCCAATGACACCCCTGTGATTCCCCGATCTCCATTTCGACCTTCAGGGATAATCAGGAAATTTACTCATAGCTTTCGATGTCACGAATCGCTAATGCTTTCCATAGGCTAGGATTCAGCCCACCAATGAAGTGGTCAACCTTGCATTCGGGGGTAACAAAAAAGTTGGAAGCGTATCGTGCAAGCCTTGTGAATTTTTCCTCGTACGCTCCAAAAAAATCTTCATCATTTTTCTTGAGGGAAAGGAAGTCCCTTTCCATCTTATGCCAGAGGGTGTGCGGAAAATATTTATCGAAAAACATCTTCCGGAAATCCTTCCATTCAAATGCCTCGATCTCCTCCTCAGGGTTCGTATTTTTGATCAACGTCCACCATTGATCATATTCACCCTCCATACGATAAGCCGCCAGGAGAACCTTCTCTTGTTCAGAACATTGAAGGATGGAGAAGACCTTTTCAATGGAGTTGATCTATTGTTCAACGATCGTTGGATTGGATGATCCACTAAAAGTAGGAGGCCATTGTCTCATGAAGCTCTCGATAGCGACTTTTTCTTTCATAGGGGGGTTGATCGTTCCTCTTGACCCGTGTTTCTATTAAAAACTTGAGTTAGATGAGATAGAATCATGACATAGTTCGTGATTCTCACTCCCATTGGATTGTGCATTTCATTAGTATAGTCATCACACTGATCTTCACAACGGTTGTTAGGCCGATTCCTCCTATTACTGGCCATTGGCTGGAATAAAAGGAAAGTTAGGGGTAACACATAATGGGTAATCCAAAGACAAAAATTGATGACTTATAAATAAAATTTTATTTCCTTAACTAATGAGTCTATAGGCTACAATCTAGGATTTTCATGATCTACTTTCTAATATATAATCTTAGGGGCATTTTTTTAATTCCCTTAATAAGTGTTCATACTAAGATTGTGAATTTATCAAAACATATCCCCTGAGAGTGTTGTAACCAAGAGTTCATCAAGGCCCGTTGTCGTGCACCAGTTCCCATTCGAGTCTAGATCAAATCGGTGTTTTCGAGTTTTACCCCTGGGATACATCTGTTGTAGAGCTGCCTCTACCTGCTCGTATCCAGACAGGGATTTATTTTCCAGATAAACCACTTACTCAGTACTTACCAAAAGTTAGGGATGTTTTTATTATACATAGTTTTGTCTCTAAGGCTTTACTAGGATTTTATAATCCTAATCCAAAAAATAACTAAACCTATCTTTTGATACCAACTATGACAACCCTGCTTTTTATTACAACATAAACATGATTTATTACATAAAACATCACTTGATAAAAAACAATATTGAGAGGTTTAGTGTCTTTGGGGCTTATGATCGTTACATAAAAACATAAAACATGAAAGACAACATCTTTATTGAAAACTTATTTTACATGACCACTATATTCCCTCGTACTTATCATTTCATGGAATAACCTGAGGACATGCATAATAAAATGGTAAGCTATAAAGCCCAGTAAGGGAATAAACATGGAATAAATGAGGAGTACAATACATGTTAGACAATAGGAATATCAATAGAGCACAAGAAAAACATGAACATAAAGGCATGATAAGGCATGATAATCATAACATGGAATTGTGTCAACAACACTTAACATGGAATTAGCATGAGCCAAGGCCCATTGCACATGAAGCATGAGTAAATCCTCATTGCACATGAAGCATGAGTAAACCCTCATTTCACTTGAATTATCATGAGTGAACACTAATTTCACATGACTTATCATGATACTATACTTCATGTAATGCATTGAAGTGCTATAAGGGTGCACCCTTCTTAAACATTTCATTTCATGCATAAGTGAGCCACATGGATCATAAAACATGGATTCATAAAACATAATCAGTTATTCCATGATAAAGGAATGTGGAATTCATACATGAAACTTTATAATCAATAAGTAAATTTTCATAAAGGTGAATACCCTTGATGGAGAAATGGGCATGGTATTCACTACACAATGGCAGTGGCTTAGAAAATCGGTGTGATTTCGACAGAGTAACAGTGTGACATAAGAATTAATAAAAATGGCTGATGAAAGAAAAAGGGTTTACTCATCATATTTACATGTAATTAAAAGTAAGGAGGTCATATAGATACATGTACCATCAATATTAATGGAATTTAGATTCATGATACAAAAGTATTTCTTGAATGTAAATGAGGAGAGAGAAGTTCATTTCAGAATTTCGGCATAGTAACGGGTGTACATGGGAGGAATATAATGAGAGAGAACGGGGTCTCCAATAATTCAAATATAAATAGGGAAGTATGAGGGAGGTGTGAAACCATACCCCAACAGTCATAATTGAAATTAAATGGGAAAAACAACCTAATGAAAATTGGAAAAAATGAGAAAGGAAGAAAAAAACCCTTACTTGGAAGTGTGCTTCCAATGGCTTGAGAGAGGCTTGAGAGAGGCTTCTTGGGAGCTTGGGGAACCTTGGGAGGATTCTAGAGACAGTAGGGCAGAGTTTGTACAAACTCAAAAGGCTTTGAGTGAGGAGGAAGTGGGAGATTGGGTGGGTTTATATAGGAAAGGTGAGGGAATTCTTTATTATTTAGGTTTGGGACCCCTTATATTAAATTAATCCAAACCACAAACCATCCCATGGTTTTTGACCATGGTTTTTGGAAAAGGGAAGAGGATAAAAATATTTTATAAGGCCAAATTCCAAACTTATTAAAATAATAGGGTTGCTTCTATGGAGGTGAGTCACACTCCCATGGAAAACAATTTAAAAAGACATGGTGTTTAATAAGTCTTGAGGGGACCATTAATGCTTTCAAAAGTAAGTCAAACAAACCCAAAATCACATTATTTTAATGGTAAATCATATATTAGAATAAATTAAAGATTATGGTATTTTATTACATCACTGTTGGGTCATTATGATGTCATAAAGCACATTATATATTTAAACAGTATTTAATTTTTACCCAAAAATTTGACTGTCTCAAAAAATTATGAAAAATTCACCGTTGGATAATTTCGATATCCTAATTCCAGAAATGAAATTTATTTTATCTAAATAATTTTATAAATATGATAATTTTCACATTTAAAATAAAAAACCGACATTTATCGAAAATTTACGGGTTTTAGCAGAAATGGGTTTCAAACATTAATAAAAATTATAATTGCATTCATAAAATTATAAGATCATTTTTATTTAATGAAAAAATAATTTAATAATAATAATATTTTATTAAAATATTATTTAATTCAAAAATCCATTAATTTAATAAAATATATTTCTTAATTAAATAATAAATAAAACACTATTTGTACTTTAAAAACTATTTACAATGTATTCAAAAAATGACAAGGAGGTATATTCATTATTATATACAAAAATAATATACATGAACATAGTACTAGAGATTTATTACATAATCCCTTAAAACAGCCACATAAGACCTAAGGGTAAGGTGTGCGATGGTGACAGACTCTTGGGGTGGCTCGGATAACATTGCTCGAGTGTTAATCTCTATCAACTTCCACTTTTCCCGTAGACGGTCCCATTCGAGCTTGACATGATGAAGCTCAGCTTGGGCTTGGTCAAGAGCAAAGCCCAAGGACTCCACCTCTTTTCCAAGCACTGACAAATGGGATTTTTATGGAGAAATTCTACTGGATGAGGCCATCTCTTCTTTTGTCTGAGTAAATTGGATTTGTTAAAGCCCTATATTTATACTAATCATGTGATCACCGTTCAATGGCTATATTAGCAATGGTCAAAATTCTAAACATAAAACCAAAGAAGTTTACATTTTATATAAACTTAAAGAGACATTTGATTAGATCATGAGAGATTTCCATTAATGAAACTTTGGGTCGTTACAGTCTACATATAATATTCAAGTTCTTATGTAACAGTTATGGCCCTATTCTCTAAAACTATAAACCTGAAAAGATCCTCAATGTGAATTCTTGACATAATTCAAAATTATGTAATGTTTAAGGATGGGTCCTTATAGTTGGTATGAGATGTTGGTTTAGATAACTTTAGAGGTTAGGGTGTTACTTAATCATAAGTGATATAACCATAATGGTTAGCATATTGGAAAGAGTCATAGTTTTTTAGATAAAGTGAATGAGTTTAAGATAAAATGAATAAGTATATCTTAGTATTTACCCTCCTCATAAGATATTATATGATTATTTTAATGATATACTCACACTGGCCTTTTTTTTAGTTAATTGATGGATCTAGCAGGCACCAAAGTAAAAGTGGATGTGAAGAAAACTAGGATGGTTTTCTGAATGAGTAACATGATGAAATGGGAGCTATAATGAGAACTCTTGTGGTTATTCTCAACCAACTATCTGGAATCATTATTGAACACTTGAACCATAGAAATTTTTATAAGGCATCATTTATTCAAGAAACAAATCCCTATAGATGTTTAGGTAATAATCATAAAGGTAAGTATGTTCAAAAACCTATTTGTCAAGGATGTGGAAAGAAACACCTAGGAAAATGCATCAAAGGGACGGGAAGACACTATAGATGTGCGAATGAAGGTCATAAAGCAAGATACTTCCATGGAAAAAGGAACCATCCAATTGAATCTAGGAAAAGGGAAAGAAGTTATTTCTGAGGGATCATTTTCATGTTTTAAATATGGTGTTCCTGATCATTATAAAACAGATGTCCTACAAAGAAGTTTCAGGAATGGGATCACCATGACCGTATAATTTTTTTTATCAATTCCTAATGCCATTACGTTTGAGGATGAAGAAACTGACAATGACCAATGAAATTTATGAATTATTTCTAAACATATGTTTTGATATTATTGTGTCTTAGGATATAATAAATGATTTTGTTTGTAGGAAATATGTATTTAAGAATAAGTTCGTAAAGAATAGATAATGGATCATGAAGAAATTTGAATGACTAAGAAGTCAACATGTAATGGATTCAAGAGTTATGGTAGATTTTAAGATGATTAAATTATTAAAAGTATTAGGACTCTTTTTATGATGGGATTACATTGGATGACTTTTTATAGTATGTGTAACCTTGAAGTTTGATATATGAAAATGTTATTCAAGGAATAATTATCTTTTCTTCTGATGAGTAATGGTGTAATTTTATTTTGGAAGAATCCATATTTTTATTATGGACATATGGTGATTTGGGTTATTTGTGGAAATGATTAAACTATCATAGAGAATATGAGATTCGGTTAATTACACTTTAGAATGTGACTTTAAGAGTAGTTGATGTTTTTGGAGATAAATGTTAAGATTTACTATGGAGGACTATGTGATAAAATCCGTTTGAGTTTTGGGTTTCAATCTTATTTTTGTTTTTTTTTGAATAATTTTAAGGAAATTTTTATATTGAATGGTATTTGTTGAAATTTGGGTACTTTTGGTTGAATTTTGGAGATTAAGAGCAGTACTTCTTTTTATAAACGATTATCCTTTAGGGAATTATCTGATCACGTACTAACCATTTTTGTTTTTGTATAATGTATAAAAATTGGGGAAATATATGGTTCATATTTTGTGGATCATTTTATTCTCTAGAAGTTGATTATATCACTTTCAATGTGAAAAAGTAATCTTGAATACTTACAGTTTGGTGAAAAGATGAGTTTGTGGTAGAATTTTATTAACGGATGACACTCTACATGACAAGTAAGTATATTTCCTTATAATCTTAGTCTAGTTATTAGCAAAATTATTCAACTCTATGAAAATGATCTTGAAAAAAAATGTTATAATCTCTCTTTTATCATTACACTTTTTCGCAACCATAAATTTATTGTATTGTGGTGGTTATCTTTCCGTGATGAAGTTCTCTATCACTCTCTATTAATCTATGAGAGTTTGTTTCTATTCCATATCCTTGTTTTCATGGAATCCTATTATCTATTTTCATAGGAAAACTTTTTTACTTCTCTTCCTTTATTTAAAAGTGATAGTTTTATTGACTCTTTTTCCGATGTGGGACTTTAAATGATGTTTCTAATCCAAATTTTAAAATTGTGACGACGTAATTCGCAAAAGGGGGGAAGGATGTAACATCCAAGGTAAATAAATAATATAATATTTTCATATTTATTAACATTTTTTAATTTATTATTAATTTTAATTTAATTGGGATGCAATTTTCGATGGCTTACCCGATACGGAACAATGGGTTTCTTTGAAATCTTACATTGCACACTAATAATATAATATTATTAGTTTAAATGGTAGTTTACACCTAGCCGTTGTATTGGCGGGAATGAATATAACTAAATAAAATATGATTATACATTTTTCTTAAATGTTTTTACATTTATCCAATAAAATTTAGATGATTAAAATAAGAAAAGAATTCGATTTTAAGTATAAATACTCTAATATTCACTAAAAGGTCAATTTACTACCTTTCGATAGAGAACCCTATTTAAATCTAGTTTTGGTCACTTTTATACATTCTATTTCACAAAATAAAATTATTATTTATAATTGGGGCAACAAAATTTAACTTGGTTAATTTTTTGGTATTTTTTCGATAAAATTTATTTTTTAATGAATAATGAAAAATACTGTATTTTAATTCAAATCTGCTTTTTAATATAATTTTTTTATATGGTTAGATTATATTTTTAATTGTTTTTAAAGTTTAATTAGATTATATTTTTACCATTTAATCTAATTATGGACATTGGAATTAATTTCACAATGAAATTGGACATAAACAAGTGTCAATCTTTTGATAGATATTGTTTCTTAAAAACACGTTATTTGTTTTGACAACGAGAATTAATTTTAAATTCATTAATGAAACATTATATGTTTTGAATTTAATAAAATATACCTCATTTTTGAATTCATAATATCAACTATAGATTAGGATGAATTTTTGGTATTTTTCTGAAAAAACATCAATTTTTTATGAATAATGAAACCACAAATAGTAGATAAAACCCAACTTTTTCATATAAATGAAAATTTACTACTTCTGTGAATTGAATTTCGAAAATATGACTTACATTTTTGTTATTAGTATGTAAAATTTGGTTCAATAAGATGAAAATAATTGTTTTTGAATAGTATCATGTGACTTTTATCTACCGCGGTTAAAGGTAAATAGGGTAATTCAAGTTAAAAAGAATATTATAATAATAGAAAATTACTTTAACATTTGTCCTAACCTTATTGGATGAGTCATGGACAACCATGGTCATCCTTGCGTCTATTTGAGGACCCCATGGAGCCCCTTGGGAGTGATAATGACGCATTAGATAAATTAAGTAAAGACAAAAATGACACAAACCAATATCTTTTAGTAATGAAATTTTAACATGGGGTTATATAAGTTATATTTTCGACTATAAATATTCTTTGGAAAGCTAAAACGATTTCATAAATCATGGTATTTTATGTATAATTTTTAAACATCAAATAAATAAAATTAATTATGACACAAAAATGATGCATTATTTACCTCATTAATAAATTATTTAAATAAATAAGATAATAAATATTAAAATAACATAAAAAACTATCCAATTATTATTGGATAAAATCATTTCTACCATGAGTTATATTATATTCAAAATTAATTTGTTTTGGACCTTTAGAAACCGAAAATCCTTATATAATAAAATAATATTTTCAAACATTCCTAAAGTGCCCCTCCTCTCCCTTATTAATGGACACCAATTCTAACACATTTCTCACACCTCTCAAGCCCCTTGGATCATCCAAACCCTTCCAAAATATGATATCAAGATCCCTATATTCCACTTAGAAGCCTTACCTTAGGTAGAAGGTACTTCAAGAAATCCTTTTGGTTCAAACCAAAGGGAGTTACCCGATTTTAAGGTAACAGTTTCTCATAAATTCTTTTCTTTTATTTTACATCTCCAACCCCTAAACTCATTTTATTCCATTATTTCATAACAACACCAGTATCCTTAATATACTAGTCTGTTTTTATGAGTATTATTTGAACTAAACTTACACACACCTCTATCGAATGGGTAAAAAACATATTGTTTCTATGGATGATAAATGAACACCTTACGAAATGATGATTGTTCAATTATCTCCTACCGCCTATCATGGTGGACATTAAGATGGAACTATATTTATATATGATATATATTATGTTTATGTTTTCTTTATGCTTATGTTTTTTTCATTTATATCATACCTTTATGGTTTTCATTATGGCTATACGTGATAATTTCATTTGGGGAAATGTGGACAACCGCCCCCTCAAAGTGATATGACAAGTTCATGCCATATGTGAGACATATAAAGGGAGAATTTAATCAAATTATATATGATAATATAATGGAATTATAATATACCTATGTAACATTATTTTTTCATTCCAATAAAATACGAAATAGAAATGAAAGTAGTGTTCCAGCGTACGTACGACTTACCGTCTCCATGAATAGTGCATTTCAATTCTTATATAAAAATGTTATTTATTGTTATAAATACATATATATATATTGGATTTATATGATATATATGATATCTAAATCATTAATATAATTCTGTAGATAATTTACTTTTGGCCAGATGGAAAATTGTAATTATAACTAGTTCATTTTTTACTCAAGTTCCAAACATCGACAAAATGTCCAATACAAACTCAAATAATTAATTAATTGTTATTTCAAGTTAATAAGTGATATAAAACGAATAATAAACATTAAAAGTTTCTTAATCAGGTATAAATTAACTTATGATTATTATTTAGAAAAAACAAGGAACAAACATGTCAAGTTGGACACAAGGTAAGGGATTTATTATCTCACTTTTAATTCGGTGAGATTTCTGTTGTTTGCCACTAATTTATTGCATGTGGGTTATTTTGTACTTCCATTTGATATATATTGTCATGATTATATTTATTTTCATGGAATTATGTGATTTATTTGGTGGATATAAACTTTTTTTCATATGAATCAATTGGTTACAACGCGGTATGAGGTAGTTCCTGTCTCTTTCTGGTTTTGGTTCGGGATTGTTTGGGAGTTTTGCTGGATCCTTTGGTTTCACACTTTCTTCCACAAAAGTGTTTTATTCAATAAAAAATAATTTTCAGTCCAGTGGTGTACTTACTACACATGATTTGTACAATTTGTGTAATATAATCTCATTTATGGGTATTTACATCTTTATTGAATGATCCTTCTTTCATGTGGTATATGTTTCAAAAGTTACCAAGTCGGTAAGGGAAAATTTTAACCCAATTTTAATTCCTTGGGTTAATATTATAATTCATAATTATGTCAATATATTATTATGTGTGGAATCACTATTTTTTACTTATGTTATAATTTACACTCTCCTTTGTGTGTATATAATTTTGATACACATAATCACTCCATTGATAAATTCTCATGTCATCGATATGACCTTGATAAGAGTAATTTTAACTCAATTTCCATTCATTGAGTTAAACATATAAGTCATTGGATTTGTCTTAAAAAGAACATGCATGAATGTCCTATGATTGATTTACACTGAATATCCAATCATATTTAGTTTATTTATATTTTTCACACATTATTATGTAATTTATTTATCCTTAATCTAAGGATACCATCATTATAAGTGATTTCATCTCAATTTTCATTCTGTTGAGACGAAATTGTTGTTATGAAACAATTCACTCTTACATGGTGTATATAATATCCTTTGGAATATTATATCATGAATCCACTTATTCTTAGGATGTTATAAAGTTCTGATTAAATGTTATTCCTCAATTATTTTTATTCAAGCGTCTCTCATTTTGTTAAAAACTCTTTAACTAAAATATCATTTTAAATGTTTTAAAGATTTGTTGTTCTAAATATTTCTCATTAAAGTAAATTTTTTCAAAATGGTTTTTAGAATTTATCTATATAGACTTTAATGTATTCAAATGATAATTCATTTAAACCTTTCAAACAAGTATGGGACACTTTGATTCAAAAATCTCTTTATTAAATGTTTTAAATGGTTTTGAAAATGGTTTGATAAAGAATTGATTATGTATATATCTTGAAATTATATATTGTGAATTCAATGTGGAAATGATATATTTCCTTTATTCTTGTTTTATGTGTTATGAATATGTTATGGTTATAGGGCATTTTTTACGTATACGGGTGGTTCCATGATAAACCTAGGGCGGGTGAGCCCGGGATAGCTCTCCAATGCATTGGGTAACATGATGGACGTAAACGTTAATGTTTCTCCTAAGATATTTAGGGAATATATTGTGATTGTTATTCCAAATGTGACTCGCTATGTAGATATGATATCTACAATGTAAGTATGTTATGAATTCAATAAGTTACCTATACAATTTTTGATTTCTGTGTGTTATTCATAACTATTATGATTTTGTAAGGTATGTTATGATTGAAATGTATTGGTTTCATTGATTTTTATTTATTGATGGCCTAATGTTTTCCTTCTCTATTTTATAACCCTTACTGAGATTTTATACTCATCCCATGTTTTTGAAATGTTTTCCACAGGACTTAAAGATGAATAGTGTTAAAGATGGGATCAAGGAAAATCCATGTTGTCTAACAAAAGGAACTAGACATGTTTATTTTTATGAGTTTTTGTTTGATGAAAAATTGATACTTAGTAGTAGTGTATAAATGTAATATTCATGTTTTTATGTAATAGTTATGTCCCAATTCACTAAAACTCTAAACCTGAAAAAATCATCAATGTAAATTCCTGACATAATTCAATATTATGTAATGTTTAAGGCTAGGTCTTTATAGTTGGTATCATAGGTAGGTTTAGATAACTTTAGAGGTTAAGGTGTTATTTAATCATAGGTGACATAACCATAATGGTTATCATATTAGAAAGAGTCGTAGTTTTTTTAGATAAATTGAATGAGTTTAAAATAACATGAATAAGTCTATCTTAGTATTTACCCTCCTCGTGAGATATTATATGATGATTTTAATAATATAATCACACTAAACTCTTTGGTTTTAGTAAATGGATGGATCTAGTAGGCACAAAAGTAAAAGTGTATGTGAAGAAAACTGTGACAGTTTTCTAAATGAGAAACTGAATGAAATGGGAGCTTCAATGAGAACTCTTGTGGTTGTTCTCAACAAACTATCTGGAATCATGATTGACCACATGAAACATGGTGATATTTATAAGGCATCATATATGTGAGAAACAAATCCATACATATGTTCAGGTAATAATCATAAAGGTATGTATGTTCAAAAACTTATGTGTCAAGGATGTGGAAAGAAACACCTGGGAAAATGCTTCAAAGGGACAGGAAGATGTTATAGATGTGGGAATGAAGGTCATAAGGAAAGAACCTACCATAGAAAAACTAATCATCCAATTAACTCTAGGAAAGGGAAAGTAGTTATTTCTGAGGGATCAATTGAATGTTTTAAATGTGGTGTGCCTGGTCATTATACAAATAGATGTCCTACGAAGAAGTTTCAGGAATGGGATCACTAGGATCGTACAAATTTTTGATTATCAATACCTAATTCCATTCCGATTGATGATGAAAAAACTATCAATTACCAATGAAAGTTATGGATTATTTCTTAACATATGTTTTGACATTATTGTTTCTTAGGATATGATACATGATTTTGTTTGTAGGAAATAATTATTTCAGAATACGTTGGTAAACAATGGTTAATGGATCATGAAGAATGTTGAATGAATAAGATGTCAACATGTAAGTGATTCAAGAGTTATGGTAGATTTTAAGATGATGAGATGCTTAAAATTATTAAGGATACTTTGATTATGGGATTACATTGGAAGAATATTTATAGTATGTGTACACCTGAAGTTTGATATGTGAAAATGTTATTCAAGGAATAATTATCCTTTCTTCATATGAGTAATGGCAGAATTTTATTTTGGAAGAATCCATATTTTTATTATGGACATATATTGATTTTTTTTATTTATGGAAATGATTAACATATCATAGATAATATGTGATTAGGTTAATTACACTTCTAAGGGATACTTTAAGAGTAGTCGATGTTTTGGGAGAAAAATGTTAAGATTTACTATGGAAAACTATGTGATAAAATCTTTCTGAGTTTTGGGTTTCAATCTTATTTTGGATTATTTTGAATAATCTTAAGGAAATTTGTATATTGAATGGTCTTTCTTGAACTTTGGGTACTTTTGGTTGAATTATGGAGATTAAGAGTAGTACTTCTTGTTATAAAGGATTATCCTTTTGGGGATTATCAGATCACATACCAACGATTTTTGGATTTCATTCATGTATAAAAATAGTGGAAATATATGGTTCATAATTTTTGGATCAAGTTATTATCTAGAAGTTGATTATAGAGCTTTCAATGTGAACAATTCAGCTTGAATACTTATAGTTTGGAGAAAACATGAGTTTGTGGTAGAATTTTATTAAATGATGAAACTCTACAAAAAAAGTAAGTATATTTCCTTACAATATGAGTCTAGTTATTCGTAAAATAATTCAACTCTATGAAAATGATATTGAATAAAAAATTTTATAAGCTCTATTTTATCATCATACTTTTACCCAACAACAAATTTATGGTATTGTGGTGGTTAACTTTCCGTGATCAAGTTCTCTATCACTCTATATTAATCTATGAGAGTTAGTTTCTCTTCCATATCCATGTTTTCATGGAATCCTAGTATCTTTTTTCTCAATATTCCTTTGTACTTATCTTCCTTTATTTAAAACTGATAATTTTATTGACTCTTTTTCCGATGTGGTACTTTAAATGAATTTTCTAAACCCAATTTTAAAATTGCAAGGACACAATTCCTAAAAGGGGGGAAGGATATAACATCCCAGGTAATTAAAGAATATAATATATTCATATTTATTAATATTTGTGAATAAAATATAAATTTTACTTTAATGGGGATTCAATGTTCGATGGCTTACTCGATATGCAACAATGGGTTTCTATGAAATCTTACATTGCACACTAATAATATAATATTATTATTTTAAATGGTAGTTAACACCTATATATTTTATTGGAGAGAATGAATATAACTAACTAAAATAAGATTATACATGTTTTTTAAATGTTTTTACATTTATCAAATAAAAGTTAGAGGCTTAAAATAAGAAAAGAATTCAATTTTAAGCATAAATACTCTAATATTCACTGAATGGTCGATTTACCGCCTTTTGATGGTGAAACCTCTTTAAATATAGTTTTTTTCACTTTTATACACTCTATTTGACCGAATAAAATTCTTCTTTAGAATCGGGACAACAAAATTTAACTTGGGTAATTTTTTGGTATTTGCTGATAAACTTCATTTTTTAATAAATAGTGAAAAATACTGTATTTTAATTCAACTCTGCTTTTTAATCTAATTTTTTATATGGTTAGATTACATTTTTAATTAATTTTTAAGTGAAATTAGATTAAATTTGTACCATTTTATCCAATGGTGGTTATTGGAATTTATTTTACTTTGAAATTGGACATAAACAAGTGTCAATCTTTTTATAGATATTGTTTCTTAAAAACACTCTATTTGTTTTGAAAACTAGAATTAATTTTAAATTAATTAATTAAACATATATGTTTTTTATTTTTTAAAATAGAAATAATTTTTGAATTCTGAATATCAAATATATCTTAGGATGAATTATTGTTATTTTTCTGAAAAACATCAATTTTTGATGAATAGTGAAACAACTAAGTAGTAGTTATAAACTGACTTTTTCATTTAAATAAAATTTTATCGATTCTGTGAATTGAATTTAAAAAATATGACATAAATGGTTTTTATTAGTAAGTAAAATTTTGTTCAATAAGATGAAAATAATTTTTGTTGAATAGTGTCTTTTGACTTTTATTTACCGTGGTTAAAGGTAAATAGGGTAATTCAAGGTAAAAAGAGTATTATAATAATACAAAATTACCTTAACAGTCATTATAAACTTATTTTATGAGTCATGTACGACCATGGACATCCTTGGGTCGATTTGGGGACCTCATGGATCCACATGTAAGTGATAATGACACATTAGATTAATTAATTTAAAGTAAAGACAAAAATGACAAACAAATATTTTTTAGTAAAGTAGTTTTTACATGGGTGTATATCAGTTATCTTCTCAACTATAAATATTATTTTGAAATCTAAAAGGATTTCCTACATCTTGGTATTTGTTTTATAATTTTTAGACATAAACTAAACAAAATTAATTATGACACAAAAAGATGAAGTATTTACCTCATTAATATATGATTTAAGTAAATAAGATTATAAATATAAAAATAATATCCAAAACCTATCCTATTTTTATTAGATTAAATTATTACAACCATGAGTCATCTTATCTTCGAATTTAATTTGTTTTGGACCTTTAGAAATCGAAAATAATTATATAATAAAACAATATTTTCCAACATTCCTAAAGATCCCCTCCTCTCCCTTATAAATGGACACCACTTCTAACACATTATTCACACCTCTCAAGCCCCTTGGATCATAAAAACAATGCCAAAATAAACTATCAAGATACCTATCTTCCACATATAATCCTTACCTTATTCAGAAGGCACTTCAATAAATCCTTTTGGCTTAATCCAAAGGGAGTTACCCGATTTTAAGGTAACAGTTTCTCTTAAATTATTTTCTTTTATTTTACATCTCCAACCCCTAAACTATTTTTATTACATTATTTCATAGAAACACCAGTATCCTAAATATACAAGGAATTTTTTATGAGTAGGATCTGAAATACACTTACACACACCTCCACCGAATGGGTAAAAACATATTGTTTCTGTGGATGGCAAACTAACGCCTCACAAAACAATGATTGTTCAATTATATCCTACCACCTCTCATGGGGTCCATTAATATGGCACTTTATTTTTATATGATATATATATTTTTTTATTCTATATTTTTCATTTATATCATACCTTTATGGTTTACATTATGGGTAAACACGATAAATGCATTTGAGGAAGTGCGGACTACCGCCCCCTCAAAGTGATATGACTCCTTTATTCCATACGTGGGATGTATAAAGAATGGATTTAATGAAATTATATATGAAAATGTAAATTAATTATAATATACCTATTTATAATTAAGTTTTTATTCCATTAAAATAATAAAAAGAAATGAAAGTAGCGTTCATGCGTACGTATGGCTTACCGTCTCCATAAACGGTGCATTTCATTTCTTATATCCAAATGTTATGTACTATTATAAATACATATATATACTGGATATATATGATATATATGATATCTGAATCTTGAATATCATTCTGGATATTATTTACTCTTTACCACATGGAAAAATTTTAATTATAACTAGTTCATTTTTGACTCATGTTTCGAACATCGAAAAAATGTCCAATACAAACTCAAATAATTAACTAATTTTTATTTCAAGGTAATAAGTGATATAACAGGAATAATAAAATTGAAAAGGTTTTTAATAAATTATAAATTAACTTATTTTTATTATTTAGGAAGAACGAGGAACAAACATGTCAAGTTGGACACGAGGTAAGGTATTTCTTATCTCACTTTTAATTCCGTGATATTTCCATTGTAGCCACTAATTTATTGCATGTAGATTATAATGTACATAAATTTGATATATATTATCATGATTATATTTATTTTCATGGTATTCTATGATTCATTTGGTGGTTATTAACTTTTTTTCATACGACTCAATTTATTACAACATGGTAAAGAGTTTTATCTCACTTTTTATTCCCATGAGATTCATGCTATATTTGTCACTATTTCCTATGTGTGGTGTACGCACTGCCCATGATTCATACTCTATGTAATATACTTTAATTTTTGGTTATTTACATCTTCATTGAATGATCCTTCTTTCATGTGTGGTATGTTTCATAATTTTCCAAATCGGTAAAGGAACTTTTTAACCCAATTTTCATTCCTTGGGTTAATATTATAATTCATAATTATGTCATGCTATGATTATGTGTAGAATCACTATTTTTTTACTTATTTTTCAATTTACACTCCCCTTTGTGTGGATATAATTTTTATCCACATACTCACTCTAATGATAAATTCTCAAGTCATCGATATGAACTTGACAAGAGTAATTTTAACTCAATTTCCATTCATTGAGTTAAACATCTAAATCATTCTTTGTGTTGAAAACTACTTGTGTGAATGTCCTTCGAATTATTTTCACTGAATATCCAATCATATTGAGTGTATTTATATTTTCACACATAATTATGTAATTTATTTATCCATAATCTAAGGATACCAACTTTATAAGGGATTTCATCTCATTTTACATTCCATTAAGACTTCATTGTTCTTATGAAACAATTCACTCTTACATGGTGTATATACTGTCCTTTGGAATATTATATCATGAATCCCATTATTCTCATGATGTTATAAAGTTCTGATTAAATTTTATTCCTCAATTATTTTTATTCAGGCATCTCTTATTTTGTTAAAAACTCTTTAACTAAAATATCGTTTTAAATGTTTTAATGATTTATTCTTCTAAATATTTTTCATTAATGTCTATGTTTTCAAAATGGTTTTTAGGATTTATTTATATGGAAATTAATGTATTCAAATGATAATTAATTTAAAAGTTTAAAAGTGGTATGGGATACATTGATTCAAAAATCTATTTATTTAATGTTTTAAATGGTTTTGAAAATGGTTTGATAAAGTATTGATTATGTCTATATCTTTAAATTATATATTGTGATTTCAATGTAGAAATGTTATCTTTCCTTTAAGCTTGTTTTTTGTGTTATGAATATGTTATGGTTATTGGGAATTTTTTACGTATACGGGTGGTTCTGTGATAAACCTAGGGCGGGTGAGCCTGAGATAGCTCTCCAATGCATTGGGTAATGTGATGGAGGTAAACATTAATGTTTCTCCTAAGAGATTTTGGTAATATACAGTGATGGGTATTCCAAATGTGATTCCCTATGTAGCTATGATAACTAAAATGTAATTATGTTATGAATTCCATAAGTTACCTTAATGATTTTTGATTAATATGTGTTATTTATAAATCTTATGATTTCGTAAGGTTTGTTATGATTGAAAAGTATGGGTTTCAATGATTTGTATTTATTGATGGGATAATGTTTTCATTCCATATTTTATAACCCTTACTGATCTATTTATGAACATCCCATGTTTTTGAAATGTTTTCCACTGGACTTAAGGATAAATAGGGTCAAGGATGGGATCCAGGAAAAATCATATTGTCTAACACAAGGAACTAGACATGTTTCTTTTTAAGAGTCTTTATTTTATGAAAAATGGATATTGAGTAGTAGTGTCTACATGTAATATTCATGTTTTTATGTAATAGTTATGTCATAATTCTCTAAAACTCTAAACCTAAAAATTTCCTCAATGTAAATTCTAGACATAATTTAGGATTATCTAATGTTTAAGGTTGGGTCCTCATACTACACACCAGAAAAGACTTATGAATCATTTTAAAATATTATTAAGACAATCCAGGAATGTTTTCTTTATTTTTTTTGATTGCTAATTTTTGAAATAAAATGTCAGTTTTAATCTGATAACAGACACTTTGATTCATATCGGTCACATCATGTATTAGATTTTAGTGTATTTTATTCCTAAAAATCACAAATGACTTATTCATCATTTAAATAAATTGTTAAATAAATATGAATCATTTTTATCAGTTTTGAGTATGTGAGTTTTCTTTTTTAATAAAAATAATTTTAATTTTAAATAACAAGAAGCATATGGTTTTATACCGGTCACATTGTTTGTTGGATTGAGGTGTGAATGATTCCTATACACACCAAAGTCTCAAAATAAATCAAAACTAACAATGTTACCACCCATCCAATAAACCATAGGCCTTCAATTTTTTTTATAAGCAAGCCCCCTTCTAAGGGAAGAAGGGGTAGAACCCAAACAGACATCATATACTTAAAAAAAATCACACCCGAAGGTCAATAGAGACATACCAAATAGACAACATGGAGCACCCCTCCCCAACATAAAATCATGGTAAAGATCTCCATCGTTACATAGCTAAATGGCAAGCAAGTGTGTGTAAAAGCACAAGCCCGATACGATGGCTGATGTCATAACCTCTAAAACATCCAAATCCGTAATGTACTGCAAAGATGAACATCAAGATGTGGAACCTCCTCAAAGGCCTGATCCATGATGTCAAGTCCAAGTGCATCTCCACTCCAACAGATTTTCAACATCAAATCATCATAAGACACAGTCATACATCAAACCATTCAAACCATCACCAAGAATTTCCACATGCCAGAAGCCAGACCAACTCAGACAACCAGAACAACTAACACATCACAAAAAAACACAACCATTCAAACTAAATTAGAACGCCAAACCTTCAATCCTACAAAAAATTTTCCAAAAACAATTCTGGAGACCATGACCTCCCCCTCCGGGCCTCTCAAGATCCAGCATCGACCATCACTGAAAGCACACTAGAGGTAACATATGGCCGCTCCGGACCCAACCGAATCCAGATCCATCGACCGCACGAATCGAAACCTGCCGATCTGAGATGCACGATGCATCGCCAACACTATGAACTGAGATGAAGTCAGTGTTCTACCAAGACAAGTCTTCACCAAAGCCGAAGACACCGCTGAATCTTGATGAAACTCCACCGCGTCGCACCATCTCTACTGCATCACGACGAGATGATCTGGAGAAAATTGACCACGCCGCGTCAAACCGAGATGATCCAGAGGTCAACCAAGCCATGACTTGCTGAGGCGATTCAGAGGAAGCCGAAACGAGAACGATTCAGGCCGGAGGGGTATGGGGAAGAAGGGATGAAGGAGAAACCCTAGTTACCACGGAGGGAGAGAAGAATCTTCTCAGAGGTAGGTTTTGGAGACAAAAATGAACAACCAATGTTACCATGATTTCTATTTTATTTCTTTGTATAACTTGAAACAATACATATTAACATGATGTTCTTATCCAAAAAAGGTTTTTTGGCTAAGAACACTGACTCAATATGGATTTTTGGTAGTTTGACAAAGAAATCCAAAGGAAAGATTGGTTAAATTGGTTGAAAGGAACATGTTATCTCTTTTTTATCTTGTTTCAGATATTTGAAATCAATATATAACTTTTTAAAATGATCTTTGAAAGAAAATAAATTAGTATTATATAAAATTGATAATAATAATAACTTATTAATATTAGACTAAATGAGGACAAAATTTATTATATAATTAGTAATAATTATCCTTTTCAAGATGGCTGTATACATTCTTAACCCATTTCCTTTTTTATCATTATCTCGTTTACAGTCTCGATGTCCAATATCTTATTATCATGAGAAGATTTTAATAAACCATCCCAACTAAAACAAAAGAATTCACCGGTATATGAAAATGAATCTTATGTGAATAATACTAAAATGAAATAAATTAATAATAAATATGAAGTAATAAATTAATTCTAAAGAAAATGATTTTACTTTGAAAACATCAAGATTACCTCTTTGATTGAGCAAAGGCAACATCATTTCTCTTCACGCAAAGGAAGTTGAGGGAGCATGAAGAAAAATGATAAATTCCAAAATAGTAGGGGAAATTATTTGAGGGAGAATATATATATGTAATTTTTGGGTAATAATGCATGAAAAATGGATATAAATCTTATAAAATAATAAAACTATTAAAATACGAATTCCCAAAATATTAAAAAAACAAAATAAGTATTAGATAAAAATGAGAAGGAAATAAAATTACAAATAGTAGATAAAATTATGAAAAAATTAATTAAATGAGTTTTAGGATGTCACATTTTCAGGATGGTTGTATATATTCATGACCCATTTCCCTTTTTTCATTATTTTAGATGCAACATTGAAGTCCAATCTCTCATGAGACTGAGTAGCTTCAAACAATCCACCCCAACTCGAACAAAAGAATTCATCTGTATTAGAAAACAATTATTATGTGAGTAATTCTAAAATGAAATAAATAAAACATAAATATTAAACAATACAATAATTCTATAGAAAATGATTTTACTATAAAATCATCATGATCACCTCTTTGATTGAGTAAAGGCAGAATTTTTTCTCTTCCTATAAAGGTAGTGGAGGGATCTTGAAGGAAAATGATAATAGCTAACACTGTAGGGGTGAAATGGTTTTGAGGGAGAAGAAGTTTGTGGATGTTTTGGTGTATAATGGAATGAAATATAGGAAGAAGTATTATATAATAAATAAAATACTTATGAAAAAAATAAAATTAAATCAGAATTTCATTATATAATTTTTCAGTAAAATATAAAATTTATATATTAACATTACCTTTACAACTTCCTAAAGGGTTTCATTAATTAGAGTCTGTTCATCCATGGGATTGGTAAAATCATCATGTGTGGAAGACATTTTTTTCATGAGGAGTCAAAAATTTAATTTATATTATCTTAATCCGGTAGAGAACATATACTATTATGATGAAAACATATTATATTTAAAAACACTTTTACCTTCTAATTGAAATATCTTTCTTTTTTAAAGATTTTAGGGATTTTACTCCTCTATCGAGAATCCAAATACGATATTTATGGTCCCCTTCAACTTAAAAAATATATTATATATTGGGACCAACATGAATTGATAGTAATCTCTCAATGATAGGGTTATCCTTGATTGAATTTTCATCTGAACCGATAGTTGTTTTAGTTTCTAGTAGGAAAATCAACCAATTCTTATTTTCTAGATCTGAGAAAAAATACTTACACTAATAGTGATGTCATTATGAATGGATCATCTTTTCCACCCTTATATACTTAAATTCAACTTTATTAATCCCATTTCATAAAATTTCATGGCACTCTTATTGTCAACCCATTTACAATAGAAAATTAGAACTTGAAATGTTGTATAATCATACTCAGATATCTATTTGATAATTCAAAAAATGATATATTTTCATGAATTTAATTTATATCCTTTAAAACGTATATGTGCATGGATTCCTCCCCAAGCATAACTCTATAATTTGGTATCATAATTCAATCATTTTGTTCTTTTGTCTAGAACATATCACCATTAATTACAAAACCAATGTAAGATATATCATTTTCATCCATCCCCTAGCTTGCCAATGAAGTTTTTCAGTAATTGAATTCAAATTTTCATATAACTATTTATAAATTTAATATCATAATCATCCTGTAAACTATTGATTATGTGTATTTGATATCCATTCTTCATCACTTGATATATTCAAGACTCTAAAAATTTCTTTTTGGGATTCAACATATATATCAAAATCTTCATTATTATGTAAAATTTAAATTTATGTTATCTCCTACTATATGAAGGTATTGTAACAACATCTCTTCCAAAAACCCATTAACCCATAAGTCATCCACTATGATGAGACTTTAAGAGACCAATGCTATCAATATCTGATGGGTAATTGGTAAATAATTCAACAACTTCTTCAACAATATATTATTCTACAATAGAACTTTCTAGACAACATTGTTTCATAATATACATTTTCAAAATATTAATATATCGTTAAATGGGGTACATCCATCTATAACAGATAGTACCACATATTTGAACCTCTCTAACTATGTGAATAATCAGTTTGACCATAATATTAAAGAATTATGGTGGGAAGAACATATCTAATTCACATAATATGACAGCAACTGTCGTATTCCAGATTGGAAACATCATCTGGTCTATACCATTAATGCAAATGAATATGAAAAATAAGCATGGTCTGGTTAATGTATACCATAAATTTTTAGGAAGAATGCAATGAAAAGCAACATGCATCAAAACATTAAAGTCATGTGATTTTAGTCCTTATAACTTCAAATTAGTCATTGGAATGACTTTATTGATATTTTATAAATACCCCACTAGAACTTATACAATAATAAGGAAAATTAAAATTTGTAATTTTTCCAGTCTGGATAGTGTATGCAGCTGGAGGAAGAAAATCCATCTTTTTATCCTTCACTAGTGACAACTCTTCCCTTATCCCCATGTCAATCATGTCCAACCTGACCTTGATGTCATATTTTGTTTTTATAGGAACATTTAGTAATGATCCAATAATACTATCAAATACATTTTTTCAATATGCATGACATCAAGAAAATATATGAAGTAATAAAAATTTCAATACTGAAATTCAATGAAAATTAATATCTTCTTCCAAACTAATTTTGTATGTTTTTTCAAAATTTGGTTTGCTAAAAAAAGTTTCAATATTGTTTACTTTATCAAATAATTGATCACAAATTGATGAAGATGGAGTTTTACCATTTTTTATATTCCAATAAAATGTTGTTGTCCAAGAACGGTATTAATGTTATCGAGGTAAAAATTTCCAATTTCCTAAAAACACTGTCTTCAAGGAATGTTTCAACGAAATAGAGTGTGTGAATTATTCACAGATGGGACACCAAAACATTCATTTAGAGCTATATACTGATAAATTTTCTTAAGGAAAAAATCATTTATCATGCATTACAACATGGCCATAAATGTGAAATCTTCACTTATGTGAGAATCAAAAACTGTAAGACATGTATCCCACAACAATTTCATATCCTGGATTAATGGAGCCAAATATACTTCAATATATTTTTTGTGTTTCATTGGTCCAAATATAATCAGAGAAAACATAATGTATTTTCACATCATGTGTAACCATGGTGACAAATTATAATCTACCAACATGATGGTTTGTGTACTATGGGTACAACTATGTACACAAAAAGTATTTATTCCATCTATAAATAAATAAATATGAATGTTTCCTATCTAATTTTCAAATTCAGGATACTGGTAATCAATTTTCATTCAATGCGGAGAATATTATGGATGATGTAGGTTCCCATATTTAATTCGTGTATCTACATTCCATGTCAATTGTCTCGTAGTTTTATGATATCCACATATTCCTATAAATAATAGAATGATTGAAAAGTAACATACATCTTTAAAAGGAATTGATTCATTTTTATTTTATATATCTGCACCACACTTAGGTAATTTTATGAGTGATTTATGGTCTTTGTGAAATAATATGAAATACTTTGGACAAGTATGTATTTTTTAGAGATCATTCCCATGGAACATATAATTCATTTCATGTTATATTTTCGACAAGGTAGTTCATTTTCTTATAATATCATATAATTTAGGAGGCCAAGTGGTTCTATATAGTTGGTGTCACTCCATCTGTTTCATGATTTCAAAATATGCAACTTAAATATAGTTGACAATTTTGTGTATTTATTACAACTGGTATACAATGGTCTCATAGAACAACTATTCCACTTCTCAAAAAACTATTCACAATCATAAATTTCATCTTCAATTTCCATTTTAACTTATTCTATGTAATATCCATCATCATTTAAACTGATATTCATATCAAATGACCCGTAAACCATAGTATCATCCCAATCAGTGTGCACATTCAGTTTTTTCCAATGTTTAGTCTAACATTTATATCTTTAATATATTCTATGAAAATAAATTGTTCTTCCAATAACAATAACTTAAACATGGAAAAGGGATTTTATTAGGTTTTCATGCATTCCCTATTGAAAACATGATGAACTCTATAACTCAATATTGATACTATTTTGTCAAATGCTTAGCTTGCATCCATTTTTTTATCCATTTTCATCCTATTAGGTTGATTAAATATTCACTTTTTACAATAAATAAATAAATACATATAAGATATTCATTATGAAAGATGAATGTTATAGATAATTATAATAATTGAAATCCTAAATTTGATTATTTCAACTAATTTCAGTATGATTTTTAGGAAATGGGTATTTAAATTTAAAAAAAATTACTCCACTATGGTAGGTGTTATCCTCTGAATTCATCCAAAGGTGAAAGTTCTAGATGACTGTTGTCCTCATCATCTTTATCTCTCAAATTGTTATTATTTCATTTTTTTATTTCAGATTCATCCTCCATCTATTGTGTACATGCACCTATGTTTCTTGAACTACTCTAAATATTATTCATCCATGGGATGACTAATCTTTAGAATAGTTCAAGAAATGTAAAAGATATAGGGGATGAGTCTTAAGTAAGAAAATTGAAATAATAACTATCCGGGATATGAAGATTATGAGGGTGAAAGTTTTAATCCATTCTATTTTCTACAAGGGGTAATACCTTCCACTTGTTATAATTACACAATTATCACAATTTATTAAATCATTTCCTATTAAAGGTGATATTTTGGGGGTATACATGCTCTTTTATATGATTCAAGGGGTCTCGATAGGGACATGTTATGATATATGTGTGCTTAGAGCCTCTATGAATTATATATTTATAGGATAAATCTCAATTTTAACACTTTAAATACTCTAAATAATGTTATTCCTACCTCTATTAAAATCTAGAATCAATACCTACTTAAATAACTTCAATTATGAAAATATAATATTGGCAATTAATGAGTAATAAGATACCAAAATATGATGAAGGAGAATAATAAAATTTCATTCCATCAATTAGAATATATTAAAACGTATTGATGAAACATTTTAATAAATAACGTTTTATTTTATATACATAGATAGAAATCAGAGATTCTAAGGGGTGGAACCAATACATGTACACCTAAAATAATGAATACACAAATATATTTTCTAATAATTATTCTAACATATAAAGAATTTGATAACCTCTATTCTATTTTTTGTAACAAGTGATCTAAAAAAATAAGGAATTATTATATTTAATAATAATTTTATATCAAATATCATTAATCACCATATATTATATTAATAAATATTTCCCCCCAAAAAAAGATATTTTATTAAATTATGATACTTATAGACTCTCTAAATATTCTATGGTTTTGGAATATGTTCCTTTATAACCATACTCATAAACTAAAATATATAAAAATAAAATGAAACATCAATCAGAAAAATAAATGAATCATTACAACAAAATAAAAAATAAAAAAAATCAATCACATTATAATGGATCAATATTAAATGCAGAGTAATTGAAAAAATATATACATGTAAACAATAGTAAATGAAGAATATTTAATCTTTGGAAATTCTGAAACATCTCCTGAGGTGACTCTGGACATACATGGGATGAAACCACCTATATGTGTGATAATGATAACCTTTGTTTATAACCTACTAGAGACCCAAAACTAGCCAACCTTGTTGGAATCCCTTATGAAATTTGATAAAAGTGGGGACCTAAAAAATCTAATTGGTAATACATTGTAACTATATCGCATCCCTCACTAAGATTCCTATGATCGCTATTATGATAGTAATTGGAGGTGTGGTTACCTTTTTAGAAAACATATCAATCAATAATCAACATAACCCAAACATTTCTATATAAAAATCCTTACAACACCCATAAATATGATCCCCATATCTAAAATAAAACAATATTACCTCATTATAACTAATATAGAATGATTCTATATATGGTGATAACTTTTTATAAAAACCATTTCATGGTACCAACAAGGCCATAACACTTGACACTACTACTAGGTTTCAACAAAAAAATTCATTATTTCAATTTTATTCATAATAACAGAGTGAAAATCAAAGTAATTCTTAAATGTTCCAAACATGCCTCAAATTCATAACATCAAAAAACACATATTAATAGTTTCAGTGGGAATTCATTTTTTAAACTAAGAAAAAAATTATCGTATACTTTATTGAATGAATCCTATCTATATTTCATATAAATACATACTTAAATATATACATGAGATAATGTGTTCATATATATATATATATATTTCAAAATTCATATAAATACATGGATGTTCATATAGGATATAAAAAACCAAAGAGATAAAATTTAGGACACTTACATAAAATAAAAAATTGATGTAATACCATTAAAGATTCAAAATAGAAAAAACCCTAAAAACCACAACACAACTTCAAGAAATCATTACCTAAAATACATTTTGATTTATTAAATAAAAACCATGTGTGGAATTTTGACAAACACTTTATTTTTTCTATTTTCATAGAAGTAGGTTCAAAAAAATTAATATTAATATGCTACAAGGATAAAATCAGTGTGTGGAATTATAAATATGCTACAAGTTATCAATGAAATCCCTTAAAGGGTCAATAAAAACCCAAAAATGTAGAAACACCCAATTAGAATTTAATTATATAAGGTAAATTAAGGATAGATAATGAATAGAAAGAGTTAATGTACAAAAAAATAAAAATAGATGTCGTCAAACAAGAAATAAATGAGTAAAGAGAGGAGAAAAAAAATAACATGGATTGAAGCTTTGAATCATCTGGGAGGAAGTAGATATATCACCAAACCTTGGGTTCATTCGACCCTTGAATTGTTCGAACATTGGATTCAAGCGTTGGAATTGTTTGAACCTTGATTTGATCCTTTATTCAATCTTAGATTTGATGAGGTGGAGTGCCGAAAACTTGTGCCTTCCCTGTAAAACTTTGGTTACCGTGACTGGTCCACAACTGATTATGGTTCATTAAATAGATCTATGGCACTTTTATCAGCGCTACCAAAACATGATAATAATTCCATCTTTTATCTGCACTAAATTAATAAGCGTTGATAATGGATTTATAATTATAATTATAAATAAAAAATCTGTATGATAATATAATTATATATGTAATTATATATATATTTAGTAAATATATATATTTATATATATATTTAATAAATATATATAAATATAAATATATTAAATATATTCATTATTTAAATATATTTATTATAATTTTATAAATTTTAAATATATAATTATTTATTTATAATTATATAAATACTATTTTGAAAAAAATATTTATATATTTATGTAGTTATATCATTATATATGTTTAATAAAAATAGATAAATATAAATATAGTAAATATAATTCTTATTTAAATAAAATTACTATAATTTTATAATTATTTAAATATATATAATTATTTATTATTATTATATTATTACATTTTAAAAAGATAAAATTTATTTTTATAATTTTGAATATAGTAAATGTATAAATATATTAAATATAAATTAATAAATATAATTAATTATATTTATTTATTTATTTATTTTCAGGTATATTTTTAACATTATTAATGAATATTTAATCATAAGTTCATGATGTTAAAAATGAGTGCAATTGAATAAATAAAAATGAGTACACTTTAACAATGTTGAAAAACTGGATATGTTTTATTAATTAAATATAAATTGTTAAACAAATATGGTTATGTATTGAAATAAAGATGAATACATATTGAATATATTAAAAAATAGTAAATAATTATATATAAGTAAGTAATAGAAAATGATTAAATTTCTAAAAAGTAAAAAATAATTCCAAAAATTTGAATAAATTACATAAATATTAGTTGTATATTTTTCAATATAAGATTTCATTAATAACATAAATATTTGTGTGTGCATGTTATATTTAAAAATTCATTTTGTATCTGTATATGAAATCAATATAACACATGTTTGATATATATATGTTAAATTGAAAATTCAAATGATATCTAAGTATGTCCATTACTTGATGTAATGAGTCATTATTTTTAATTCAATTTAATTTTTTATTATAAACAATTATTCACTTAATATATGACTTATTTAATATAAAGAATAAATATTTTTTATTATATAAATCGTATTTTGGAAATATTACATAAATTCGTATATATCTATATTTAATATACACTATTTATTAATATTTATAATCTATATATATGTATATTAAATTTATTAATTTTTATAAATAATTATTTATTTAAGATGTTTAACATTTTTAATAGTTTACTAAATATTAATTTTTATTTGACTAATTATTTCAATTTTACATATCTATATATTTAATATATACTATTTATTAGTATTTATAATTTATATATAAAAAATTATGTTCTTTATATTTTATCTATAACAATTTAATTAATTAAAATTTTATTGTATTTTTTAATACACATTTTTTATTTTTATATATTTCATTATTTCGTTTTATTTAGTATCTTTATCAGTACTAAAAAATCAATCATAAAGGATTTCTTTATTAGTGCTAAAAAAATGTGCTATTAAAGGGTATTTTTTATCAATGCTAAAAATAAAACGCTGATAAAGGGTGCCTTTTATTAGTGCTAAAAAAGTTCTGATAAAGGTTACCCTTTATCAATGCTGTTAAAATTATATTTTGTAGTAGTGATTAGTGTCACTCTACTAGAAAGGGTTCTCGGGGAATCTCCATCAACTTCATGTATCACCATACGTGTGTCCACTAGCTGTATCATATATGATATGATTAGTCATATAAACTATTTTTATAAGACATCATATGAAGAAAATATATAAATTATGTCAACATCAAATGGAACACTCTTACATTCTCAATTATCTATTTATAAACTAACCAAATGGATTAAAACATATCGTGTAATTCATCTATATAAATGATCCCATAACATTTACCTCGCCCAAATAGACAAGTAAATCACATGTAACTAATCTAAGGGTGAGAATACACTTACTTAGTATATCCTAACAAAAATCCTTGATATCATGATCACTATACTAGAAGAGAAATCCCATTATTGTTGTTGATGCTCCTTTCGTCATAGAATCTAAAGATTGGAAAAGGGGAATATATGAGCACAAAGTGATTCAACCTTTGAAGAAAACATCAAAAATCGACAAAGGGATGAACAAGGAAAACTTTACCCATAGGCCGTGCAAGTTTCCTAATGGTCGCACAAGTGGACTTGCGCGACGCACCTTGGCGCGCAAGTGACTTGCGCGACCTAATTGATAACCGCCCGGTACCCGCCTGGGGTCTTCTCCTGCCTATAAATAGACCCTGCGGGCCCCCCATTAAGGGAATCTTTTTTTGCAGAAACTCGGATTGAAGATCCCGACGCCCAAATCTCTTTTCAAAGCTTCTGGAACACTTCTAAGATAATTTTTTACCTAGAACGGAAGATCTAAAGAGAGGGAGGAAGGCCTAAGTGTTGAAACTCATCAACACTTGCGCGCCTGATTGGCCAGCCCTTAAGAGAAGTGACCACACTTGCGCGCCACCTTACTCCTTCGATAGAACTTGCACACCCCTTTTTTGGAAGAACCTCAAGAGGATTCTAAAGGGTTTAATAAAGAGTCGCTCAAGTATATCAATTCTATTTGACCATCGCGCAAGTACACCATGTGTCGCGCAGGCATACCTGCGCGACCAATACTTGCGTGCCACCGTAGTACTTGCGCGCCTTCCAAGACGTGCGCTCCCCTTCCTTTTTGGGTGCCTTTCTTGCCCATTTCACCCCTCTTAAGCCATTACACCTTTTCTTTTCAAGATTCAGCCTTCAAGACACTTTTCAAATCCATTTATGGCATGTTTCTTGATTTTACTTCCTTATCTGAAAGGAATTCTGTGGAATATCTCTCAAAACCTAGTGACTTAAATATCTTTATGTCACTAAATATGGAGAGTTCATTCATTCAACCTCATCCTTTATGATGAGAGAATCCTTAATCTGGGTCTCCTTTTCAAGAATAATCCCCAGTCCTAAGTCCTCCAAACTTGGGCATCCTCCTCAGGAGTAAGCCCCAAATTCTTAAAATTCCCAAATCTGGGCATCCTCCTCTCGAGTAAGCCCCAAACCATAATCCCTTAACCTGGGTCTCCTTTTCAGTAATAAGTCCCAGTCATAATTTTGGGCTTCTTTTTCAGGAGTAAGCCCCAAGTCCCCTAACCTGGTCCTCCTTTTCAAGAATAAGTCCCAGACATAAATTTTGGGCTTCCTTTTTAGGAATAAGCCCCAAGTCCCTTAATTTCTCTTTAACCAGTCCTAATTTACGTTTGATCTGGGATTCCTACTCAGGAGTAAAACCCAATTATCAATCCTCTCCTAATTTGGGTTTCCGTTTCAGGAATAAGTCCCAAGTTAGAGTATTCAAATCTCTATGAAACACATATACCTTTATGGACCCTGTTCCTGGATTTTCTCCCTAAAGTAAATCCTGACCTTCATTTATCTGGGCAGTCATACATACATAAGCCCCAAACCATTTCTTATAATTACATTTTTCATGGCCCAATTGTCTATTTTTTTACCAATACCTCTTGTTTCTCACACCGAGCATGACTCACGTGGGCTTAGAGAGTAAAAGTAATTATGACATCCTTCTTTGAGCCATCAATCATAAACATTATACTCCCTTACTCAAACTACGTGGGTTCTAATTCCTTTTCCAAAACAAAGGATACGTAGGTAGCCCATCTACGGGTTCGATCCCAACTCTGAAATAATTCATGTCCTTCTGAATGACAATAAACTTCAAGTTCCCCACTAAGTGGCTTTAAAACCAGTCTGGTCATCATAATGACCAAGAGACATTTATATAAATGTTTTGAAGGATACCATTGACCAAGAATCTCTAAATAGATATAGATGATTCTCTATTGATGAAGAACCTCAAATACATATAAAAGATTCTCTAACTTTCTTACATATTTAATCATTGATTGTCAAAACTGAAGGAAAGATCATTTTATACTTGGTAATGTAATAAGGATTCACGAACATAACTTAAATCTATAAAGAGAGTCCCAGAATAGACAATAATTCCCATAAAAAAGGTGTGATGAGTCCGACCTCCCATCCTCTCGACCAATGAAAATTCCTAAGCCTCATCAATCCACAAACTAATGAGAACCTACCTTTGGAAAGTAGGTCCAAATGGATGTGGAATCATTGGATGTTTCCGGTTCTACGAACAAACCCGTTAGAAACCGATCGGAATGTTTGAATCTCCCATCCATGAGGTCATCCCCGAATTCCGAGGGAAAAAAAAACGGTGAACCCGACGTGAATCCTTAAACAAGTTAAAATGATGTTTTACCTATTTGTTAAGACCCTATTTAAAACTCAATAAGAGGGCTAAAAAACAATCATTGACATGTGTACTCATCCAAAGGATGAAGTAGCTGAATTTATCTTGATTACGTCTGTTATATCAAACAGGCACTCTTTTCCAAGATCTTCTGTATTTCCATAATGGCTGCTCTCAAATTCACTCCTATGAATACTGCTGCTGCAAATACCACTGCTGCTATTCCTACTGGATCGTCATCTGTTATAAGGATGACATCACCTACTCAGCGTCTTCAACGCTGGGTATCAAATGCGATGGTTGAGGAGTATCGTCAACACGGTACCATCCCAAATCTGGTGGCTTCCCGATATGCCCTCCAAGTGAACAACTCACAGAGGTCGTCCAGACAACGACGACCAGTGATCAAGAGGCAGGCGATGCTGACTATCGTCTCCAACCGTTTTGGGTCATTATCCCCGGAACGCAATTTCCATTCGCTCCCTTACTCTGAGGAAGTGAATGAGAAGGTCCCTCAGGTCCTTAATTCAAAAAGACAGGAGTCCTTCCCGAGGGCTCCCATCACCAATCGCCGCCAGACTCATGTGACAGTGCGCCCTCAACATGATGAGGGTACCGACTCCAGGCATTTGGCTCAGGTTCCTCGAACCCAAGAAGGAAAGACGAACCGCCAGAGACGGAATCTGGTTAAAAATGGGTAGATTTTAATCCCTTCCATCTCCGGAGAAGTCCACCAACCAAACTTGGTGGAAAACAACGAGCAGGCACACACACTTGTCCTTTTTAATTTCGCTATCTAGCAGCCTCGTCTGGAAGCATCACGCCAATCCCGCCAGGAAATTCTGGTGGAGTACTATATACAGGAACATACACCTGCTTATACATCATCAGTTAGTCAGCAGGCTCGCCTGACTACATATGATGGATCTCGCCAACTGTGTTTGGCGAAGTGTAATCAGTATGCAGATACACCTGCTAGTACTAATCAAGCCTACCAACAGTCTCGCTTGGTAGCGCACGGAGAAGTCAGTCAGAAAGCTCCGACGAAAAACAGGACGCAGACTCAACTCTCTGCCTCCACACTTGAGTACTGTCAGGATTCACTAACAGGAAAAGGAGGACAGGAGCAGGCACATACACCTACTCCAAGCCTGGAATGGACATATATCCTCATTCTGGCAGCTGAAGTCACCAAGCATATTTTGTCAATGGTGAAAGTGCAGAAGCAAATTCCTGCTCATATTCTGGATGCTTGCCCGGATATCATAACAGCTTCAGCATCATCTCAGGGAAAGACACATAAATCTATCCCTAGAAGTGGAGTGACACATCAATGATTCACTCCGGAACAGACATACACATCTGTTCCAGTCCAAGAGGGTTATGGGGCATACTCCCACATATCATACGGACAACCAAGTCAGGCACATACACCCGATTTGAGTGGAGATCGTCAGCCTTACCTGACCATCTTTCCTGATCAGGCACATACACCTTCTCAGAGCAACCACTTTCATCAACAAGTGGTTTCTAAAGCGAGTAAGAAGGCATCTAAGAAAAAGATTCACCCAGCACAGTCAGGAGATCAAAGTCCAATCTGTAACAAGGCCTTACTCGATGCTGGAGTTCTTGAAGCCCTTAGACATTTATCTATTTGAATTCAAGATTCTACTCCCTCGGTTCCCAATAACGGGAACATTAATTCTGAAGTTCTTCAATAGATACTTCCTCATGAAGGCTTGCTTCGTGACAATTCGGTCAATCTTGAAGTTTCGTCTTCAGATGAGAGCCACAGAAACCTTCTGTGTGGTCAGAAGACCAAAGAGCAAGAGATCTCATCTTTTGCTGTAACCCATTATGGTGGTCCTCCCCATGATGATGAATTTCGCTGCGAAAGTCCTCTCCGCAGTACTGATTCACATTGCCTGGAAAATACTCCAGTAGACAATGTAGTGCCAAGAAATCCCTCTTATCTTGAGGCACTTGCAAATGCGAAACCAGTCATGTCTGATGCTTTATCGCTAGCAAATGAAATACTTTATCAATCAGAAGATAGCCCAGGGTGTAGGTCATTCTTCGAACCACCCCTAAATCATGCATCTTCTAGTTTGATCAATGATATCTCTACCAATCTTGTTGAATCCGATGAAGCAACTAGGAAACACCAAATCTGGTCAAAACAGGTAGAAGAATCATCATTTAATGATGAAGAGGAAATTCTGAACATGAAGAAAAAACTGGCGAAAAGTGAGGTGCCGGTCATGTTTTGGCCTTTGGCTGACTCCCAGTATGACGTTCCAAAGATGTTGATGGAAGATGGAATCCATGATATTCGTCTCAACATATGGAAAACTCTTTGTCAATTGAAGAAGAAGGTATTATCTTATGATGAATATGAAAATCATCTTAGGATAATTGAAGGGCTACAACGTCATATTGATTTGGCATCTCTATCAGTCTCTCAGTATCCGAAGGCTAAAAAGAAACAGAGAACCCTTCAACGTTCATGCCTTGGCGCACTAAGAAAATTGCGTCAGTTAATTGCTAATGCTCCATATGGTGTTCATATCAGAGGATGGGGTGTTCACAGAGCACTACATTTTACAGTTCTTTCCAGTCAGCAAAGCCCGCCGAAAATGGTCTCATGCAATGTTATTGCCCATGGCCGGCCATAGTCAATGGGCTTTGTTCGTAATAAAAATCTTTCTCAAGAACAGGCTTCAACTAGTTCCTCTCAAAATCAAGCATATAGAGAACAAGTTGTTGAATTTCTCCTACATCATGCAGGTGAGAATATTGCACAAGCCTCTCGTATGGAGAAAACACATCATCAAATGACAGAAGTTTCGGAAATCATCCAACGGTCTGTTAAACCAGGTGATAAAAGTGGATACAGTTTAATGCATCCAGCTAATTTCCGAACTAATATTCGCAAGATCAAGAGAGATTTTAAGAAGGTCTCAGACATAGCATGTCAAGAGACACCCCAGCTTGTCAGACTGGGGACTCCTTTAACCCAACCCTCAGAGTCAACAAATGGGATTTGAGGAGTTGAGCAGAAGCAGTAGGAACATCCCCAGTTCACGAGACTGGGGACTCTTTCAAATCATCAATCCCCTTCTCAGAGAATATCGGTCTTTTCTCGATTAGGGAAGAAGCCCCAAGAGAAAAGAAGATCCAAATTATCAAGAGATTCCCTCCAAGTTATAGCTCATCAAGAAGTTCCTAAAAGATTAAATCAACAAAAGGCAATGTCTCATCAAAAACATGAAAGAAGACAATATCACATAAATGTTGATAGAAGGGATGCGATGCATTATACATCAATCAATGTCATCAATTCCATTGTTGCTAATCCACCAGAGGAGACTCGCTCAGGGGACTCAGATGAAGAGCGTCCTGCTCAAGAAAATGTATGCACTGATACAAATGAAGAAGGTGTGTGTACACGAAGTCAAAGGATTACTCAGAACCTAGGTAATCCACTTCCTTCTCTCCAAAAATTATCCAACAAAGGGAGGGGAAGGAATAAGGTTACATATCCTTACTCTGGAGAAGTTCAATCGCTCTCATTAGAGTAAAGGTTTGCACAACAGGAGGAAGAAATGAAAGAATTAAGAAGGTTGAATGAAAAACTACTTCAGAGTAGTCTTCTTCTTAAGAATGCTGATGTCCGACAGCCGAAGGAATTTGTTGCAGCTACGAAGATGGATCAGGAATATCCTCCTTTATCAGTACACCCTCAGAGGTCTAATCCTACGGGTCAAACGCAACAACGGTTGGCAGTGCTACCATCAGTTGCAGCACCAATCACCACATCTGTCCAAGCTCCATTCATTGCACCTACCCAAGAACAAATTCAACCTGACGTTTATCAAAAGTTAATAACTTCTATTGAGTCATTAACAGCTCGGTTAGAAACTATGGAAGGGAAACGGGCGCAAGTTCAACCAGAAAAGAAAGTTTACCCTGAATGGGTAGATTCAATTTCTCCTCCATCCAGTATTGGAAACCCTGTTTTCCCTACTTTCAATGAATCAGGCGACCCTGAACAACATTTGACACATTACGTGTCTTGTTGTGATCCTATGATGGGAACTCCAGAGCAGAAAGAATCAGTGAAACTCAGATGCTTCGTGCGAACCTTGCATGGACCAGCTTTTGTATGGTATACAAGCTTGCAATCCCAGTCAATCATCGGATGGGAGGATCTTCACCAAATATCCCTTCTTCAGTTTAGCTCAACTTTACCAAAAACAATAGTTTTCGATCTTACAAACTGCAAGCAAAGGGAGAATGAAAGAGTCTCTGATTTCATTACTCGCTGGAAGGGATTAACATATTCCCTGAGTTTAGAACTCCCTCAGGAAGAGCTATTTCCAATCTGTGTGGCAAATTTGTGTGACGAATTATGCACGCCATTGATCCCTATGAAATACATAGGAAGGTTTCGAGACCTTACTTCAATCGCTCAGCAGATTGAAGATCCCTTTATATAGGCTAAGACTAAGTCTCGTGTAATTCCATCAGCTCCAGGAAGGAGAATGGGTAAAGCGGAAACTGCTACAGTTATGATTAAACAAGCGCCTGTACCTATTTCTACTTCAAAACCTTCATCTTCTCAAAGGGATCCTCCTCCTGAACGCTAAAAACAAAGGACGTTTTGTCAAATTAATCAAAGATATCAATGACGAAAACAATTTGAGGATTTGAAGAGTAAAACATACTCTTTCCAAAATGAGCAAGTTCCTGGTTACTTCATTTCAGCTCTGGAAAATAATTTGGTTCAATTACCAGTGCCCAAGAGGCCAAACAAGGAAGGAGATGAAGACAGCCCTAATTATTGTCCCTTTCATCAAATGTTGGGGCATCCTATCCAGGAGTGTTTTGTCTTCAAAGACCTCCTGAAAAAGATGGTCGACTTGGGACAAGTCAAGTTGAAAGGTTCTTCGACTCAGGTAGCATGTGTTACTACTACAGTTCCAGAGGAGGAAGGTGAATGGCAAGAAGTCAAAAGTAGAAATGCAAAGAAGTATGATGATTGGATGTTCAGAAAGACAATCAATCGGACTCATTCCATTTTGCGAAGATAATTAAAGAAACCAATTGTGTCTTCTTCCATGAGTATTGCGGTAAAAACCTCCTCGCCAGAGGGAAAGTCCTCAAAGAAACGGTTTGATTCAAAGAAGGAAAAAGAACCAGAAGAAGATGAGTATGTTTCAAAGCCTAAATTGTCTTTGACTCTGGCAGACTTTATGCCATCTACTTCAAAGCCACGGGCACCACCCCATCAAACGGCACAGCCTAAATAGGCTAGTCAGGCAGAGTCTTTATTAGATGAAGATTTAATCTTCAGTTCTGTTAATATGATTCAATTAATAGATCCGTATTCCAGTCATAATTTCAATTTTGATGAGCCTGAATTCCCTGTATCAAATAAGGGAATCCGAGGATGTTCCTGAGGTTCAGGATATAGGGGAAGACGTGGATCTTTCCGAAGCCACTACTCCAATTCTACCCCTGCTAGCACTGTGTATGCAGTAGAAACTCGTGGTACAACCCTTCAGTGAGCTCAAAAAGAACAAGCAGATTCTTCTGCTAATAGCCAACTCAGTCTTGACACAGTTATTTTAGAAGACCGATTGAAGGTTCTATCTTCTTTATCTCAGCAAGTAAATGGATCTAATAGGTATAATCTTCCAAAACCAAGGATGTTGCCAACTTCTATCCCAATACAAGATGCATCATCTTCCAAAGCATCTGCTTCCAAGGTACCTGCTAAACTACATATTCCTGTTGGGAAACACATACCTCTTGATCAAAAGTATGATATATTGAAACACTTGGCCCAAGTACCAGCCAAGTTATAAATTTTGGATGCTTTGAATCTGTCAAAAGATCTTCGGGAAGCACTCATCGAAGCTTTGTCAAGTCCTCAGGAGTTTGAAGCTGAAATTGCTGCAGCTGAAGTCTATCACATAGAGAATAATCCTGCAGAATGTCATGCAGTGATATCTTTTACTGATAAATATGAAGATTATGTTGTGCATGGGCACATAAAACCTCTGTACTTATCTGTAAAAGTCAATGGTATAGATATCCGAAGAGCTTTCATTGACAATGGTTCAGGAGTAAACCTCATGCCCATTCGTACACTTCGTCGATTGGGCCTCACGGAATCTGATTTATCTCCTTCTACCATGATGTTACAAGGATATGATAAAAATGAACAAGAACCATTGGGCGAAGTTACACTCAGAACTCAGTTTGGAGATCTTGTATCCAATTCGGATTTCATGATTGTTGATCAAGACTCAGCTTTCAACGTCTTTCTTGGAAGACCCTGGCTACATCAGCATGTGGCTATCCCTTCATCATACCATCAATGTCCCAAATACTGTTTCAATGGTCAATTTGGAACATTTTATGGTGATAAGGCCCTGCTCAAGACATGTGAGTCTCAATACATTGAGGCAAAATTTTATCACATGAAGGGAAGAGAGAAATCTACAATAAAGGAAATTACCAAATTTAATGCTCCATATGGTTTGGAGAAGATTCCAATAAATCCATTTACATATGTGAGTACAGATTATGTGTTACCTATCAGTCAAATTGAAAAAATAGGCCCAAATCAAAATACTCTTATGGAAAGATCCATAATGTCAATTACGGAAATCAAGTCAGACAACATGGAAGAAATTGGTAACCTACCAAACAGTGATGAAAGCACAAGTGGTGACGTTTTCATTTCATCTGCTTGAAACCCAACAGGTCTATACTTCGCCAATCAGGCCAGAATAAGGTATAGAAACATTGGAGGTGAATAATGATGTCAATTCTCAATCCATCATCTCCTCTTTATTTCCCAAAGAAGACCATTTATCATCAATAGGGTCAGAAATGGAAGCTTCTTCTTCAAAATGTGAAAATTTTGACATCTCTTCTGATCATGAAAATTTAGTTTTGTCATCTACTATGCAAGTATAAATGGAAGAAATAGAACATGATGAAAAGGAAGAGGAATATCTTAGAGATGCTCCTCCAACATTTGAAGAGGGTATCTCTACCACTGTGGATGAAATCAGAGAAATAAATTTGGGTACAGAGAAAGATCCACGCCCCACTTTAATTAGTGCGACCATGACCCTTGAATAGAAAGAGATGTATATTTATTTTCTAAAGAAAAATAAAGATATTTTTGCTTGGAACTATACAGAAATGTCTGGGCTTGATCCTGATGTTGCTACTCATCATTTGGGTTTACCAAAAGAACATCGAGGATTTAAGCAAGCCGCGAGAAGATCACACCCAACTTATGCTTCCAAAATTGAAGCTGAAGTGGATAAGCTAATCAAAGATAACTTTGTCAGATAATTTCAGTATCCCAAGTGGTTGGATAATATTGTCCCTGTAAAGAAGAAGAACGGACAAATTAGGGTTTGCATCGATTTCAGAGATCTTAATCGGTATTGTCCTAAAGATGATTTCCCAGTTCCGATTACAGAACTCCTAATTGATGCGACGACTGGATATGAAGTACTTTCCTTCATGAATGGATATTCCGGATATAATCAGATCTGAATGGCCCCATAAGATGAGGAATCTACATCCTTCAGAGCCCCTGAAGGTGTGTTTTGTTACCGGGTGATGCCCTTTGGTTTAAAGAATGCAGGTGCAACATATCAACGCGCCATACATCATATCTTCAAACCTTTCTTAGGGATGTTTGTTGAATGCTATGTAGACGATTTGGTGGTTAAATCCAAACAACGTTCTAATCACTTGGATGATTTGGAAGTCATATTCCATAAGCTTTGACAACATAATTTGAAGATGAACCCCTTAAAATGTGCTTTTGGGGTAACCTCAGGAAAATTCCTCGGCTTTGTTGTACGCCATCATGGTATTGAAGTCGATCCTAGGAAGACCAAGTCAATCCTTGGTATGTCACCTCCTCAGAATTTGAAATAATTAAGAGGACTTCAAGGACACTTAGCCTATATTCGGCGTTTCATCGCCAATTTGGCAGGCAAAAGTTTACCCTTTACCAAATTATTGAAAAAAGGAGTCACTTACCAGTGGACTGAAGAATGTCAAGAAGCGTTTGATGTTATCAAGAAATACCTCTTGAGTCCACCAGTACTCATGCCACCTGTTGAAGGAAGAACACTTATCCTCTATCTGACAGCTCTAGAGAGATCATTGGGTGCCTTTCTTGCTCAAAATAATGATGTTGGGAATGAAAATAGCCTCTACTATCTCAATAGAACTATGCTTGAAGCAGAAACCCGGTATTCAAGTCTTGAGAAGTGCTGCCTGGCATTAATTTTTGCAGTTCAGAAACTGAGACACTACCTGCAACATCACGAGGTCCAATTGGTATCTCGCAATAATCCGCTTAAATTCATCCTTAGTCGTCCAATGCTTACAGGACGTCTAGCAAGGTGGGAAGTTATTTTGCAGTAGTTCGACATTCAATATGTATCTCAAAAGGAAATAAAGGGCCAAGCTCTGGCTTATTTCCTGGCTAAACATCCTTCAGTGGAGGACACGTCTTCAGATATTGAACTCCCTGATGAGGAAGTTTTCTCTATTCAAGAGAGTCCTCAAACATGGGAAATGTATTTTGATGGTGCTTCCAGAAGTCTAACAGGGAAGAAAATGGAAAATCCTAAATTCAACAAAGATGGTTTAAGAATTTTACTCATTTCCCCAGATAAGGCACTGTTACCTTATTCCTTTTTATTGTGGGAAGGTGGTACCAATAATGAAGCTGAATACCAAGCTCTTATCACAGGCTTGGAGTTAGTGCTTCAAGCACAAGTGAATCACTTAAAGGTGAAAGGTGATTCAGACTTGGTAATCAAACAAGTCAATGGGGATTATGCCATCAGAAAAAGAAGAATTAATCCCTTTGTATGATTACGTCAGAAAGTTAATGGCAGAATTCCCTTCAGAACCGACATTTTCTTATGTCCCAAGATCACAAAATGTTGAAGCTGATGCACTGGCTAATATAGCCACAGCTCTAGCAGATCCAAATCGGGACGAGACAACCATCATTATTTCCCACCGTCGTGCAATTTCACCTTATGTTCAAGCCAGAACAGAGGAAATTAATGAAATTAGTCCCATTCCTGAACCGTATGGTCATACTACAGGATGGATTTTAACTATGAGGGAATACCTTCAAAATGGAACATGTCCACCTGATAGAGCCGAGAAAGAACAAATCCGGCGACGTGTGGTCAATTTTACTCTTTATGATCGCCCAAACCACCTAGAGAAAATTCTCTACAAACGTGGTTTTGATGGAGTTCTCTTCAGATGAATTTATGGTGAAGAGACAATGCCTGTCATGAAAGAAGTGCATGCAGGAGTCTGTGGTTCCCACCAGTCTGGAGATAGATTGTCTGATCAAATTCGAAGGATTTGATACTTTTGGCCTTCAATGATACAAGATTGTGTTAATTTCACAAAGAAGTGTCATTCATGTCAAGTACATGCCAACTTCCTTCATCAACCTCCAGAGTTGCTTCATACAGCTAAATACTCATGGCCATTTCCCACATGGGGAATGGATGTGGTGGGACCTTACCCTTCAGCTACGACCAAGCAGTTTAAGTACATTCTGACTGCTACTGATTTCTTTTTCAAATGGGAAGAGGTAGTACCTATCAAAGAAGTCAGTTCTAAATGCATTGTTAGCTTCGTCAAGTCTAACATCATTACTAGATTCGGTGTCCCTCATACCATATTAACGGACAACGGCACCAACATCTGTTCTTATGAGGTAAAGAAATTGTACCAAGAATACAACATTAAATCCAACCATTCATCTTGGTATCATGCGGCGGCCAATGGCCAAATAGAAGCCTTTAACAAGACTCTTTAAAATATACTGCAAAATATGGTGGATAAAGATAATATGTCATGACCTGATAAACTCTTTCATGCTTTATGGGCTTATCGGACTACCACCCGCAATGCAACGCGGTAAACTCCATATTCGTTGGTATATGGAACAGAAGCAGTCTTGCCAATTGAAGTTCAATTTCCCTCACTCAGAGTAGCCATTTGTGATCAGTTATCTACAGATGAGAAATCCCAAAAGAGATTGAATGAATTGGAATGGTTATATGAGAAAAGATTGTGCACCTTGCACCACTTGGAAATCTATCAGAATCGAATAACACGAGCTTTTAACAAAAAAGTTCGTCTTCATTCATTCATTTAGGGAGAATTGGTATTAGTTCTCAGAACTCCAATGATACCAGGAAAGAAACCTCCCAAGCTTGAGCCAAAATGGGTAGGACCTTATTCAATACATAGGGTCTACTCCAATGGATCTTATTCATTAATCTCGATGGATGGAGAACTCTTTACTACTCCAACTAATGCCAGATTTTTGAAGAAATATTTTTGTATAAACAACAAAGTATTCACAAGATGTCCCCGCAACATGACACTAAACTGTGCAGCACCAGTTCGTCCTTGCTATATGATGTTAAACTATATAGCAATGGTCCAATATGACCTTAAACTGCAACTTCGTCCCACACGACGTTAAACGGTGAAAAATTTCCCTAAATGGTCCAGTATGACCTTAGACTGCAACTAGGTCCAGTATGACCTTAAAATGCATCATCAACGGTCCATGCATATGACCCTAAACTATTTGCAAGTCCCTTATGCCCAACAAGACGTTAAACTATGACGTCTTATCTACATGACGCTAAACTGTATAAAAGTCCCTTACGTCCGGAAAGACGTTAAACTACATAATCATCAAAGGTCCTGTAAGACCTTAAACTGTACTTATGTCCTGCATGACATTAAACTGCACCATCCACGGTCCATATATATGACCTTAAACTATTCGCCCTTTTGTCCAACATGACACTAAACTATAGAAAAAATCCCCAATGCGTCCAACATGACGTAAATGGTGTGTTATTTTGTCCTTACTGCATGACATTAAACTGCGCAGTCCCCATTTTTTGTCCAACATGACGTTAAACCGTATTGTCCCCATCGTCCTAACTACATGATGCTAAACTGTACAGAAATTCCTTGATACGTCCTACATGACATTAAACTGTATTTTGTCCCTGCTACATGAAACTCAACTGTGCAGCACCAATAGTCCTAACTGAAAGACTTTATACTACATAGTCCCTTTATATGTCCTACATGACACTAAACTGTGCAGCACCAGTTCGTCCTTGCTATATGACATTAAACTATACAACAATGGTCCAGTATGACCTTAAACTGCAACTTCGTCCCACACGGCGTTAAACTGTGAACAAGTTCCCTAAATGGTCCAGTATGACCTTAGACTGCAACTAGGTCCAGTATGACCTTAAACTGCATCATCAACAGTCCATGCATATGACCCTAAACTATTTGCAAGTCCCTTACATCCAGCAAGACGTTAAACTGTGACGTCCTAACCACATGACGCTAAACTGTATAAAAGTACCTTACGTCTGGAAAGACGTTAAACTACATAATCATCAAAGGTCCTGTAAGACCTTAAACTGTACTTATGTCCAACATGAAATTAAACTGCACCATCCACGGTCCATATATATGACCTTAAAATATTCACCCTTTTGTCCAACATGACACTAAACTATAGAAACAATCCCCAATGTGTCCAACATGACGTAAATGGTGTGTTATTTTGTCCTTACTGCATGACATTAAACTGTGCAGTCCCCCTTTTTGTCCAACATGACGTTAAACCGTATTGTCCCCATCGTCCTAACTACATGACGCTAAAATGTACAGAAATTCCTTGATACGTCCTACATGACATTAAACTGTATTTTTTCCCTGCTACATGACACTAAACTGTGCGGCACCAATAGTCCTAACTGCAAGACTTTAAACTACATAGTCCCTTTATATGTCCTACATGACATTAAACTATGCATCGTTAAGGTTGTTGTTACCTCTTGTTTCTCACACCGAGTATGACTCACGTGAGCTTAGAGAAAACCTCAATCGTAACACTCTCTTTGGGCCACTGACCATGTATAAGTCCAAACAACATTTTTTTAGGTCGTTTCCCCCAAGAAAAACTTTATCATTAATTCATTCTTTAATTAAACTACACGGAATTTGATCCTTTCCTTCCAGGCTGGGTACATAGGAAACCTCCCAAGGTTCAAGCCCAAAAACAATCTCTTCACTTCGGTTCACCTTTATCTCATATGATGTTGATTTGTGAAACCACCCTTAGAATCAATATATTTACATTTTATTCACTTTCATCCTTGTTATACGACGTTAAACTATACAACAATTTTTTCCGGTATGACAATAAACTACAATACTCTTTGACTTCCTCATTTGAGAGGGATCTATTATTTACATTGATTTTTCTATCATGTTTCATTTCAAAAGACTACGTGCATACATGGTAATGCCTAAACTTTTTATCTCGGGTTAAACCATCATTGCACTAAAGTCCCCTTTCACCCTTCACATGTATGAACCAAATTTGTACAAAGGGTTGTTCTAGAACTACGTGGGCTTGATTCCCATCCTTATGGGATACATAGGAATGTTCGAGTATCCCTCGAATCCATCCCCAAGTCTTTTTGGCCTAACCCCAAATTTCACTTTCAGTCCCCTGGCTCAAAAGTCCTCATAAAAACACACACTGTGTATTCATTATTATGGTCTGAAATCTATGACCCTAAACTAAGATCTCTCATACTTTCATCCCGCATGACGTTAAACTGTATTTCGTCCCACATGACGTTAAACTGTATTTCGTCCCGCATGAAGTTAAACTATATTCCGTACCACATGACGTTAAACTGTATTTCGTCCAGCGCGACGTTAAACTGCATTTCAAGAACTACGTATGGCTTGATTCTCGTTCTTATGAGATACGTAGTGAAGTCCAAAATTTCAATTCAGGACCCATCCACAACATGATTATGGTTATCATTGACCTATGTATCTCTATATACATTGGACAATACCCATATTTATGTGTTATAATCCTAACCTTAAATATTTTCAGATCTTCATAACCCTTTTCATGACTTTTAGTCACAAAAATGTCAAACTTCTGAGAATTCTTTTGCATGACTATGCAGTATGTGCCCATTGGTGACCTTGCATAAACAGTCCACATAACAGACTTGTTAGCCAAAAGATACTATTTTATTTAACTATGCAGCCAATTCCCTTAGGTGGCCCTGCATAATTCAACCCCCTAACGGGTTTGTTAAATGATGGTAACTTCATTCTTGGGAAGAATGCCTCTTTTGTCCTTATTTGGCTTAAACGACAGTATGTAGGGATCCGCAAAAAAAATAGCCATCCTTAACATATTTGTCCCATATCCTTTTTCATGATCTGAATGTATTCAAGTCTATGGTTTATTATTCTTCCCTACGTTTGGGTCAGACCTTCGTAGGAGTGATATTCATCCAGTTCTTCGATAATCTTGTCTGGAAATATCTTCTCCATATTCAAGTACCTCTTTCCATACAGCAAACTCTATACTTTAGAAAATTTGAATCTCCATAAACTTTCACTGGCTTTTAGCACTAGGAAAGTAAATTTCTGAGAATTCTTTTTGCCTGACTATGCAGCACGTGCCCATAGGTGGCCTTGCATAAACAGTCTACATAACAGACTTGTTAGCCAAAAGATACTATTTTATTTAACTATTCAGCCAATTCCCTTTGGTGGCCCTGCATAATTCAACCCCCTAACGGGTTTTTTAAATAATGGTAACTTCATTCTTGGAAACTACTTCTTCTAATGCCTTTTAGCTCTTTTTCATATCATTCCTCATATTCAAATATTCTTAAGTCATAGCTTCCATATTTTCCCTCATACTTGAGTATGGTAGTATGTTTTTAGATGGATTTTCAATGAATTGTGTCAATTATAATCCATTTCGGTAAAATCTATTTCGACCTTAAACATTAGCTCCTTTATGTCCAGCATGCATGACATTAAACTGCCCACAAAAGTCAAAGGAACTATAAATAAAAGTCAAGTTCCAGGTCACTAAACATACATTCTGTATGATTTAGGTAATATTGAGCAATTAAAAGATTCAAAGTTTATAGGGTTTTTTGTAATAATCCTAGTAAAAAATAAAAACTATGCTTACTAGGCCCATTGGTTTAAGTAAATTTGAAGCAGGTAGTGAAAGAATGCAGGTACAAATGACTGAAGATGAAAGTGTTTTTCATTGATACACAGGAGATAGAAGGACATCCACAGACTAGAGCCTCTTCTCTTTTTCAAGAATTACAAAAGACTGTCAACATAAGTCTTCATTTGATGTACAACATCCTGAGATTTATCAGCAGTTACTTGAAGCTTGTGCACTTAACCAGCTTCACTCTTTTCAGCTTGATGAAGTGCCTTCTTAGCATCTGCAACGGCTTTCATGCCATTCATATGAGTTTCATCCAATGATGTATTAATCTGATCAAGTTCCCCAATAATAGCATCTAATTGTTGCTGGAGTTGCACCTGTTGGACAACTTTTTCGTTGATTTTATGCTTCAGCTCCTTCATCTTGGCAGTATAATCAGCTTCAGCATGGGATACCGCAGCCTCAAATTCTCCTATGTTGATTGACAGTTTTACTCTGATCAAATCTTCGTGACTTTTTTGTGCCTGCTCCCTCATGAAAATGATCTGTTTCACCGTACCATGGATCTTTTCATATCCAAAACCACCAAGTCCTAGTATAACAAATTGGGATGACAATCGAGGAATTTTTGACGGTAGATCTTCTAAAGGAACCCCAGATATGATGTTCCATATGTTGTTCCATGCCTTACGTCATGAAAAGCTGAACGCTTTAAGCATCTCTGGATCTGATTCAACATCATCGTCGGAGGGGGGCATGTAATCTGGAATTAACTTACTTAAGGAAGTTCCCTGTCCTGCTTCCCCCCCTTGATTTGTGCTTCTTCACTTTCAATTCCCGTTAGGGCAGAGGCTGAGGCCTCACCTCTGGACCTAGTCATTGCAGTTGATGGCCCTGCATGATTAATTGAAAGATTTAGTTAGATTTAAAGGATAACAAAAGAATAGATTGTCTTACGAATAAAGTACAATCACAAATATTGTTATCCCTTACCCAAGGATGGTTCAGCAACCTGAGAAGACTTCTCCCCATCTTTCCCAGTCTCAACAGGATTTTCAAGATGGGTCTCAGGAGGGTTTATTGGGTTTAGCTCTACTTGAGCCAATATTTCTGCAATGGTAGGGTTGACATCAATGTCCACACCCTCTTCAGGAATTGGCAGTTCAGCAGCTTCTACGGATGAAACTGCATATTATTTTCAGTCATGGTTAGAAGTGTAAATTTTAAAAAAAAATTGGCGAAGGGTAGCACTCACGCCCAAGGTCTTCTAAATCACATGACAACTTAGCATGATCATAAAATTCTTCGAAAGTCATTCCTTGATTCATCATTTCATCCAATGATATTTCAGAATCCTGGTTAGTCTCACCAGTGGGAGCATTTGCTACATCTTCTTGCTGACTTTCGTCCTGCAACCCCTGACCCTGGACAACATCTTCAGCAGCAGGAGGGATACTGGGAATGGATTCTAGCTCTTCTCCAGGAACAGCCAAGTCATCTTGGGTCTGTGATTGTTCTACGACACCCTCCACGGCCTTTGAAGGAGGATCAGTCCCTTCCCATAAATGGGAAATTGAAGAAGCCCCTGCAATCCTCAGAAATATGAGTAACCATGTGATTATGGGTATAAACTCATGATTGTTCGAAGGACTTACCACTGCTAATGAAGCGTTTAGCTATAGATTTCCTCCTTCGTTTCCTTTGCTTCTTCTGTTTTTTTGGAGTATCAGTAGTCTACCTTATAGGCACTTGGATTGGTGAATGGAAGGATATATCCAACGCCTCATTCATGGCCTGCTGGCCTGGAGATATCTCACCTGGTTCGCGAGGAGAATCAGCAACAACCCCGATAGCAGTACCACCAGGGCTATACTGTGGCGAAGGAACCCCAGTTACTTTCTTTGCAAGCTGTGAGATGAAGAAAATAACTTCCTTAAGTAACAAAGCTTCAACTGAAATCACGTTGCAAAGCAAATAAGGAAAGAAAACTTACATCTTCAGGAGCCATGTACTCTTGCCATTCCTCATCTCCAGAACCACCATCCCCCTCAGTGGCGCCACGATCAATCATTTCCTTCACCCTCCTGGTGATAGGAATAGAGTCAGCAGTGGCATATATGATCATTTCCAGCTCTCTGATGTAAGCTCGCAATTCATTGGGGTTATCTTCATATTGAAGATTTTTAGAAGCCATAAGATTTCCTATTCCAGGAAGTTGTAGGCCCTCACACAAATCCAGCCAGGCGGTCTCAGTACCACAGTATAAGCCCTGCTATAGCTGAACAACCTCTGGTCTTAGATATGAAGGCTGTGAGGAAGGTCCTACAATTTTTGTCTTTAATTTCTTCCCAAATCTTGCAGCTACAGATAGAGAATAAGAAAGTAAGACATATTGATTTATGAAGTAGAAGTGATTAAAATTACTACAATGAAACAACTCACCATGATTTGATGGAGTGGGTCTTTTAATTCTAGCGAGAGGATTATATCGGGCATGAAACCGCTTTGCTGCCGGTTGTGCCTCATCATCCCCATCATGATAATTCGGTGAATCAGTTCTAGAAGAGGAGTCTATTGAACCAATATCAGGTGAGGAAGCATCACCATCATGAGGAAGGGTTTCTTTCTCTACAGTCATCTTCCTCTTTCCCACTTGATATACTGGGTGATTCAATATCCCATTTGGGGTATGATGCTATCCAGTGTTTGGCATAATATGTAATCAAATTATGTGCCGCTTTTTCAACTGGTAGATCAAATATTTCCCCGGTCTTCTCTCTTGATGTCATCAGCCATAGTTGTCGAGCAACCATCGGATGTTTCTCTAACCTGACATGTACCGGAGGGGATACAACAATCTGTTGCAGACATTTGAATTGGCGTGAAAATCTATATAGAGCATAGGCCTCACATATGATCTCTCCATCAATCCTAGCTACTAACACACCATCCCTGCAAGCTAGCATGTATGCCCTGAAATCCAAATGGGCTATCCCATCATCAACAAACCACCCGGATGGCAGACTTCTATAGGGAAATAAGTTGAATTCCTTAAACATGATCAGCCTCACTTTTATGTCATAACCATTAACATCTAATGGAGCAATTCTAGAGAATGCTTGTACTGACGGTCTGAAGGAGCTTCCAGGAATTTGTAATCCATTCTCTACATTGTAAGTCATGAAGTGAGTGGCGATCCATCCCCACAAAACTTGGAATAGTCCCACTATTCTTAAAGGAGATTTACCCATGAAGACATGAAGTAAAATCCTGTGGATCTTTGCTAAAATGGGGGTAGCTAACCCAACCATTTTTTCCTCAGCCAACTTTTCCGCATTGACGAAGGTCCCTGGCTTAACGCCTCCCTTCGAATCCCTGACCGACAAGAGATAAACACTGATCCACATTGCCAAGAAACCCTCCAAACGAGTCTTCTTTTGAATTCTTTGATTCACTTCATATCGCCACTTTTCAAACTATCTTGCTTCTAGAGTTGGCCAGAATGTTCCAGGAGCTCCTCTTTTCTCAGGTTTTGGACAGGTGGTAGGACATTTGGGCCTGGTATCCTTGGATTTCTTTTTCTTGGATCCTTTTTCTTTTAGTTCCATATCTTTCTTCTCAATGAGAAATACATTCATCCATTCTTCTGAATGAATATCTTTTCTAAAATGAGTTAATGAGGTCTCTGAACTCTTGAGCCTGTGGAAGATCTTAAATAATTCTCGAGCTGAAGCAGGAGTCTTCTCTGAATCATTCCAAGTCACCTTGGGAGGAATGAATTCATCATACAAATCGCCCAAAATTGGAGCCCCTGAGATCTTGTGGACATCCCACAAACTGATACCTACTTCTCCATGAGTCAGATGGAATGAAGTAGTTGCTGGGCTCCGGTGGCTGAGTATCTCTGGCACGAAGTTATCATGTCTGTAAACATATGTTTTCCCAACCCAGACAGCCTCATATATTGCATCTCTCTTCAGATCCTCGATAAACTCTGTGCAGGTCTGTCGCACCCAGTATGCCCACATCCAAGTTGGCTTCACACCTCCCCCAGGATGGAAGTCCCAACTTTTCTTCCAGCCTTTGGATTGATCCATCTGAGCATTTCGGAAGATCGAAGGATGACAATGTGGTTGAAGCTCAGGTGTATGTTTTTTCAGATCTGGTGTGCAAGGGATATGATGCATCATATAGGCCTTCTCCACTGTTCCAGCATTTATAAATACTCCTCCACCTGAGATATTTCCTGACGCAAAGTTGGTATAATTTTGAAACCACGAAAATGAAAGATAATTATTTACTTCTGGAATAATGACTTATTGTAGATGACCGTAGCCATACAAAGATAGATAAGTGCTTTGAGGAAAGTTGAGATGATATTTCTTCAGATACTTAGACAAATTTGGAAGAGTACTATCTTTGACAGTATAATAATCATAGCCAATGATGTTCATCATATTATCTATCCGCTTGCTAGCCAGTTCATCAATTAATCCGGGTCTAAGAACCATTAATTCTACATAATAGTTGAATAAGTTAATTTATAAATGGATTGATTTTTCAACAACTTTGTGAAAGAAATCAAAAAAATAGCTAAGGCATTAACGCGCGCAAGTATGGAGATGTCGCGCAAGTGTTACATGTGCAGCACAAGTTTTTGTCGCGCATGAATCACCGCGCAAGTCCTATTACCTTGAGAGTAGCGTGGCAGTGAGGAAACAGTGGAAAGAAGAGACTTGCGCGGTGAAGATGGCTTGCGCGGCGAGAGCTCGAGAAATTCAGGATCAGATGCTATACACGGCCAAAAGCTATGTATTTATAGGCCAGGAATCCTATCTGCGCGCTGTACCCAGTGCGCTTAAGGCCTGCACGAAAAGAACTTGCGCGCCGCCCTCTGTGCCATCATGACTTGCACGCCACCTTTCCTTTGGATGTCTGTGATTTCCTCAGAGTCAAATCCTCATTTCTTTCAGATCCAACTCTGAGGGGGGACTTTTGTTGATGCTCCTTTCGTCACAGAATATAAAGATCGGAAAATGGGAATATATTAGCACAAAGTGATTCAACCTTTGAAGAAAACATCAAAAATCGACGAAGGGATGAACAAGGAAAAATTTGCCCATAGGCCGCGCAAGTTTCCTAATGGTCACGCAAGTGGACTTGCGCGACGCACCTTGGCGTGCAAGTGACTTGCGCGACCTAATTGATAACCGCCCGGTAACCGCCTGGGGTCTTCTCCTGCCTATAAATAGACCCTATGGGCCCCCCATTCAGAGGATCTTTTTTGGATGAAACTCGGATTGAAGCTCCCGATGCCCAAGTCTCTTTTCAAAGCTTCCGGAACACTTCTAAGGTAATTTTTTACCTATAACGGAAGATCTAAAGAGAGGGATGAAGGCCTATGTGTTGAAACTCATCAACACTTGCGCGCCTGATTCGCCATCCCTTAAGGGAAGTGACCACACTTGCGCGCCGCCTTACTCCTTCGATAGAACTTGCGCATCCCTTTTTTGGAAGAACCTCAAGAGGATTCTAAAGGGTTCAATAAAGAGTCGCTCAAGTATTTCAATGCTAGTTGACCATCGCGCAAGTACACCATGTGTCGCGTAGGATACCTGTGCGACCAATACTTGCGCGCCGCCGCAGTACCTGCGCACCTTCCAAGACATGCGCGCCCCTTCCTTTTTGGGTGCCTTTCATGCCCATTTCACCCCTCTTAAGCCATTGCACCTTTCCTTTTCAAGATTCAGTCTTCAAGACACTCTTCAAATCCATTTATGGGATGATTTCTTGATTTTACTTCCTTATCTGAAAGGAATTCTGTGGAATATCTCTCAAAACCTAGTGATTTAAATATCTTTATGTCACTAAATATGGAGAGTTCATTCATTCAACCTCATCCTTTAAGATGAGAGAATCCTTAATCTGGGTCTCCTTTTCAGGAATAATCCCCAGTCCTAAGTCCTCCAAACTTGGGAATCCTCCTCAGGAGTAAGCCCCAAATTCTTAAAATTCCCAAATCTGGGCATCCTCCTCAGGAGTAAGCCCCAAACCTTAATCCCTTATCCTGGGTCTCCTTTCTAGGAATAAGTCCCAGTCATAATTTTGGGCTTCCTTTTCAGGATTAAGCCCCAAGTCCCCTAACCTGGGCCTCCTTTTCAGGAATAAGTCCCGGTCAGAAATTTTGGGCTTCCTTTTCAGGAATAAGCCCCAAGTCCCTTAATTTCTCTTTAACCAGTCCTAATTTACATTTGATCTGGGATTCCTTCTCAGGAGTAAAACCCAGTTATCAATCCTCTCCTAATTTGGGTTTCCTTTTCAGGAATAAGTCCCAAGTTAGAGTATTCAAATCTCCATGAAGCACATAAACCTTTATGGACCATGTTCCTGGATTTTCTCCCTAAAGTAAATCCTATCCTTCATTTATCTGGGCAGTCATACATACATAAGCCCCAAACCATTTCTTATAATTACATTTTTCATGGCCCAATTGTCTATTTTATTACCAATACCTCTTGTTTCTCACACCGAGCATGACTCACGTGAGCTTAGAGAGTAAAAGTAATTATGACATCCTTTTTTGAGCCGTCAATCATAAACATTATACTCCCTTACTCGAACTACGTGGGTTCTGATTCCTTTTCCAAAACAAAGGATACGTAGGTAGCCCATCTACGGGTTCGATCCCAACTCTGAAATAATTCATGTCCTTCTAAATGACAATAAACTTCAAGTGCCCCACTGAGTGGCTTTAAAACCAGCCTGGTCATCATAATGACCAAGAGAGTTTTATATAAATGTTTTGAAGGATACCATTGACCAAGAATCTCTAAATAGATATAGATGATTCTCTATTGATGAAGAACCTCAAATACATATAAAAGATTATCTAAATTTCTTACATATTTAATCATTGATTGTCAAAACTGAAGGAAAGCTCATTTTATACTTGGTAATGTAATTAGGATTCACGAACATAACTTAAATCTATAAAGAGAGTCCCGAAATAGACAATAATTCCCCTCAAAAAGGTGTGATGAGTCTGACCTCCCATCCTCTCGACCAATGCAAATTCCTAAGCCTCATCAGTCCACAAACTAATGAGCGCCTACCTTTGGAAAGTAGGTCCAAATGGATGTGGAATCATTGGATGTTTCCGGTTCTACGAACAAACCCGTTAGAAACCGATCAGAATGTTTGAATCTCCCATCTAGGAGGTCATCCCCAAATTCCGAGGGAAATAATTGTTTAAACTTAACTGATTATAGGAACAACAACATACCCAACTCGTCATGACCCGCTCCCCCACTAATTATACCCCTTCGGGGCTCTCAATTAGAGAAGGAGGATGGTGGATACCTATGTTCCACCTTTAGTAGGCCCAAGATTAGTGACTATCAGAAAGGGTGTAAAAGAATACTTATGTAATTCATTACCCTCTAAGAGAACATAAAAAAGAGTGAGATAAGATAAGTAAACCCATAAACACCAGCTTAGATATATGAATAAAGTAAAACCTAGTTATATAAATTTAATGTCATACAAAGCTAATACAACTGAAAAGGAAACTACCAAATTTCCAAAAAGGTTAACTCAATAGCCACCATAAAGCCCAAACATCTCCTACAAAACCACAAGCTAGTAATATCTAAACCAATATCCAACCTTCTCCGACTGACCAGAAACATAGATTATACATACATGGTTTGAGCATAAAATTTATACTCCAAAGTATCCTCCTAGGAGCCTATCATGAAAAAATATAAATAAATCATACTAAAGCCCAGTGGATAACAAATAAAACCAACTCGTTATCTAAATAGGTATAATCAGTTTCAAACCTCGCCATGGATATCTTTCAAAAAGTAACACATACACATGAGATATTATAATAATAAACCAACAAGGTTACCCCATAGATGTTTCCCAACAAGTTTTCTACTCTTTAGTAACATCACACAACCTAACTCATCTCTCTCTAAAGTAATCTAGCCTGAAAACACTTGTGTTAGTTATCGAAACATGCACCTCATACATCACATCAAAAAATCATCCCATACAACATCAGTATATATAGTAACCAAATATTTATTGGGATCCACCACATCCCATATGATGTGTATCGTATATCAGGTAGTATACCTCAATACGTAACAACCAACACACTGAGTAAGGTACCTCAAGCCATCACAACCTATACACATTATACCTATAATAATACTTTGGATACTATATATGGGGATAACTATGTGTGAAATAACCATAATCTATTACATTCATATTAACACATATATAGTAAAACTAATAAACATGCATACCCACATATTATACTACCAAGATAAGAGAGTATGGCTAAAGGGGGTAGTAATCATTCTGTTCTTCTCAACCTATATGTTGGGGAAAACACCCTCCCAAAGTCCACTGGGTATTAGTCTCTCAACCTACATGGGTGGTGTATTTAATAAAATCACAAAATATACATGATATGATATATCTTACACCAACACGATGGTCATAAACTAGTCTTAGATTCAACTGTAGGTAAAGTACCTTAGACTCCCAGCAGCCACTACTAAGAACTAGAAATCCTATAAGTACAAAAGAATTTTAAATATTCATATTAAATTAATTTATATTCAGTGAAAAATTCACCTTAAATTAATTAATTCATTATCCATTAATTAACATTATTAGGATTACAATACTTTAACCATCAAGAAAAACCCATTCCCTTTATGCATAATTAAACTGAGTCCATGATTTCTCAATTGAAACATTTCATTTTCATTCTAGCAACACCAACAGCATGGCTTATTCCATTTATTAATAACAATTAGAAGTCCATAAATCTAGTTACTCTAGGAAATATCCTATTATTCTATTAAAAATTACAACCAAACACATCAAGTTGCCTCAAGCAGTGGGGAAAGGAATACAGATAAATAAAAAACCCAACCATCGACCATTAAACAAATTCATTTCAAGAATGCATGAATCTTTATCACATCAATGGGTAAACCTATATTAAATTCATCCCAATCATCCTAGTTCCATCCCCAACACCATTATGCATATTTACATGGATCTCTCCAACAAAGGGGTCAACTACTATCACAAAATATGGTCCTCCCTGCCAATATCTCATCAACCAACCTAGGCTCATCCATCTCAAGATCATATCACATCGCATAGAAAGGATCACATCTATAATACTCAAAAGGAAGAAAAAAATAAATATATAAAAGTGGTAAATATATCCCTTAAAATACTGGATTAATTATTCACATGAAAATGGGCTCTCATAGCCCCCAACATAAGGCATACAACCTTTATAAGAAAAGAGACACTCCTAGAACCAAAAATTGTATTTCTCAAACATCTAGTTTTCATTCCATCTAGAATTAACTGATTCATTATTCATAGGTTCCATAAATGGTAAACCTAGGGTATCATCTATAAAAATATATCATAACATTTAAAAATTCTCTATAGAATAAAACTAGCTTCATCAAACTGTGAGAAGAGCAATCACAATTACATGACTTTTTTTGATATTCTAAAAAATAATTAACATTTTTCACATTATTTATCAAATTCCATAAAAACATGGAAACAAATATTCAACTAAACATGAAACTTACTTCAATTTTATCATCATAAAATTATAAGAGATTTTATATCACTGTTCACTCTTTTTCATTAATTCTTAATAAAATTAATCAATTATTTTTGGATTTACATTATTTAAAAATATCAATAATTTCAAAATGATAAACAAAGCCTAACAAAAAGATAATACACATAGTATATACAACACATTATTTAGAAAATCAAGAGGAAAATAATTATCATGGTGGGAAGAGAGAACATGTGATCACTACAACCTATTCATTATTTTGATTTAATCATTATTCAGTTAGTTCTATTTCTATCCAAGGGGATAAACTATTTTCAATTTACGATATCATTTAAATAAGATAATAAAAAAACACACTAACTCAAAGGAGTTAATGTTCTTCACATTAGAATAAACCAACATTGCAGATCTTGATCACCTCTCTCACAAGAAGAATGCATCCCTCTAAGTCCATTGCAGCACAACCATGCCACAAAAAATAGAACTCCATTAGAGCATAAAGAGGAAACCTCCATCAAATGAAAAGAAAATATGGAAGGAACTAGATCAAATAACCATAATAGAAGAGAGAGAACATACCTTTAATTTCTATATATCAAAGAGGGAAGCTAATAATTGACCCCCCCCCCCCTTGATGGGATCCCAATATCCTAAAGAAAACAATGTTGGACACTAAGATCATTTGAATATAGAGTAGGGTTTGTGACAAAACTATGGGTAATTTCATATTATAAAATTCACTTTCCAACAGTGATTTATGATTTGAATCCCTATTTACATAGTAAAAGGCCCTATGTCGAACATCCATTGAAAAAAATGTCACCTCAAATTGTACAACATGCATTTGAAATATGTTATAAATGTTAGGTGTGCGAGTTAAATTCCATGGGCTCAGCCACACAATCCATAAAACCCTTTGAAGATATAAAATTCACTTATATGTATTAAATTCTCCCTAATTCTGACTTTTAGTATGAAAAAAAAATATGTATCCCCCCTAAACCGGCTTCAAGAACCATGAGATTTGGAGACACACAAAGGTTCATACTACATAGATATGGGACCTTACATTAGAGACATATCTAAAAATTATTATCCTCAATAGTCAAAAACCAATCCCATAGATTCAGAAAAAGAAAGGGGTCATCTAAATAGCCACCCCATGACATACCTCTCTAAAATAAATATCTCAATCACATGAGATAAACCACATCACCAAATAAATAATCATGAAACCACACAAAAGTAACAAAAAACTACAAAACACTCTCCATGGAAGATGCCTCTCAAGCGAGAGCAAGGCCACAAAATTCCACAAGAGGAACCATCTCATAAACTAGAGAAGGTTCAAAATATCCAATAGGCATTATAACATGAAAAAACAATAAAAATGTTGGGGGTAACGATTGAATATGTATGACTCGCGTTACTAGGTACTCTCTTCGACACCACCATGCCTCCACAACACACAAACAAAGGGACTAGAATTCCCACACAACACCTTCTCCTGGAGATCCTAAATATCTATAAGCCACTCTTTGAAGGTCATTTCATCATTAACATCAATCTCTCCCCAATAAATTATGTGAGAGTTATCATGAAGGTAATGGTAGAGCAATGTCATGTGAAAAAAAATCATGTATTTATCTCATTTGTAGGGAATGTGATTTTTGATATGCCTCAAATCCAATGCAAGCCACCACCTCAAAAGGTCCAACACACCAGGTAGAAAGATTACCCCATGACCAAACCTTCAATTCCCAAGATGATGAGTCACATTTAGAAAATCATGATCTCCAATGTTGAGCATCATAGGTCTCATCATATGATCAACATAGGATTTCAGATGATCTTATGCTACTTTCACCCTCCCACGTATTACTCAAACCATATTTATCATGTTCTTCAGTAGATATGGATCGAGAATCACTACCTCTCTAAACCCAATCTAGTATAATTGATAACGGAAAGTATTTTTGTATAAATTTTCAAAAATATTCATTCTAATTTTGGATTGAAAACTATTATTGTAACTGAACTCGACCAAAGGTAGGTGCTCATTCATGACCCTCCCAAATCAAGGACACAAGAACACAACATGTCCTCAACATTTTGCATGGTTCTCTCTGACTAACCATCCATATGTGGATGAAAACCAATTTTAATTCGTAATTATGATCCAAAATCATGTTGGAGACTTCTCCACATCTTATAGGTAAAATAAGGATATCAGTCAGAGATGGTCAACCTTGAGACCCTATATAGTCTCACCACATCTTCCAGATACTATCTTGACAAAACATCCAATAAACATGACTCCTTGATATCTATGCAGTGGGTGGATTTCATAAAATTATATAACATCACCCATATAGAATCCCCCCCCCCCTCGAGATCAAGTTAAAATGGTAATGAAGTCTATTGAGATATCCCCCTTCCACTAGGGAATATCTAATGGTTGTAGTAATCCATCCAGAACATGGAGCTCGAACTCCACATTTTTGAATACCTAGCATCAAGACAAAAACTCTAAAAATTCTTTCTTCAAACCAAGCCACCATAAATTTCCTCCCATAGGATGGTACATCTTTTTCATGTTTGGATGTACCTCCAAGGGTGGGGTATGGAAATCACATAGGACTATATCATTCATTGTTAAGGGGGTGAAATGCATCCCCTGTAACAACACCCAGTGTTTTATATACTCCTAAAAACCATCTGGGGAATCATAAAATCCAACTTAGTCTCTCCATAGACCTACCTTAGAATCTACTAACTGAGAATCCTCCACCTTTACACCAAATATGTTTACATTTTCATTAAAAAATACAACTTATTCCTCCAAACTCTCTCGTATCTAGATGCATCACCGAAATCTCTTTCATTACTCTACATGAAACTCTATATTAAAGTACAAAGTCACTATGTAACTTCATACTCCATTCCTTATCAACAAAATTTACATTTCTTTGTGTATATTAAATATTGAATTATTAGTCTTGTAATAACTCCATCCACCATCACTACCACAAGTTCAAGTCATGTTGGGATAAGACATACCTCAATCTCTTATGATTGGTGAAAACTATAAAATTCTCATCAATGAGTTAATTTAACCAAAAGATAAATATGAACACTACTTATTCCAACTTGAGATCATAGGTGGCATAGTTACACTCATGGGGATGTAACAGCCAAGATCCATAAGAAATGACTGATATTAAGTTTATTACAACACAACCCAAACCATGAAATGATCCATCACAAAAATCATCAAACTGAACTCCTTATGCTAGTAAACAAATGACAAGAGTGATGAAAAACTTCTTCCTTAACTACTGAAAAGATGCCTGAAACTAATCTGTCCATAAGAATGACTAATACTACCTGGTTAAGGATTCTATAGAAGTTTCAACCTGAGATAAATCTACTATGGACCTCCTATAATATCATGTAAGACCAATAACGCATCATACCTCTACCACTATCTTGGTGGATTTACAAGAATTTTCTAATATGATATTTAAAGGATCCATAATTACTTCCTGTTGGGATATGACGTGCCCCAAGAAACAAACATCATGATTCTAGAACTCACACTTAAGAAACATCCCATATAGCTTTTGATGATGAATAAATCCTAAAACAAAATGAAGATTATCTTCTTTATCCTCCTTAGATAAATAGTACAAATGGATGTTGTCGATGAAAGTCATCATAAAATTTCCCAAAAATCCCTCAACAAGGAATTTGTCAACCCCGTTAACATAGTTAAAGCATTATTCATAATAAACAACATCACAATGAACATATGATTCACATGGAAACATCAAAAAGTGGTATTCAAAATACCCCCATCCTCCACCCACATTTGATTATATCATGGTCTCAAATCGATCTTTAAGAACCAACTTCCCCCTTTAGCTGATCAAATAAATCATCAATAAGATGAAGATTAAAATGGTTCTTCACAATCACACGATTCATGTGATGATAATAAATAAAAATATAAAAACCACCACCAACATTATTTATGAACAAATAAAGTGAACCATATGTTGACACACATGGACGAAAAACTCTACTAAAATAGATCATCGAATTTTACATGAATCTCTCGCAACCCATAAGGTTCCATCCTATACGTAGTCATCGTGATAAGAGAAATTATTTTTTAAAGGTCTATCCCATACTAGAATTCCCATTAAGTTGGTAACATTAAAAATTCCTATATAAAGGAATCATATTAATCTTCCATAACCCACAAAACACCAACTATTGAACCTCCGATGAACATAGAGTCACCTCAACTATCAAGGAAGAAAAAGATAGAACATACCATTGACCCATATGAGGGTCTCTCTCTCCTAAAAACTTTGTAGGATATCAATAAAAATCATAGACAACAACCAAAATCCTAAATAACTCCATGATAACCATTATTGAATACAACCAATCCATGTTGAGGATGATTTTATATGGGTGTATCTATAAACATAGAGAGTCTCCCCAAGAGTATTGTTTCCCCAACACTAGATCAAATTATCTAAATTATTTATACAAGTCAGATCCACATCTGAATATCATAGTCAATTACAATGGAACTAAAATCCTTTCCACCTCAATTCATAGGGGATAAAATATGGTAGTTGGTATAAAGGAGTGTGTAGCTCCCAAATAAAATAATGTCTGTAACCAACTAGAAAACTAGAGAATGGTACCTCATATGATATCAGTCTCCCCCACTGCAGGAAACTCTAGAGCATGTAGATATGCATTTCATGCTCTACGGATTCTTTAACCCTTATGATGACCACTTACATAGCTGCACTATCTTATTTGAGGAAAAAGAACATATTGGAGATGTACTCTATATGCCATGTCTCCACTCTAATGATCACAAGTTGGATCACCCTACTTCTATTACCTTATATTAAACTATCTCAAAATATGAACCTAAAACAAAACACATGGCACATGATATTTGATCAAAAAGTTTTGGAACTCTTGCCACTAATGACCTCAACCATCGCAATAAAAACATGTTTCTGCTCCCTTGGAAAAGTATTGAGCACCACCACCCATGGAGAAATGAGAAAATGAGGGAAGGGACCTACCCTCGGCTAACTAAAAACTCTTCTATATAGGAAACTGGGAAGCTCATATCATAGATATTCTTCAAGATAAATCCAAATGACTTGCCTCTCTAGAATATTTAGTTTTAGAAATCTTTCTCTCAATGACCTATTCTATTTACAACACATCAATATATGATAAAAATATGAATGGGGTGACCTGGAAAAAGATATCTAGATGAAAATACTCCTAAAAATTCATATCATTTTCATCCTCATCTAGTAAAGTCAATTAAGAATATCGGAGAAGGTTTCTGAAATTGATACAAAACTACTGCATACTATAATACCACTGTTAAAGGGAAATAGGCTCTTAGAGATTGGACACCTTCATGGTCAAAGAAATTCAGTTTTTTTAAAATTATCCCTAAGATTCTCCCATGAGACCACTGACTCCTTGAGATCCATGAGCAACCATAACCACCACTAACTTACTACCCCATGTATCATCGTCATAGCCAATGAAATCTAGTGATCCTTTCAAGAATGGATCATAATGAAAGATATCTCTACCTCATCTAACTAATATTCTAGGACTGATTTTGTAATGAATCCCGTTTACATCTACAAACTCTGGTTCTAATACACTTGGAGTTTCATCCCCCATGTTTTGTCAATTTCAATCTCCAATTTGTATTAATATGCTAGAATATATTGATGAACATTTTAGGTATGAAATTTATGAGGACATCAACCTGAGGCCATTCATGTAAGAAGTAAAAATGGTAAGACTCTAAAACCTGGAACACGACATACATAACATTAGTTAATTAATTATTTCATTTTATTCTTTATGTTAGAACCTATCCCAAGATCTACACATTTCAAACAAAGGTGAAAAGAATAATGATACATGATCTATTCCTATGCCTCTACCCCAAAACTAGTATCACTACACTTATTTGGTTTAGTAAACATAATGGTTCGTTCACCAAATCATAAGAGGACCTAAATACCAATGTATCAACCAGTATTCTTTGTCTACATTTCTTACAAAACTTATCCAACACCATTTCCCTACCTACCCATGGAGTATCACATATGCCTAACTCTAAACTACAATATATCCTTGAGTCGGAACCATTGATACCACACTATCATGACCTCACCCCCCACAAAGATTATCCCTCCAAGGCCAGAAATGGGGTCAGGTAGATGGTGATCACTTGATTCATTCCACCAGTAGGCCTCAGATTGGAAACAATATCCAAGGGTATGAAAGCATACATATGGGAGGAATTTCCCTCTAAGAGAACATCCTAAAGAGGGAGATAGGACAGATAGACCAATCAAATTCTAATCAGATTTGTTAATAAAATAAAAACCACGGGAATACATGTAATGTAATACAAATATGACACAAATAAAATAAAAACTACCCAATAACAAAAAGGTAAACTCGATATTGACCACTAAGCCCAAATATATCTTAAAAAACCATGAACTAGTAATATCCATCGTGGTCTCCAACCTACCCATAATGACCTAAAAAATAGATTATACATTATTGGGGTGAGCATGATAGTATACTAAGTAGGATCCTTACTGGATCTTTTCATGAAAAATATAATGAATCATATTAAATCCAAGTGAAAAAAATGAAACTAACTCCTCACCTAAATAGGTATACTAATTTCCAAAACTTATGTAAGAACCTGGACCTTCGTTTGAGGTATTTTTTCCCTTTTTTCTGGAGTTTTTGGGAAAAATAACGTTTTTGGAAAATTTTGAAGTACACACTGTGTACTCGTTTCCCACTTGAAGATGTGGGCTGGCGGTGCCCGGGCCACACACACGGTGTATAGGGGTGATGTGGAGGCCGATTTTTGCAGAGTATGGAAAGACCTAGTACACGTCGTGTAGTCTAAAAGTACACACTGTTTACTTTCTTTTTTATTTCATTAATCGGACCGGGTTTATGCCTAATTCTCATTAAAATATTCTTCTCCACCTAATCCCGTCTAGAGAATCCAAGGAGGCTAATTATTCTCCGAGCCACCGATCCGTCACTGGTTGTCTGAATCGAACTACATCGATTGTAGAAGAATTGTAGTGGTGAGTTCTTGGTTCTTCTTTATCCTCATTTCCTGATTCTTCCTTTCGTGTGAGTTATCTGAGGTTGAACGTTTTAGATTTTTTTGCAGATTTTCTCTGTTCAAGCCCGATTCACAGGCCAAGGTAAAGGTATATGGATCTTCGAGGATCAAGGTAGGTGGTTTGTTTCCCTATGTTGAGGTTCTTTGAGTTTTGGTTGCAAAAGTGCCTAATACCCATGTATCGGGTATCCCGGGTTTAGGATTTTGATCCTATTGTTTACTTTCCCTAGATTTCTTGTTAGATTATGTTTAATTTCTGCTAATATATGCTTGTTTTCATGATTGAGGATCACCCCATGGGTGTTTCTCCCCCTGTTTTTCTGATTATCGTCGTTTGGCATCATTTTCATGTGAGGCAAACCCTTTTGTGATTGTTAGTTTACTTTTTATGACTATTTGTATGTGTTGGCTGCTGTTTAAATTGTTTTGATGCATGATAGCTATTAGCCATGTTGTTGTTGAACTTACATAGGGATTTTGACAGTCGATTACGTGTGACTGGACTACTCAGGGCTGTGAGAACCTGGTGTGGGAGATCAAAGAGGGAATAAATGATTAAGTGCTTCCCTAGAGGGTTTGTTGGTTTTGTTTTCGTACAAAGGACCTACGGTAATAAGACTTTTTTCTTCCCAATATTGTTCTTAGTTTACCCACACATTGAGACCACATGAGGAATTAGACGTAAGTGCTTCCTCAGAGAGTCTGTAGATATCTTTTCAAGACCATAGGGGAATTGACGTGAGAGCTTCCCAGAGTGTATGTGCCTTGTTTCATTACTGGACAATAGGGGTCTTCTAGTTTGATCCACCCAGAGGGTCAATGTGATTTTTGATGGTTGGTTGTGATGAGTCCACCAAGCCAAAGAACAAGCTTGGGATTTGTACTGCTTGTGTTTAGGTAGTCTTTTTGGATACCAACTATGTTACTTGATTTACCATGGAATATGAGGCTTTACTATTTCTTATTGGTTTTTTAATTAAATGAATGTGAATGGTAAATGGTAGGATTATTTACTAGTTTACTCCTAGTTCATTACTGTATTTATTTTCCTTTACTTTTTCTATATTACTCACTGATAGTAGGGAACAAATCTTGTGGAGGTTGCCTACTGGGATTAGTCTCACACCCTATTTGGGTCCTACTTTTCAGCCCAAACAGATTATATGGTTTCAGGTGTAGACAGGGATTGTGGCCCTTCTACCTTAGGTACTTGATTGCTGGTTGGAGGTGGAGAGCATGGGACCAGGCTTTGGCTCGCGATGCTGCTAGAGTTGTTGTTTACGTTTAGTACTTTGGTTTCAGTTTTATTTCATCACGTTGATTTGTTTACTGCTTTCCATGGATACATGTATCGTAGTACATCATCATTATATCCGACATTGCTTCTACTTTTAGTTCAGTTGTCGTATGCTATTTACTGCTTCTGATATTGATTATGTTTATTCTTCCACTACATACATTACCAAATGATGGATTTTTTCCCCACTAACTAACCAAGGCCCTCGCTGCTACTCAGCAGCCTCTAGCATTTGGGGAAATGAACTTGTGTTCATGTGTCGAACCGGGTACGGGGAACCGGTTATGTGGCTCCAGATTCGGGTCCTTACAAAGTGGTATCAGAGGGGTTTTCTTATTTTCTATTGCCTTACTGTTTTGCGACAATAGACAGGGATAGGAAGAAATGGGTAGTTAGTACTTAACTGTGTCTGGTAGTAATTAACTCGTGTACATGGAAAAGCTATATTACCTCGGAATTGCAATTTTCAGATTTTTCATGTGTTATAGTTTATTATATTTCACCGTTGGGTGATGCACATGTTTTGTGTTGTTACAGTTTATATTATTGTGGTTCTATTTTGTTGTAACCCGATGCGATGAGGGTGTTCCATCTCATGCATCATATAGGAACTGGGTAGGAAATCACATTTCATGCATTTTAACATGCCATCTAGGGTGTATTAGAATTTCATGTTGTTTTGATAGATGTCGTGATAAATGATGCATGTTTTTGTAATAGTTGATGTGACAGACATACTTGTTATGCTGTTTTACTTGATATATGCATTGTTATGATGCCAATCTTTGATTCACGGGGAGTATGGGCCCCCATGGATCGAAATTTGGCAGATAGATGTTTTTTTTTCCAGTGTTTCTGGCATTCAGTGCAGTTTCAGAGCTACTACCCGGAAAAACCCAGAATACACGGTGTGTACTTTATAAATACATGTCGTGTAGTTTTTAAACCGTGTTACTAAATGTGTGGAAAACAGAATGGGGTTTTAGAGAGTCTTCGGGGACACTCTGTGTACCATAAGTACACGTCGTGTTGTAGTCAACCGTGTACCCAGCCGTGTCACTAACAAAACGGGTCGGGGAAACGTGTGTAGTACACGCTGTGTGTTTTAATAACACGCCGTGTAGTTTTCTTCTAGGTACCTGGCCATGTCACAAACAACACGGGTCGGAAAAACTCGGGTAGTACATGTCGTGTTTTGTATGAACACACCATTTAGTTTTCTTCTAGGTACCCGGCCGTGTCACGAACAACACGGGTTGGTGTTATCTATTCTTATACACACTGTGTTTGTTCAGAACACTCCGTGTAAGGGTCAGCCGTGGAGCCGGCCGTGTAACCGCTACACGGGTCCCCGAAACCTATCTAGTACACGCCATGTCTTTAGTGAACATGCCGTGTAATTTAGAATTAGGAGGACCATGTAGGTTATCCATGTAAAGAAACTCAGGAAGGGGAGTGGAGTTCAAGTACACGCCGTGTTTTGGGACAACACGCCGTGTAGTCTAGAATGTTACACAACCAGTGGTGGCAGAGTTACAGACCCATGTAATTGGATTTAACAAACACTCCGTGTAGTCTTGTTTTGAAAACATAAGTGATTCTCTCTCTTGTTCCCATTTTGTAATCTTGTGTTTTCTGTCCTTATTAATCCTAAATCCAAGTGTGATTTTATTTTCTCAGAGCTATGGCACCAAGACGTCCTCCTATTTCACGTCAGGAACCAGGCAGTGACCGTACACCTGATACGGAAGACCAGGGACTACCAGTAGTTCCACCGATCATTCCGTACATGGAACCTGCAGTGATTCCAGACACTGGTGTCGACGCTCAGTTCAGAGAGGCTTTCATGAGGTTCATATAGACCTTCCAAGGAGCTCAACATCCTGCACTGTCTATGGTAGAGCTGACATGAGTCTTCCAGCAGCAGCATCCTCCCACTTTCATAGGGGATGGAGGACCTCAGGCTGCAGAGTCATGGATAGAAACCATGCTTTACATCTTCGAGCATCGAGAGTCACCCCCAGATAGAAGGGTGAAGCTCGTGACTTACATACTGCGAGATTCTTCCAAGGGATGGTGGGATGTAGTCTTGCAGGCAGGGCGCCAGCGGACTATGGCTTGGGACGATTTTCAGTGTACGTTATATGACTAATTCTATCCGGCGATGCTGAGGGCCGACAGATCCAGAGAGTTCATGAATTTTCAATCGGGTACTATTTCGGTTATGGAGTATTCCTCCAGTTTCACTGATTTACAGCGTTTGACTCCCATTCTGGGAAATGGAGAGCTGTTTTTCGCAAGGAAGTTTGAGGAAGGCCTCAAACTATAGATCATATCATAGGTGAACGTCTTCTGGTTGACTTCTATTACCCTAATAGTCAACCAGGCGCTGATCACCGAATGAAATCTAAGGGAGACTGGATCTGTTGACCAGGGCAGTTCAGCATCCAAGGATGATTCATTGCATAGTGACAGCTGGAAACTCCACTGAGAGTCTACTCAAGGTGACTCGAGGAAATGAGGAAATTCTTCTAGAAGACGGGATCTTCCTTCTGTCAACCAGGTGGTGTGATATCAGTGTGTAAAGAGCGGGAATAAGAAGCCTCATTGTCCAAGAGATCTAGTGGAGTGCCGATCTTGTGACAAGATGGGTCATCTAAAGCTTTTTTTGCAGAGATCTTCTTCCAGCAGCTAGTGAAGGAGGATCGGTTTCTACTCCTCGTTCGAGAGCAAGATTACCAGTTCCACAGCAGACTGTGGGCTGGAGTTCTTCGGGTCTTTCAGGCCAGGGTAGAGGTCACAGACGCAGTGGTCAGGCTCAAGGAGGATCAGGTCAGGGATATCGGGCTGCTACACAGGGCCGCGGTACTGGCTAGACATTTGTGGTAGAGCAGATCCATCGGGATCAAGATCTTGGACCTTCCACAGTTCGAGGTACGATCTTAGTAGCCTCAGTTTTATCTTATGCACTTTTCGATACCGAATTATCTCATAGATTTATTTCTGTACACACTATGGAGAGCCTTAGACTTATTGTCCTTACTTCTGAGGATATGTTGGAACTAGACACTCCTTTTGGAAATAGAACTAATAGTGTGGGTCAGTGCAAGGAGTACCCCCATGAGGTTGGTGGGTGTCACTTCTTGTGGGATCATTATGTCCTTGAGATGGTGGGTTATGATGTCATTCTCAGAATGGACTGGCTAGTTCCTTTTCAATCCTTTTTCAATTTTTATCGTCGTAGAGTGAGTTTCACGTCACCAGAGGGTGGGTCTTTTCTTCACCAGGGAAAATGGGATGTGCAGGCAAGCAGAGCTAGACTAGAGCATCATGGGTTGGGCAGTGTCACAGCCCAGATTTCCAGTTTATATCTGGATGATCAAGGAACTTCTCTTATGGACTCCCCTCCGGTAGTTGACCGTTTTCCGGATGTCTTTCCAGAAGAATTTTCAGGGTTGCCTCCGGAGCGTGAGGTAGACTTCTCTGTTGAGATTGTGCTAGGAGCAACACCAGTATCCATACCTTCTTATAGGATGGCTATTCCTGAGTTGCAAGAACTCAAGAAGCAGTTGGAGGAGTTTCAAGTGAAGGGTTTTATCCGACCCAGTACTTCCCCTTGGGGTTCTCCTGTGTTGTTTGTGAAGAAGGCGTATGGTACCTTACGGCTTTGTGTGGACTATCGAAAGATGAACCAGTTGACGGTCAAGAGCCGATATCCATTACCATGGATTTATGATCTTTTTTATCAGCTTTGAGGAGATAGGGTATTCTCAAAGATCGACTTGAGATCCCTCTATCATCAGTTGTGGGTCAGACCGTCTGATATACCTCTCACATCTTTTCGAAGGAGGTATGGTCTATACGAGTATCTGGTTATGCCGTTTGGTCTCACAAACATGCCGACAGTTTTCATGGTGCTGATGAACATAGTTTTCCATCCTTACTTGGATTCATTCATCGTTGTCTATGTGGATGATATCTTGGTGTACTCTCACACTCGACATGACCATGCTACCCATATTGAGATCGTATTGAGTACACTGAGAGAGCATCAGTTATATACTAATCTCTCTAAGTTCCACTTCTCAATGGATGAGATTTACTTCCTAGGCCATGTCATCTCAAAGACAGGAGTATCAGTAGCCCTAGAGAAGGTGAGAGTAGTAGTTACCTGGGAGCATCCGAAGAATGTCTTCGAGGTATGGAGTTTCTTAGGACTGGCTTGTTTTTACAGGCAGTTTATACAGGACTTATCATGCTTAGTAGCACCGTTGATGGACTTGACTAAGAAGGGTGTGAAGTACGTTTGGTCGGAAGCTTGCGACTCAGCCTTCTAGGAGCTGAAGGGGATATTGACTTCAGCACCGATTCTAGTTCTTCCAGAGCTGGGAAAGAGTTATACAGTTTTCTGTGATGCATCTGGAAATGGGCTTAGATTAGTGCTTATACCAGAAGATCATTTTTTTGTGTACGGATCTCGGCATTTGAGGCCCCATGAGAAGAACTATCCTATGCACGGCCTGGAGTTGGCTGCGGTTGTTCACGCTTTGCGTTGTTGGAGGAACTATCTCATGGGAGAGCATTTTGTGGTATATACTTACCATAAGAGCCTCAAGTATATCTTCACGCAGCGTGACTTGAATCTGAGACAACAGAGTTGGGTCGAGTACCTACAGTCATTCAACTTCGATCTTGCTTATACGCCTGGGAAAGGAAATGTTGTGGCTGATGCACTGAGCAGGAGGACTAAGTTGCATGCAGTTTAGGAGGCCAGTAGTGAGTGGATGCTTATGGGTCTATTCTCTGAGATGCATTTGGAGGTAAGCGACAGACATGGATAGAGTGTTCTTTCGTCTGTAGTTGTTACCCCTACTCTTTTATATCGAGTTCGAATGAGGCAGCTATCAGACCCGTAAGGCCTAGTCCTACGGGAGGGTGTGTCAGATGGAGACCCTACTTCGGGGTGGAAAGTGGGCGATGATGAGGTGCTATGTTTTCATGGCCACGTATGGGTTTCAGTAGACATACGAGAATGATTTTACCATAGTTACTCATTCTTGTGTGTAAATGGAATGATATCGCGATGGACTTCGTGACAGGGTAACCAAGATCGCCTTGAGGAAATAATGCGGTTTGGGTTGTATTGGACATGCTCATGAAGGTTTCACACTTCTTGCCGATCAAGGAGACCTTCAATGTTGATGAGATAGGATAGTTGTACATCCGAGAGATTGTACATCTGCAAGGAGTTCCACACTCAATTGTTTCAGATAGGGATGTACATTTTACTTCACACTTCTGGCAGGGGCTATAGAGGGATTTAGGTACACAGGTACTTTTGAGTACATCATACCATCCCAGACTGATTTCCAGTCCGAGCGTACAATCCAGGTGCTTGAGGATATGCTCTGAGCTTTCATTCTAGACTTTGGCGGTTCTTGGGAGAATCATATTCCTCTGGGTGAGTTCGCCTACAAAAACAGTTTTCAAGAGACTATTCAGATGGCACATTACGAGGCTTTGTATAGTAGGCCTTGCCGATCACCTTTATGCTGGCTAGAGGTAGGAGAGGCAGCTTTTCTGGGACCTCATCTTGCTCAGGAGACCTCAGAGCAGATAGAGTTGATTCGGAAGAGGATGGCTACTACATAGTCTCGACATAAGTCCTATGCTGATCAGCGGAGACGACCTTTGGAGTTCAGGGTCGGAGATCAGGTTTTCTTGCGCGTTACCCCAAGGTTGGGACATAAGAGGATTAAGAGGCAGGGAAATATTTCAATGAGATACGTCGGGCCATTTGAGGTTCTGGATAGAGTTGGGCTTGTTGCTTACAGGTTGCAAGTTACCTTAGAGGTACCAGGCTATGCACGACGTCTTCCGTGTTTCTAAGCTTCGACGGTATTTCTCAGACCCATCTTATGTTTTTCAACTCGAGGAGGTTGAGTTGGAGCAGGATGCATCATTCAAGGAGAATCCTATCCGGATTATTGATCGAAATACGAAAGTTCTTCGTGGCTAGTCTGTTCCTCTAGTACAGGCGCTATGGCAGCACGGGATAGTGCAGGATGAGACCTGGGAAAGGGAGGCCGATGTACGATCACAGTTGCTGGAGCTGTTTAGGGTATCTTCTTCCAAGCCTCGTTAGGGAAATTCAGGGATTAATTTCGTTAAGGGGGGATTTTTGTAAGAACCTGGAGCTTTTTTGAGGTATGTTTTCCCTTTTTTCTGGTGTTTTTGGGAAAAATAAAGTTTCTGAAAATTTTTGAAGTACACGCCGGGTACTTTCTGAGTACACATTGTGTACTCTTTTCCTGCTCGAAGCTGTGTGCTGGCCTTGCCCAGGCCACACACACAGTATATAGGGGTGACATGGAGGCTAATTTTGGCGGAGTACGGAAAGACCTAGTACACGTCGTGTACTCTAAAAGTACACGCCGTGTACTTTTTTTTATTTCATTAATCGGACTGGGGTCGTTCCTAATGCTCATTAACGTCATCTTCTCAGCCTAATCCCGTATAGAGCATCCAAGGAAGCCGATTCTTCTCCGAGCCACCGATCTATCACTAGTTGTCTGAATCGAACTCTGTCGATTGTAGAAGAATCGCAACGATGAGTTCTTGGTTCTTCTTTGGCCTCGTTTCTTGATCCTTCCTCTCGTGTGAGTTATCTAAGGTAAAACGTTTTAGACTTTTTTGCCGATATTCTCCATTCTAGGCTGATTCATGGGCCAAGGTTCAAGTATATCGATCATTGAGAATCAAGGTAGGGGTTTTTTTTCCCTATGATGAAGTTATATGGGTTTTGGTTGCAAAAGTGTCGGATACCCATGTGTCGGGTATCCCGGGTTTAGGATTTTGATCCTATTGTTTACTTTCCCTAGATTTCTTGTTAGATTATGTTTAATTGTTGCTAATATATGCTTGGTTTCATGATTGAGGATCACCCCACGGGTGTTTCTCCCCCTGTTTGGTTGTTTATCGCCATTTGGAATCATTTTCCAGTGAGGCAAAACCTTTTGTGATTGTTAGTTTACATGTTATGACTGTTTTTATGAGTTTCCTGCTTTTTAAATGCTTTTGATGCAAGGTAGCTATTATCCAAGTAGTTTTTGAACTTACTTAGGGCTGCTGACAGTCGATTACGCATACTGGACTGCTCATGGCTATGAGAACCTGGTGCGGGAGATCAAAGAGGGAATAGACGATTATGTTCTTCCCTAGAGGGTCTGTTGGTTTTAGTTTCATATGCAGGACCTATGGAAATAGGACTTTTTGCTTCCCAAGAGTGTTCTTAGTTTACCCACACATCGAGACCACATGAGGAATTAGACGTAAGTTCTTCCTCAGAGAATTTGTAGCTATTGTTTCAAGACTATAGGGGAATTGACATGAGAACTTTTCAGAGTGTCTATGCCTTGTTTAATTACTAGACTATAGGGTTCTGCTAGTTTGAGCCACACAGAGGGTCAGTGTGATTTATTATGGTTGGTTTTGACGAGTCCACCAAGACAAAGAACAAGCTTGGGTTTTGTACTGCTTGTGTTTAGATAGTCTTTTTAGATACCTGTTGTGTTACTTGCTTTACCTTGGAATAGAAGGCTTTACTATTTCTTCCTGGTTGTTTAATTAAATGAATGTGAATGGTAATTGGTAGGATTATTTACTGGTGTACTCCAAGTTCATTACTATATTTATTTTCCTTTAATATTTCTATATTACTCACTGACAGTAGGGCACAAATCTTGTGGTGGTTGCCTACTGGGATTACTCTCACACCCTATTTGGGTCCTGCTTTTCTTCCCAAACAGATTATATGGTTGCAAGTGTAGACATGGATTATGGCCCTTCTACCTCAGGTACTTGATTGTTGGTTGGAGCTAGAGAGCATGGGACCGGTCTTTGGCTCATGATGTTGCTGGAGTTGTTGTTTATGTTTAGTACTTTGGTTTCAGTTGTATTTCAACACGTTTACTTGTTTACGGCATTCCAAGGATACATGTATTTTACTTCATCACTATTATATCAGACATTTCTTCTACCTTTAGTTCAGTTTTCATATGCTGTTTATTGATTCCGCTATTGATTATGTTTATTCTTCTGCTGCATACTTTACCAAATGAGAGAATAGTTTCCCCACTGACTCAATAAGGCCCTCGCTGCTAGTCGGCAGCCTCTGGTGTTTGGGGAAACGCGCTTGAGGTCATGTGGTGAACTGGGTACGGGGCACCGGTTATGTGGCTCCGGATTTGGGTCATTACACCTTACCGTGGATATATCTCACTAAGTAATGCCTAAAATAGATAACATATAATAATAAATCAACAAGGGTACCCCGCTACCACTTCTCCACTGGTTTTCTACTTACCCAACATCTCGCGTCTTGATCCATATCTCTCTAGAGTAAGATTTCCCAAAAAAACATGGTCTAGGTATCAAAACATTCACCTCATGCATCACTTCAACACATCATCCCATATCACATCACCATATATAGTAACCAAGTAGTTTTCAAGAGCCACAACAACCCATATGATTTTACCATACATTGAGTATCATACCACAATCTATCAAAGCCCATGCATATATTATGGTACCACAAGCCATCACACACTATACACATCATACCTATAATAATCAACTGGATACTATATCTAGAAACACATGTGTGAGAAATAAAATAAAGACATTATAACAATCTACGCATATATATGATAAATATAACCACTGTGCATATTTTAATGTAATACTACCAAGAGAAGAGAGTGGGACTGGAGGGGTAGTAAACCATCAGTTCCTTATCAACCAAGAATTTGGGGAAAACACACTCCCATAGTCGATGAATTTTCATTCTCCCTAAGGAAATTGGTGGGGTTTATTATGAAGTAAAAAAACATACAAGATATAATAAATCTCACAATCACACTATGGGAATAACCTAGTATTATACTCTACTGTAGTTAATATCTCTCGAACACCATGCTTCCACTGTTAATAACTATATATCCTATAAGAAGAAAATAATTTAAAAGTGACATATAAAATTATGTTATTTTCGTTGAACAGTTCACATTATGTTAATTTATTCATTATCCATTAATTAAATTATTATGATTACACTAATTTGACCATCAATCCATGTATATTACCTTGAAGAATAATCTGAGAAAGTCCATGGTTTCTCAATTGTAAAAATTCATTTGTATTCCATCAACACCAACCCAACAGGTTACATCTTTTATAAAAAATTATTACCATTTAAAAAATATAGGTATTCATGGAAACATATTAATCTACCATTAAGAAATGAAACCAAGCATGTCCATCTGCCTTAAGCAGTGGCGAAAAGAATATATGTGAACAAAAAAAAAGCCATCTGAGATTAAAAAAATTCATTTTAAGAAAGAATACATCTTTACTAAATAAATGGGTTACACCAACATCAAACCATTCTAACCATCTTGGTGTTATCCTCGACACCCTCATGCATATACCCATACATCTCTCTATCACAAGGATCAACTTCTTCCACAAAATTTGGGTCTCCCCACCCATATCTAATTATCCATCCAAGGATCATCCATCCCAGACACATATCACATAACTTAAAAGTATCACATACATAGGAATCAAAAGGAATAAATAAATAATAATAATAAAAAGTTAAATATAGGACCTAAAACAAGGTATTTATCCTTCAAATAAAAACAATCTCACACAATACCCAACACAAGGAATCCATCATTTATAATAAAATGGGCACTCCCCACTCCAAACCGTGTATTTATCAAACATATAGTTTTTATTCAATCTTGAATTAACTAATTCATTATTTGTATATTCAAAATATGATAATCCTAAGGTATCATATATAATAATAAATACAAGTGATTGAACATTCTCTCTGGCACAAAACTAGTTTCATCAAACTATGAGAAGAGCAATCACAATGACATATATTTTTATTATTATCCTCAATAATCCCTAACATTCTTCACATTATATATCATATTCCATCAACACATGGATTAATAAATTCAAATAAACATGAAATTTTCATCAATTTCATCACCATAAAATTACAAGAGATTCCATATTATGATAAATTACTCTAATTTAATTATTAATCTAGTTAATAAATTATTTTATTCTTTATATTATTTTCCAATTTCAACTTGATAAACTAAGAATAAATTCATGATAACAATAATATCATGGATATAAAGATATTTATAAAATTAAGAGGAAAATTATTATCATGGTGGGAAGTAACGACATGTGATTGCTACAATCAATTCATTAATTCAGTTTAATATTTAATTGCTTAATTAAATTCCAATATGGGGGATAAAAAATGGTAATTTTAAATTTTAAAGTAAATAAGAGAGGAAAATAATCCCCTAACTTGATGAAATAAATTTTCTTCGACAATAATAGACCAACATTGTGGATCTTGGTCACCACTCCTGCAATAATATTTCATACCTCCAAGGATGTTGCACCACTGCCCCACCAACAAAAAAAACTCTATTAGAACATGGAGCGGAAACAACCATTGAATTGAAATAAAACACAGTATAAATAAGATTTAATAACCAAAATATAAAATGTAGAACATGAATTTGATTAACATGGATTGAATATGGAAGCTGAGAATCAATTCCCCTTCAATGGAATTCCAATTTCATAAATAAAACGTTGATGGAATCCAGGAGATTTGGGATAATGTGTAGGGATTGTGGTGAAATTTGGGGCACTTCACATTATAACACACACTACCCAATATATATTTATGTCATGAACCACCCATTTACACTATATATGACCTCTCTTTTATAATATATCGAAAAACATTTTTCCTAAAACTACACAACCTGTATTTAACTAACATTGAAAATTTCTTGTTTATGATGTATATTCCATAGCCTGATCCACAAAATCCACAAATCCATTAAGGATTTAAAACTCACTATTACTGTGTAAATTATCACACATTCCATCTTTTATAAGGAAAAAAACTTCATAACCCCACTAAACCTCCTCCAAGCACCACATGCTTTAGAAACACGCAAATATTTAGACTAAACAAATCTGGGCCCTTACACAACCACATCCTTATTAGATCATTCTCAAGGATAGAATGGGAACTATATAAATGTTTTACGGTCCTAATGCTATTATGTTTTCAACCTCATGTAATTTGGATTCAGTATGTCACATTCACACCTAGTATAATAAATTCATAGTTGGTAAAACTCTATGTGGTGTATATAAGGGTTTTTAGGCACACAAAACTAATTTTATATATCATTGTATAATTTTACATCTCTATATAAAACCTTAACCATGTTAAGAATTAAATTTCATCAAAAACTACAGTACCTAATGATGACTATTGAATTGGGATAATTCAAAATCATACATTAAGAGGTCAATTATTATGAAATTCCTTGTAATATATGGAACAAACATGAAAGAATAATAAAGAGGAGATTATTTTATTATATAACATTATACATTTGGTATATTATTAAAATCATTTAAGAATAGAGTAAAAAATCATACATAAATTATAGTCTTATAAAATCACAAGTGAAATAATAGTAGAGAGGCCTTATGTTTACTACATTTTTAGGGATTTTTATAAATTCATTACATTACTATATAATTTTTATTAGATATTTATTTGACCATCTATTAAATCCTCACACTAAAACACTTTAATGGGTTACCATATATGAAAAAATATTGTTTAAATAATTTTTATATTAAGAATTATAATCTTCATCTTCTACTCTTTTATCATAATATTAAAACATCATCATTTTATAGAATCTAATATTATGATGTTACTAAAATATATTGATAAAAATAATTAGAACTATTTATTTTCTCATTATCATCATCTTTATAAAATTTCCAAATTAACTTGATCTTTATGATCATTTGGTAGAAAATTTAATTATATTTCTATATATTAAGATAATTAGGTACCAACTATCCAAAACTGGTTTAGGAGATAAATGGATATTAAATTTAAATTAAACTTGTATAATAATTTATTTTTTACATTTTTACCCCTTCAAGTTCAAGAATACTCTTACTATCCTATTAGAAACCATATTTATTAAAAAAATATTTCTAAGACAAAACCACTTTTATATTAGGAATATCTTTTATTTTTTTAGGAAAAATATTTAACAAATAAAATTTTAACACCCATATCTTTTATGGTATTACAATATTTAGGGAAATATTAAAAAAATTATATTTTATTATTTAAAATATTTCATTATACGGTTGTGGAAACACTTTCCTTCAATTTTTGATAAAAATATTTGATAACCTATTTTATCATTTACCCTTATCCTATTTTGGAATATGTTGTAAACTTAAATCAATTATAACCATATATAATAAAATTATCATATAATATTATTTATAATATCTAATTTATATAAATAAATTCTCTTATCACCTAAGGGGAAAATATGATAAAAATATATTCTTTATTCAAATCTGTTAGAGATATAAAAAAAACTACATCATTCCATTCTATGATGTATAATCATATTACTACATAACTGGAATGAAAACTTCAAGCTTCATCCATCAAATCATTCATAGTTTTAATCTCTTATACATGTTTATAACATTATCTAATTAAAATTATTATCAAATAAAATTAATAAAAAATTATTTCTATAACATTAATAGTTGACAATGCTTTTTAGGGGTTTTGTTTCACCCTTTAAGGTATTGTGGAAAATTCTTCTTATTGTGACCATGTCTTACATAGTGGAAATATTTTTCTTATTTGGATGATTTTAGTTGATTTTAAAGAATTTTGTGTACACTCTACATGACCATTATTCCTATAAGTATGGAAAAAAATTAATCAATCCATTCTTTACCAAAATCATAATAATTGAGATTATACCACCCTTTTTATACTCCATAAAAATTAATATATTTTAAATATTATGGTAAATTTAATTTAAATAATTCCTATTCTTATAGAAACACTACCAAAAATTGAAGTGAAGTTCAATACTAAGTATTCACTGAGGATGGATGGTTAATCCTTGAATGGAAATATTTTATGATTCTCCACTAATTAATATTTTTAAAAGGCAAGTATGATTAAAAATATGCTATATAATAACATTTTATATCCAATAATTAATTTTATTAAGTAATTAAATTAATTTAGAAACCTCCTTGAATATAAATATTCACACAATGAAAATAAATAAAAATATTCACATAGTTCACCATTCAAAATAAATAGCTATATCCTTAGCATTAAATGGTATCATCAATTACCATATAATCCACCAGTATCATCCAATGATTATAATTAGTAGGGTTTATCCTTGAACTCAGGTAAAAAAATGTATTAAAAATAGTATGATATTCTCCTGTAAAATAAAATAAAAATCTTAAATGGTATAATAAAATTTATTCTTATACACATAATGAAAATATCATAAATATTACCAAAATAATATCACATATTATTCTCCTGTTTTATAATATAAATTGTAAAATTCAATGAAAAAAATGTTTTTTATAGATCACCCAATAATTTTCTTCTTCTTATTCTGAGATATTTTTATATGTATCTTTGATCTTAGAGTAAATGAAAGAAACATAATAGAACAGTTTTCTGTTAATAAAGTATATCATAATTTAAATAAATCTCCTAATATTTAATTTAAAAGGATTCATCCTTTATAAATGGAGTTGACAAAAATAAATATAGAATACTAACTTCCTTGGGTGTCTTCTCTATTTTATGTACTCTCTTTCCACTATCATACACTCCAAGAGTCAAAATCACTTCTACAATAGTCACACATTATTTAAACCCTATATTTTAATATAATAAAATTTTTTCTATAGAATATTTTAAACACAACACCAAGCATAAACATCCCACGATATATATTATTTAAATATGGTCGTTATAACCTAGTAGTAGAATTGGCTAAAGGATTAAAGAAATTATTGAATGTATTTTAATATATATAGTTCATAATTAATATAAATTTATATATAAAATCTTAGTATATAATCACTAAAATTTTTAGTAAATTTATTTTATTCTTTAAGATACATTTTCTTTGAAAATAGATTTATTTTTCATTTTATATTTGGAATTATAATTAATTAATACCAATTATAGAAATTATACTTTATAAAAATAATATAATTTTTGAAATCATGATTTCTAAATTATATTTGGATAAATGTTTTGTATTTTTCTAAAAAATAGTGATTTTTTAGTGAATAAGGGAAAATAGAATTTTTTATAAATTCTCATTTATTTTAAATAAATTAATTGATTTAAAAATTTCATTATGATTTTAATTTGATTTAAAAGTAAAAATTATATTACTAAATTATATTTAAAAAATTTAATTACATATTTTTCCTTTTATACCCAATTTTGGAATAATTTTTTTGGCTTAAAATCAGAATTTTCTGAAAACTATTTTTAAATGCATAATGGTATTCCATTTTAATTAATTAAAATAACCAAAAATATTGAAAATTTTAAATTGAATATATTTATTATATATCTAAATATATGAATTTAAATCCATATAAAGATGATCACATGTCATATCTTTAATACAATATCATCTAATACTTGAAAAATACATTTTTAGAAAACTTTTGTTTGAAAGGATTTATAGGTTTTTTTAAGCTAAATTCAGAAACTTATATGAATTTAATTTAATAAAATATATTAACTATTTAGAATAATCAAAATTAATATTATTCAATAACTTCAACTTTATTTATTTCATAATTATTCGTAAAAATAGTAAAAATTAATTAACATGGTTAATGTTAAAATGAGGTTTTTTGTATTAGATGTTCTTGTGTTAAGATTAATTTTACAAAAAAATAATATTTGTATTTGATAATTTGGATTTCATATTTATATTCATTATGTAAAAATTATCTAATAACTCTCATTTTATCCCAGTCTTAAATGATTAATTACCTAGGTTAGAAAACAAGTTTCTGTGGTAAAACCTAAATCATTAAAAGAAAACTTTGAGGATAAGGGAATAACATGTTTAAAACATTTTTATTTTTATTTTTGGAGGTTTTTATCTACCATAAAATCCCTAAAATATATTATTTATAATATTTTGAGGAACTTAAAGTGAGAGTGACTTCCCATTATTGTATGGTTTTGGGTATTTACAAATATGCTACTCATCCACAATTATAAAAGGGCACTCACTCCCCTCAATTCATTACACATATTAATAAAACAATTTTTGACAAAAATCATCAAAATTATCTCCTGAAAATAATTATATACATTATAAATCTAATTATCATTCTGAAATTCTAACACTAGGGTCCTTAATAAAAGATCCAAATGAGGTTTCTCTAAGAAAAAATAATCATGTTAACAAAGACATTTCTTTTTATTTATTCTTTTACACCTTAAATTACGTATCAAAAATTCTAATATAATTACAAAAATATATACCATATAATTATATGTTATTATATTTATGTAATAATATTTATCCATATCCTCCTCCATCAAATGGGAAATAAATTTATTACTTGTGTATGTGATAGACTACCACCTCACAAACTGATTTAATTTGTTTTTCATCACTGACTCATATGGATAGTTATAATGGTATAAATAATGAATATATTTGATACATATTACATGATACTAATTTTTTGAAATTAATATATCATCCACTTTCTTACCATTTCACCATTAAGGGAATGATATCATCACTTGTGTGTATGTATGACGTACCGTCTTCATGAAGTAATGTGATTAATTTTCTATGTCCAAATTTCAATAATGGAATTAAAAAAGTATCCTATTAAGGAAAAATATATTTATAAATATCAATCTATATATTATGGATCTATATCCCATCTACCAGAACCCGAACTTCGGTAATAAAACATGTAATATAAAATGATGTAGTTAACACCCAAAATAATGATAATAATGAAATATTATTAACAAATGGGTAAAAGTATTCTATAATAAGATCATATATGACATTATAAATATTAATATTTTTTTTCTATAATTAAATAACATTATTAAAACCATTATAGAGAAGTTTAAATCAATTTCAACTATAGGGAAATGTGAGGTAAGGGATTTTGTCTCAATTTCATTTCATTGAGACATATTTTAATGTTATGCACCATTTTCTTTTTTATTGGTTTATAAACTATCCATTTTAAAAGTTATATCATGATTAATTAATAATTCATGGTATTTTAAGTTTAAAATAAAATTATTTCAATGAAATAAAATATTACATTAATGTTACAAAGTGGTAATTTTTTTAGAACTCAATTTCATTTCATTGGGTTATATTACTTCTTTATTGTATTTTATATTCTAATATTATATGTGTAATGAATTTTTATAATTTTATATCATATTTTACCTCATTTTTTTTGTGTATTTATATTTTATACAAATAATTAATTCATTGATTAATTCTCACTTCAATGGTATGATCTTTGTAAGATATTTCACCTCAATTTTCACTCCATTAAGACATATTTTTTATTATGCACATATTTATTTATATGAGGTGTATATACCAAATCTTGATATTTTAAATCATTAATATCATAAAATTAATGGTATTTAATTTTTTATTTTAACTTATTTATTTCATCGGGGTTATTATTAAAATGTCTCCAAAGTGTTAAGGTTTTATGCTTAAATATCATTTTAATCATGATTGTTTATTCTTGAATTTTCATTAATGGAGATTATTTGAATGTTTTATAATAAAAATAATTAATTTTATTCAAATTAATTAATTCATATTTTTTTTCAAGTAAATATACAACTTTTTTATCATTGCTAACTAAAATTAGAGAGAAAATGTTTTCAAGAAAATATGACTTTATTTCTCTCTTCAGTCCAAAATATATTTTATTCCAAATATATATTTTATAAAAAGGTTTTCAAGAACTTTTTTAAATGTTATAATTGATTTATTAAATTCATTTTTACCGATGGTTATATTTTAAACAAAATTAAAAGGAATATTTTTCTTATTTTCCAAACAAAGTAATTTTTAAATTTTCTTATAGAAATGTGAAAGGAATTTTTATTTTAAAATACTAGTTATGAACGGAACTTTCTAACCATAATTATCAATAATTTTTTTGAATATTCCTGAAAAAGTTCTCATGATTATTTTCAAAGAAAAGTTTTTCCAACTTTTATATAAATGATTAGCTTTGAAAATTGAATTTCAAAGTTAAAAGGATATTTTTCTCAAGAAATTTTTTTGTGGTCGTTTTATGATGTTCTTATTCATCAACAAAAATACTTTATTTTACTTGTACTGAAATGTGGATATGTTGTAATGATACCAACCTTGTTATTTATTTGGATGTTTTATGATTACTTTGACTTAGGAATGTGTTTACATTCACTTTCATGATTAATTTTGTATTTGTATCTTTTCCATGAAACAGTCACATTTTAGTGATCAATGTACATTAAATTTCCCTTAAATATAAATATTTTAATCATATATATTCTTATTTATTAATGTATTTGATGAATTTTTTTGAAAGGGTTATCATTTTTTTAGGATCAAAATTAATAAAAGACCTTTTTAAATGATTATAAAACATGATAATCATATAATAAATAGTATTTATAAACACCGTGAAAGAATAATATTAAATGAAAATTTAAAATACCATGAAGATAAATGAATTAATGATATAATATATAAAATAGATATTATATACACCATATAAAATAAGTAAGTGTTGAGCAAGACATTTCTTTCAAAGAAGAAGAAAAGTGAGATGATTATCCTTTACCTTGTGATTCTTTTTCGGTGAAAGTCCTTTATATCCTGGTATAATAAACTTTTTTGAATTTTATACTTACTTAAGAACATTTTTCATTTTTATAGTTACTTTTATTTCACTTATTACCATTTTTTATTCAACTACTTCAAATATTATTTTTACAGTGGTTGTTTTGACCAAACTCGTTTTTTGTGTGGAAAATAACTTTGGTATGTCAACTATGCTCAAATAGACCAATATATGACAAATCTAGAATAATATTCAGGAAATAGTTATCATATTTATAAATTAATTATACTTTTAAAATCAATAATTAAATATGGTTATTAAAAATAAATAAATGTTATAATCATTGAGACGGTAGGTTGTACATACGCATGGGTAACATTCCCATTTTTCAATGATCATTATGAAAATAAGGTAAGTAACACCATAACTTTATAGAATGATAATTATATCATAAATACCATTTTTTTAATCACATATAATTTTATATATAATTATTTTGTTGTAAACTGAATCGCATCATGTTGAGAAGGCGGTAGTGTACATGTCCATGAACAATGTTATCACTCTTTAAGTGTGTGAAAGGGTAATAAAGAAAATGTTTTATTTATAGTATATTTATAAAAATGTCATTATTTCATGAATATAATATAGAGGTTTTTTATGTCACATATTTCTAATTAAAACCATCATTTATACATTCCATGTATAGTTTGAATGTATCACATCGCTTTGAGGGGGCGGTAGTCCACACTTCCTCAAACGATATTATCGTATCAACGTAAAATAGAAAGAATTAAAGGTATGTGTAATAATAGGATTAAATAATTATAAATAAATAATATATACCATATATATCATATATAAACAATGTTTCCATAATAATGGCCAGTCATGAAAGTTGGTAAAGGAAAAAATGTACAATCATCATTTCATGAGGAAGTACTTCATCATACACAGAAACAGTATGTTCGTTACCCATTAGATGGAGGTCTATGTAAGTTTAGGTCGAAATAGTTACATAAAAATGTAGTAGTATATTGAAGATATTTTTTTTGTTATATAATCATGGAATAAATATGTTTTAGGGATGGATAATTGAAATGAAACAAGAGAGATTGAGAGAAGACATTACCTCTTAATTGGGAAACTTCTTTTCGTTTGTACCAAAAGGATTCCTTGGAAATATTTCTACCCAAAGGTAGGAATAAAGTTTTAGGGGAGGGATTTTTGTAATCTATATGGTAATATCTTGTCCAAACCTCCGTGGTTTGAGAGTTTTGAGGAATGGAGAGATTTGGTGGCCTTTTATAGGGGAGGAAAAGGTCTCATTTGGTATTTTTAACAAAAAGTTTGGTGTATCCAATGTTTTTCCAAAAAAAAGTCTTACATAACCAAAAAAATCAATAATGTAAGGTTTATGGACTATTTATGGCCATAAAATGGGTTTATTACTGGTAAATAGGTCATTTTAGCCCTTAAATAAAACATTTAGTCCTTTATTAACCTTAATTTTATGTTAATAATTCTTACTAATTATAATCAATTTTACTATTATTTTTGGTAAAAAACAAAGTTGGTATTATTAGAAATTATAAATTATTCTTATTAAAAATATATAATCCATTTTTTAAAATTACAATCATAAAAGTAGTAAAAATTGTTTTAAATTTACTCTTTTTGGCTGGACGACAATGCGGGGTTTTAAAGTAAAAATGACTAAAAGATTTCTATATCTTTGTAATAAATTTCAAAGTGAAATTGATTCCAATGAAATAAATTATATTTATTGATAAATATATTATCTAATTAAAATTTAAAACGAATTTAAAATATAATTATTCTTATAAATAAATTAGATGAAAAATCAGTTTCGAACAGAAATTCAATATTTTCAACTATTCATTAAAAAATGAAATCTTCCAGAAAAATTTAAAAAATTAAACCTAAATTAATTATTATGTTTATATTTTAAATATTAAGTCTATTTTTTACATATAAAATTAATTAAAGTTTCAATATTCATATTTAAAATGGGTTCTCCCTTAAAAGGCTGTAAAATTACATTAAAAATATAGGTTTTTATGTATAAAATAAAGTTTGTTCTTATCTTATGTCTATCCAACCTAATGGAGGAATATAAAAAATATTTGATTTAATATATAATATATATTATTTAATATCACTCACCAATTTTAATTAATTTAATCAATAATCATAAAACAACTTTTAGAGCATAAAATTTGTTTCCTATAAAAAAATTCACTTTATATTCAATTTATCTTTATATTCACTTATAATTAATTTTTAACAAATTAATTCATTTTATATTTTTATAAACCATAGTTTTTATAAGTTAGTTATTTCTATTCATAACTACTAATTTAAGGGATGGTTTATATCTCATTATATTTTAATAATATATTATTATTTGATAAAACTTGGTTATTTGTGTAACACAAGTCATCAAGGAAGGTCACTCTTGCGTGTAACACACACTAACTCAGCGCTTCATTCATTGAAATATATATAATATTTTTTAAATAGTAAATATATTATGAATTATTTGGATATTATATTCCCATACATTCTTTGTGTCACGTGTCATACATGTTATGAAATACAAGGTTCTTACATTATATATTCCAAAGTATCCCATACCACTTTGAAATATTTTAAATCATAAACCTCCTAAAAGAATAATATTAAATAATTTTTTTAATACCATGAAGATAAATAAATTTCTGATATAATATATAAATATTGGAATTATATTCCCCATACAAAATAATTAAGTAGTGAACATGACATTTATCTCACAAAAGTAAAAAAAGTGTGATGAAAATCCATTACCTTGCGTTTCCTTTTGGGTGAACATCCTTTGACTTCATGTATAATAAACTTATGTTAATTCTATAATTTGTTAAGAAAATATTTCATGTTTATAATTTCTTTTATTTCACTCATATCCATGTTGTATGCAACTACTTAAACAATTACGTTTACGTCGATTGATTTCATTAAACTCAGTTTATATGTCAAAAACATCATTGGTAGGTAAACTATGGTCAATGGGGTCAATATGAAACTTATACAAAATAATAATTATGAAATAATTATAATATTTATACATTAATTAAACTTTTATAATGAATCATTAAATATGGTTAAGAAAAATGAATCAATATTATGATTATGGAGACAGTATGTCGTACATATGCATGAGTCACGTTCCCATTTTTCAATGATCATTATGGAAAGAAGCTAAGTAACCCCATATATTTCCATAATTATCATTATATCATAAATAAATTCTTATTTAATAATATATACTTGTAATTAATCTCTTCATGTCAAGGAGGCGGTAGTCCAGACGTCCACGAATGACGTTATCATCTTTAAGTATGTGAAAGGGTAATAAAGAAAATGATATATACAAATATATTATATTTTAAAAAAGAGAATTATTTCATGAATAACACATATTTTTTTATGTCACATATTTTTAATTTGATCCATCTTTTATACATTCCATGTATAGTGTGAATGAATCACATCGCTTTGAGGGGGCGATAATACACACTTCCTCAAATGATGTTATCATATTATTGTAAAATGGAATATATTAATCATATGTGTAATAAAAAGATTTAAGAATTATAAAGAAATAATAAATATAATATATCTCATATATAAATAGTTTTTCCATTATAATAGACAAACATTAATGTTATTAAAGGAAAAAAATGAAAAATCATCATTTTGGGAGCCAGTAGTTCACCATACACAAAAATAGTATGTTTGTTACACATTAGATGGATGTGTGTGTATGTTTAGGGAGAAACCATTACATAAAAAATACAAGAATATTTATTATACTTTTTTTTATATATTATTGTAATAAATATATTTTAGGGGCGGATAATGTAAATGAAACTAGAGAGCATTAGAGATGATGTTACCTCTTAATCGGATAACTTCTTTTGGCTTCTACCAAAAGGATTACTTAGAAGAATTTATGCCCAAATGTAGGAATAAAGGTTAAGGATTGAGATTTTTTGAAGCTATATAAATATATAATGGATGAAAATAAGTGGTTTGAGAGGTGTGAGGAATGAAAAATGTGGTGTCCTTTTATAAGGGAGGAAAATGACTCACTTGTTATTTTTAAAAAGAAGTTAGGTGTACCCAAATTTGTACCTAAACAATTCTTAAAAAATCTACCAAACTAAACAATAGAAGATTTATAGATTAATTATATCAACAATATTGGTTTTTGAAAAGTTTCTAGGTCATTAGGACCCTTAAATTAATTTTTTTTTCCTTTATAAAGCTTAATTTTACCTTAACAATTTTAATTAATTTAAATCACTTTCACTAATATTTTTGGTCAAAACAATAGTTTTCCTTATTTGAAATTATAAATTATGATTATTACAAATATGGAATTAATTTTTCCAAATTTAAATCATATAAGTGGTAGAAATTGATTAAAGGCGCGACAACAATGCTTGTTTTTAAAGTAAAAATGTTTGAAAGTATGTTTTGTTTTTATAATCAATTTAAAATTACAAATGATCAAAAGGATATAAATTGTATTTATTAAAATAAATATTATCTAATTAAACTTTAAAACCTATTAATATATTGTTTATCATTATAATTAAATTAAATGAAAAAGACATTTTGAACTGAAATTTAGTATTTTCAACTATTCATTAAATAATGAATTTTTTTAGAAAAGTATCAAAAATATACCCTAACCTAATTTATATATTTTTTTCAAAATATGAATCTTATTTTTACTTATTAATTAAATTAATGTGTGAAAATTCATATTTAAAAGGGCTTCTCCATAAAAAGGTGGTAAAATTGCCTTTAAAAATTATAAGTTTTTATGTGTAAAATAGAGTTTGTTCTTATCTTATATCGATCAAACCAAATGTATCAATATAAAAAATATTTTATAGAATAATATATATATATATATATTACCTTGATATCTCTCACAAATTGTAATTAATTTAATCAATTAGTGTAAAACAATTTTTTGAGCACAAACATTGTTTTCTATAAAAATATTCACTTAATATTCAATTGCTTCTTATATTAATTTATAATTAACTTGTAAAAAATTAATTCATTATATATTTGTGTAATCCATAATTTTCAAAAGTTATTTATTACTTTTCAAAACTACTAATTTAAGGTCTAGTTTGTATCTCGTTATATTTAATAATATATTTTTATTTGATAAAACTAAGTCTTGCATGTAACATAAGCCATAAAGAAAGGTTGATCTTGTGTGTAACACATTCTAACTTGGTGTTTCATTCATTGAAATATATATAATATATTTTAAAAGGTGAATATATTATAATGTTTTTGGATATTATAATACTTTACGCACTTGGTGTCGTGTGTCATATATGCAATCGATGTAAGGACCCAACCCCAGTTGCCCAGAACCGGTGCCTTATTTGATTACATTAGCATATATATAAGGAATACGAATCCCGAAGGACCAATTAGTTTAGTATTATTGCAACAAGATACATACATAAGTTCAACTTTACATAAGGAAAGGAAAAACAACACTAAATAATTCCACTAGAAACATCATGTCTCCTAGATTATGCTTGCATGTCGTTCATAATTTACTTCTTCATGTCCTAAGAAAAATTAAACATAAGAAATGGGTGATCTCAAACACTTAGTACGAGTAAAAAATACATCAGAATATATCATAAACATAAGACATGGAGAATAATTGAAAACACATGCCTTTAAAAATGAACCTCAACACATTATGGCAGAAATATGAGCTGAGTAAATAATGCCATAATAAAACATAATCATGGGTATTTTACTAGCCTAATAACCACATGAACTTCAAATAATAGCATCATAATTAGGTAAGTTCATATATTAGACTTTGTAACCATACCGTCTAGGCCTCGTGCTAGGACCATAAATAATCATTTTGTCAAGGCCTTTTGCCAAGACCATAGTTTGTCTCATGAGACCTACCGATGCATCGAGGGGATATAGAGGGCCCGAACCATAACATAATAAGTCCAATTCATTCCTCATATTAGTGTGGATAAACATAAACAACATATACATTCATATTTTAAATTACTTTCCCCAATCATTAAACATAAAAAACTAACCATTCCGGGTAATATGGTGAATGGTTTTAGGATAGTTCATCCACAATAGAGTTATTCATAAACCATTAAATAAAATATGGTAGATGACATCATAAATTGATAAACCCAACAATACATAAGAAACAACGAGAGTGTTGAATCAAATGAAAATACTCTTATAAGATCATAAAGTAATGTTGAGATAAATACTCTTTTATTTTGAAAAGAAGGGTTCTTTTGGAAAAACCTTTGTATAAAACCATAAGTGAAGTAAGATATTATTTTCATAATAAAATGAGTGATTTTATAAATATAATGGTTTCAAAAAACAGATTAGATATTTCCCTTTAAAATAGGTAAGAAGTTGAGATATTCCCTTGAATCGGGCTTGTATTTTGAAATCAATTTTGAAAGATCCTTTTAAAAAATGTAACTACCAATAAAATAAGGAAGTGTTATGGTGGTTAAACATTTATATAATACTCACACAGAATTTATGAAGAGTAAATAACAATAAATAATAATTTCATTGAGGTAATTAGACAATGAAAGTAACCTGAATGAAAATGGGAATTCATGTGGAAAAAACCCTTACCTTAACTCCGAACGTGTTCCTCTCTCAAACTTAAGATCCAAGAATATGAAATTATACTTATTAATAACTTATTTAAGAACCTATTAGACATGTATTTAGTTTATCATAATTCTAGTTAGTTTATTTTTGTCTTTATTGATAAGTTATTGTATTAAATTCTATCGTTCTGGAGTGTTCATTTTCATTATTTGCATATTTTGTTCACTTGTTTTTAAGTATGTGGAATCTATGTAAACCTAAAAATTGAAATTATATATTAATTATGAACATAAATAGGTTTTATTGGTCATTTATATAACTTGGTTACATGGAAAGAGTATGAATAATTATATAGAACCTTAATGATAATTGTTTCGGTTAATTTGTGGGTTTTAATTACAATGAACTCAATTTTCATTACAACTTAATAACATTTGTAAAAAGGGATTACGGAATATTAAATAGGTTGTATTATATATATAATAATCTGGTTCAACCATAACAATAAGGGTTTCATGACCATAATTTAGAATGAAAATAGAAATCAAAAGCCCATCGTCCCTAAATGTGGAAAATTGACACTTCTCAGATGGTGTTATTATACTAATATAAAAGAGGGTGAAAGGGGGAGATGATGATAACTTATTAAACTATCATGAAAAAATTCCAGTACATATACGGTACTGGATTGATCACCAAATTTTGATAAAGATTGGTAATAGAAAAATAAATCAGATGAACTTGAAAGGAAAGACAAAGAATTGAAATGAAGAAATTACCGCTTGAACCAAAATTCTTTGAGAGCCACCTTAAGAGAGAGGTTTTGGTCTTTTTATGAGACCAAGACTTTTTGGACATTGGAGAATAGGTTGGGAGGCTATGTGGGCAGAATTTGGAGAAGGCACAAGCCTTGAGAGGAGTGAATGGAAGAGGGAGTGAGGGGGTTTTTTTATAGTGGAGGGGATAGGGGATTTCCCAATCTTATATTCATTAATTTATTATATCTTCTCAAGACAAGGAATAGGGAGTTTTAAATTCCCAATAATAGAAATTTTATCATGTGAGTTCAAACCAAGTGGGCTTACATCACTTGTGATTTCATGAATAGTGTATTTAACTGATAATTTCCATATACGGTATTTTACCGTATTTCAATATTCATAAAAAATTCAAGTATTTCAGAAAAATACAAAAAATTTACGCCAACCATTTTCTATGTGTAGAATCAAAAAATGAAGTCCATTTTTCAAAAATAATTTTCTAAATATTATTAATTTAATATTTAATTAAAATCATTATTTATTCTAAAAATAACAGTTTTAAAACATTTGTTTACTTATTTTACATCATAGGTATATCATACTCACACATGAATATAATTTATATACTATCATAAGAAAGGTTACTATTCATTAGGGTATATCACTATTCATAAGGGGATGTTACTATTTGTAAGGGTAGGTAACTATTCACCAAAAATTATGTTTTTCTTATTGGACTCCAAATAACTTACTGATCACAACTGTGTATGTCAGATTTTTGAAATTCACATCACAGAAGTGAGAAACATATGTTGTAACGGACACATTGAACTTAGTAGTTAATTATGTTGTGATTTCATGTGATTATGACATATTTATAAGAAAGAAATTTCCAAAAAAAAATATTGGGTCTTTACATTATCCCCTCCTTACAAAAATTTCTCCCTCGAAATTTCATTTTATAAACTGGGCCCCGAAAATTTTGGGGTACTTTTCCTTCCTTTATTCCTCCAGTTCCGAAGTTTCCTCTTCGTACTTAAGGTTTCACCATAGTACCATGGCCAGAGGAGTTTTCATGTTTCTTAGAAATTTGTATCTACGATCCAAGATTTTCATTGGCTGCTCCTCATAGGAAAGATCATCCTCCAACTTTACCACCTCTGAAGACATTACATGTGAAGGGTCTGGTATGTACTTCCTTTAGAGGGATACACGAAAGACATAATGTACCTTCGAAAAGGTAGATGGAAGTGCTAGCCGATAGGCCACAATTCCAAATTGATCAAAGATCTCGAAGGGGCCGATATACCTTGGACTTAGCTTTCCTTTATTCTCAAACCACATAACCTTCTTCCATGGAGATATGTGTAGAAATACCAGGTCTCCAACTTTGAACTCAAGGTATCGTCGACAGTTATCCGCATAACTTTTATGTCTACTTTGGGCTGCCTTGATATGCTGCTGAATGGTTTTCACATTCTCCACCATTTCTGCAACCAATTCAGGTCCAAGAAACATTCTCTCACTGACTTCATCCCAACACGCCGGTGTTTTACACATTTTCCCATAAAGGGATTCATATGGTTCCATATGGATGATAGAGTGGAAATTGTTGTTGTAGGATAATTCAACCAGTGGAAGGTGTTGGCACCATGCTCCTTTTAATTCCATATAACTTGCTCTAAACATGTATTCCAGTGTCTGAATATTCCACTCATATTGGCCATCAGTTTAAGGATGATAGGCCATACTGAAGTTTAGTTTAGTTCTTAATGCATGTTGGAGACTTTTTGCAGAACTTTGAGGTGAATATAGGGTCACGGTTGGATACAATAGAGAGTGGTTCTCCATGTATCCTTACCAATTCTTTGATGTAAATCCATGAAATTTGATCTATTAAGAAGTCCTCTCTAATTATAATAATGTGATATGTCATTGTAAGATGATCCACAACGACCCATATAGCATTGTTTTTTCTAGATGTCCTAGGAAGTCCAGTGAAAAATTCCATGGTAATGTTTTCCCACTTCTATGATGGTATGGGTAGTGGTTGCATAATCCCCTTATACTTTTGTCTCTCAGCCTTCACTTGTTGACATACCAATCACTTTGATGTATATTCATCAATCTCCCTTTTCATATTGTCCCACCAAAGGTTTTCTTGGAGATCTCGACACATCTTTGTGCTACGAGGATGTATAGAGAAATTAGAGCTATGAGCATCATCCATCAGTTCTCTCTTTAGCTCAGGAATAGCGGGAACACAAATCCACTACCTGAATTTAAAAATTTCCTCTTCATATGTGAAGTCAGTCAACTTCCCATCATTTTTAGTGTTAATTGTTTTTTGAAACTCCTCATCATTAGCCTAAGAACCTTTTATTCTCTCCAGTAAAAAGGTTTGTGAAATCGTTTAAAAAAGTTGTGATGTGCTTTATTCCTTGATAATTCCCATATCCATATTTACTATATCCATGAACAAAGGGTCCCTTTCAACTCTCATCTAGTTTATAATTCCATGTTCCTTTCTACTGAAATCGTTTTCCACCTTATTTTCCTTCCCTAGGTGGTAGTGTATTGTCCAATCATAATCTTTGAGTAGCTAAATCCACCTCCTTTTTCTCATGTTGAGTTATTTCTATGAGAATATGTACTTAAAACTCTTATGATCGGTATATATCTCCCATTTTCTCTATAGAGGTAATGTATCCATATTTTCAGAGAAAATATTACCACTACTAACTCAAGATCATGAGTTGGATAGTTTTGTTCATGAATTTTTAGTTGCCTAGATGCATAGGCAATCACTCGATCATTCTGCATAAGGACACAACCAAGTCCTTTCTTTGATGCATTGATAAAGATCACAAACCCATCATTCCATAATGGTAGCGATAGGATCGGAGAATTCATTAACCTCCTCTTTAATTCTTCCAAACATTCTTCACATTCCTTTTTCCATACAAACTTAACTCCTTTTCATGTGAGCATGGTCATTGGGTTGTCTAAACAGGTGAAGTTCTCAATGAAATACTGATAATAACCAGGTAAACCAATAAAACTATGTACCTCAGTAAGGTTCATTGGAGTGGTCCATTCTTGCACAGCCTTTGCTTTAATAGGATCTACATATAATTTATCCTTAGAGACAATGTGGTCCAGAAAGGAAACAGATTGGAGCCAAAATTCACACTTTCTAAACTTCCCATATAATTCATTTCTTCTCAGATTCTTCAGAATATTGCGCAAGTGATTTTCATGTTCTTCATATCTTTTGGAGTACACCAGGATATCATCCATAAACACCACAAAAAAATCATCAAGATATTCCTTGAAAAATCTATTCATTAGATCCATAAAAATCGATGGTGCATTACTGAGTCCAAAAGGCATTACTGTAAACTCGTAATTCCCATACTCGGTTCGGAATGCTATTTTTGGAATGTCTTCCTTCCTCACAAGTAACTGATGATATCTAGATCGAAGATCAATCTTCAAAAAATACTGGTCTCCATGATGTTGATCGAATAAATATTCAATTTGTGGCAGAGGATACGTATTCTTTATTTTAACTGCATTGATTTCCCTAAAATCAATACATAACCTCATAGACCCATCTTTCTTCTTAAAAAAGAACAGGTGCTCCCCATGGGGAAATACTAGGGTGAATAAATCCTTTATCACTTAATTCCTCTTGTTGATTCTTTAGATCCACTGACTCCACAGTGTCCATTCAATAAGGGGTCTTTGATATGGGCCTTGAACTAGGAATTAAGTCAATGGAAAACTCTACTTCCCACTCTGGAGGATTTCCAGGTAAATCCCCTGGAAAGAAATCAATATATTGTTGCACAACATGTACATCTTCTATTTGAGAATTATTTTCTCCACCCTTAGTTTTTTCATTCTCTTCCTCCCTAATAATTGGATTTAGTTGAGCTATTGGGGGTAAATCTAGATAAGAATTAGTTGGTGATGTTTCTGCTCTAAAGATAATGTACTCCTTATCATCATCGAAAACTGTAACCTCCTTCTTCCTACAATAAATTTTTGTATCATGGTCCAAAAGCCAATACATACCAAGGATTATATCAAATTCAATCGTGGGTATAAAAATGAGATCAAAAAATAAAGAAAATTTATATTCCCTAATGGGAACTGATTCACAGTACTTTGTTGCAATGATACTTCCCATAAGAGTTTTTACTGAAAACTCCCTTGTTAAATCAAATTGGAAATATCTAATTTTCTTAGCAAACTGGGAAGATATGAAATAATACGATGATCTAGAATCAAATAAATCATTGTATAATTTTGATGAAATGATTAAAGTACATTCCACCATGTCACGCATAACTTCAACCTCTGCAGTTGTGATTGCATAAGCTCGACCCTGCTCCCTGGGCCTTTTTTGTGGCATGTTTCCTTGACGTTTTGGACAATCATTAGCATAGTGCCCCATCTCTTGACAATTATTGCATTGACCATTGTTAGCCTACTTCTTTCCCTCACAATCACTAGCATGATGGAATTTCTGTCCATACTTGAAGAATACTTTTTTTCCCTTTAAGCAGGCACTAAGGTGTTTCTTTCCAAAATTATCACATGGTGGAAATTCTTCCCTTCCCTTGTTTCCTTTCCCAGAGTCTTCAGAAGCCCTCTTCATCTCCTCTTTTCCCTTAAAGTCATAAGACTTAGAGAATTCTTTTTATGTTTTGATAGCACATGAAACTATATCCTCATATAATGAAAAACTTTGGGATGCTAGTGCCCGCTGGAGGAATGGCTTTAGGCCATCAAAGAATCGATCAATTTTACTCCTTGTATTTCGTATGTAAATCACAACATGTCTTGCTAACCTTGTAAAGTAGGCTTCATACTTTGAAACATTTTCTTCCTCCTTCTGCCTAAGATTCAATAATTTTCTCTCCATATCTTCTTGTTGTTCACGAGGGAAATATTTTTCTAAGAATATTTCCTTAAAATTCTTCCATTTCATCTCTTTTATTTCATCCTCCTCCTTTGTGTTTTGGATTAATAACCACCACTGATCCGCATCTCCCAATAGATGATAAAGTTCCATGATGACCTTCTCTCTTTCATTATATCCCAAAGCATGAAATAACATCTCGATGGAACTTATCCACAACTCAGCTACAAATGCGTCTGTAGTCCCATTGAATGATGGAAGTTCTTGTCGCATAAATCAATCTAGCATAGCTCCTCCACATGGTGGATCCGGATGCCCCATATGGGTAAGGTTATTATTCATAAGCTAAGTTGTCCTAGTATAGTTATGATTTGCTCAACACTAATCACAACACCAGAGCCAACATCATTATCTTGCATTGGAGGAAAATCCCTAGAGGGGACACGTGCATTCATGTGGTTTCCATTACTTCCACTAGGAACCATTTCTAGATAATGTCATACACTAGATTAGGTTATAAATCATAATTAATAATCTTAACTTAACAAAATACTTAGCACAAATTGAAATCCTAGGGATGGCTAATCCCATAACCATAAAAAAAATATCTTCTTGAGGAAAATTTTACATTTAAATCCTTCATAATGGCTTGTAAAAATGTGAATCATCCTAAGAATATCCCTTTAGAGTGTTGTAACCAATAGTGAAGCAAGGCCTGTTGTCGTGTACCAGTTCTTGTTCGATTCTAGCTCAAATTGATGTTTTCGGGTTTTACCCCTAGATGCATCTTTGTCAGAGCCGCCTCTACCTTCTCGTATCTAGATAGGGATATATTTCTTTAAAGATACACATAATATATTCCTTACCAAAATAAAAATATATTCATGTATTTTTATCCACAAAACTATCTCAGGGACTCTTCCCTAATCCATGTTTTCTAAATTTAGTTTCCATGTTTTCTACTAAAATAACTTTGATAACAACTGTAAGGACCTGACCCCAGTTTCCCAGAGCCGGTGCCTTATTTGATTACATTGGCATACATATATGGAATACAAATCCTGAAGGACTAATTAAATTAGTATTATTGGAACAAGATACATACATAAGTTCAACTTTACATAAGGAAAGGAAAAAACAACACTAAATTATTCCACTAGCAACATCATGTATCTTAGATTATTCTTGCATGTCATTCATAATTTACTTCTTCATGTCCTGAGAAAAATGAAACATAAGAAATGGGTGATCTCAAACACTCAGTAAGAGTAAAAAATACATCAGAAGATATCACAAACATAAGACATGGTGAATAATTGAAAACACATGCCTTTAAAAATGAACTTCAACACATTATGGAAGAAATATGAGCTGATTAAATAATTACATAATAAAAAAAATCATGGGTATTATAGTAGTCAAATAACAGCATTAACTTTAAATACTAGCATCATAACGAGGTATGTGCATATGTCGGACTTTACAACCATACCGTCTAGGCCTCATGTTAGGAGCATAAATAATCATTTTTTTCAAGGCCTCGTGCCAAGACTATAGTTTGTGTCATGAGACCTACCATTGCATAGAGGGACTATAGAGGTCCCCACCCATCACATAATAAGTCATATTCATTCCTAATATGAGTGGGGATAAACATAAACAACATATACATTCATATTCTAACTAACTTTCCCCAATCATTAAACATAAAACACTAACCATTTCGAGTAATATGGTAAATGGTTTTAGGATAGTTCATCCACAATAGTGTTAGTAAAAAACCATTAAATAAAATATGGTATATGACTTCATAAATGATTGAACCCAGTAATAAATAATAAACAATTAGAGTGTTTAATCAAACAAAAATACACTTATAAGATCATTAAGTAATCTTGAGAGAAATACTCTTTTATTTTGAAAAGATGATTTCTTTTGGAAAAACCTTTGTATAAAACCATAAGTGAAGTAAGATATTATTTTCATATTAAAATGGGTGATTTAATAAATATAATGGTTTCCAAAAACAGATTAGAGATTTCCCTTTTAAAATAGGTAAGAAGTTGAGACATTCCCTTGAATCGAGCTTGTATTTTGAAATCAATTTTCAAAGATCCTTTTAAAACATGTAACTATCCATAAAATAAGGAATAGTTATGGTTTTTAATCATATATATACTACTCACACAGAATTTATGAAGAGTACATAAAAATAATTAATAATTTCATTGAGTTAATTAGACAATGAATGTAACTTGAACGAAAATGGGAATTCGGGTGGAAAAACCCTTACCTTAATTCCGAACGTGTTCCTCTCTCGAACATAAGCTCCTAGAACATGAAATTATGCTTATTAATAACTTATTTAAGAAAATATTAGACATGTATTTAGTTTATCATAATTCTTGTTAGTTCATTTATGTCTTTATTGATAAGTTATTATATTGAATTCCATCATTCCGAAGTGTTCATTTTATTTAGTTTCATATTTGGTTAACTTGTTTTTAAGAATGCGGAATCGATTTAAATATCAAAAATTTAAATTATATATTATTGATGAATATAAATTGGTGTTATTTTCCATTTATATAACTTGGTTACCTGGAAAAAGGATGAATTATTATATAGTACCTTAATGATTATTGTTTCGGTTAATTTGTGGGTTTTGATTACAATGAACTCATTTTTCATTATAACTTAATACCATTTGTAAAAAGGGATTAACAAATATTAAATAGGTTATATTACATACATAATAATCTGTTTCAACCATAAAAAGAGTGGTTTCATGACAATAATTGAGATTGATAATAGAATTTGAAAGCCCATTGTCCTTGAATTTGAAAAATTAACACTTCTCAGATGGTGTTCTTGCTACTAGTATAAAAGAGGGTAAAAGGGGGATATGATGATAAATTATTCCACTATAATGAAAAAATTCCAGCACATATATGGTACTGGAGTCATAAAAAATTTTTATAAGGATAGGTAATAGAAAAATAAAACAAATAAACTTGAAAAAAAGACAATGAATTAAAAAGAGGAAATTACCTCTTGAACCAATCTTCCTTGAGAGCCTCCTTAAGGGAGAGGTTTTGGTATTTTTATGAGACCAAGGCTTTTTGGATGTGGGAGAAGAGGTTGGGAGGCTATTTGGACCAAATTTGGAGAACTCACAAGGCTTGAGTGGAGTGAATGGAAGAGGGAGTGAGAGGGGGTTTTATATTGGAGGGGGGAGGGGATTTCTCAATCTTATATTCATTAATTTATTATACCTCCTCAAGACAAGGAATAGTGAATAATCCATGATCGAGAATAGTAATTGTATCATGTTAGTTTGATACAATTGGGCTTAAATCACTTGTGATGTCATGAATAGTTAATTTAACTGATAATTTTCATATACGGTATTTTACCGTATTTCATTATTCATCAAAAATTCAAGTATTTCAGAAAAATATGAAACATTTACCCCAACCATTTTTTGACATGTAAAATCCAAAAATGGATTCCATTTTTCAATAATAATTTCTTAAATATTATTAATTTAATATTTAATTAACATCATAATTTATTCTAAAAATAACAGTTTTAAAACATTTGTTTACTTATTTTAAAGCATAGGTATATCATACTCACACATGAATATTATTTATATACTATCATAGGTAAGGTTACTATTAATTGTGTTATATCACTATTCATAAGGTTATGTTACTATTCATAAGGTTAGGATACTATTCAGCAAAAAAATAAGTTTTTCTTATTGGACTCCAAATAACTTACTGATCACAACTGTGTATATCAAGTATTTGAAATTCACATCACAGAAGTGACAAAAATATGTTTCAATGGTAAAATTGATCTTAGATGTTAATTATGTTGTGATTTCATGTGATTATTATATATTTATAAGAAAGGAATCTTCAAAAAAATATTGGGTCGTTATAATCGAATATAAGGTTCCAGAGATTTTTGGGGCGTCACATTTGTTATTGAGCTAGATCATACCCGCTTTATAAAGGTCGGAAGACACTAATTTAAAAAATAGATATTTTATATGTATTCTTTTAAAATATATTTAAATTATTTGATGTGTTTCTATATACGCAACCTCATGTCTAAATAAACTATGATATATTATGGCCTTTATAACCTAACAATTGGATTAATGGGTATGAATAAGGTTAAACCCATTATGAAATATATATATTTATATATATATATATAATTTTTTTAATTAATAAAAATTTTCTTACAATGATTAACATAAAATCATTACATTTTTAATAAAATCAATTCATGATTAAAAGATCATTTTTTCTGATGAAATATATTTTTCTAAGTGTTATGAAATATTATATTAAAAGAATATTAATAAATATTTTAAATTGGATTTATGGAAATGTATTGATAATATATGAATAAAAATTCATAAAATAGTTATCTAATGGTTTTTAATGAAGATAAAATCATTTTATGGTAAAAATATTTATTATTTATAAAACAGATTTATGGGTGTAATGTGTTTTTAACTTAATAAATTAAATAAATAATTTTAGATTAATTATGTTGATGAATTTTATATATTATATAATAAATAAAATATATTAACATTCATCTAGTACCTTTTACTTGGTAATTAATTAAAGTGGACTCGTTTTTATGCTTAAAAATGTATTTTTTTTAAAAAAGTTGTGTTTTGCACATTTATTTAAAAATTAATTACAACCACTTATAGAGATTGAATTTGATAAAATTAATTCTATACTTTGAATAACTATTTCCAAATTGTTTGATGAGGACACTTTTATTTTTTTCATAATGAAAAGTAAAAGCAACAAAAAAATTACTTCGGATATGGTTAAAACGAGTTCACCATGGGTTTTACTAAGAGACAAGGGTAAACATACCACTTAAAATTTTTAAAATGTTATTTCTTAAAGATATTTAAACATTTTATTATCTATCTTTGAATTATGGACCATTTTTTCTACATTCACTTGAAAGTTTCCTCACATTATTGAAATATATTAAGTAATTTCATGTGTGTCCCGCCCCTCACTTATAAAAGAGAACCTATTATACCCCCTTATTCACAAAAATTTCAGAATTATATCTCATAAAATACCAAAAAAATCATTAATATATTAATTTCCTTATTTCTTCATCTTTTTTACTAACCCTAATACCATCCTAACTAGGCTTAAGGTTTAAGCCAAAGAAGATCTATCATATAAGAGGCAGTCATCTTACCTGACTCTTTAAAAGTTAATTTCTTATTATAATTCCAATAAATATTTCATATCAGTCATAAATTAATTACTATATTATCATAAATGTAATTATACTTAATTATAATCATGGGATAATCATTTTACACTTCTTTTTCATCCAATAGGAAATAAAATTATCACTTGTGTGTACGCATGGACTATTGCCTCCATGTAGTGATAAGATTCATTTTACATCATCATATTTAATGGTTGGTTATTATAATGGATTTAATTTTTATATATTAAATTTAAAAAATAATTTTCTTCTTTAATTTTAATAAGTTATATACCTTCCTAACTTCTAATCCGTTGGAAAACGATAATGTTGCTTGTGTGTATGTGTGGATTATCACCTATATGAAGAGAAGTGATTAGTCTAAATCCCTAAATTATAAGAATGATTTTAAACCTAGTTATAATGATCACATATGTTAGTTATGACAATATTAATAATTTTTATATGATTTAAGCATGATCATAGTGCAAGGACCATAACTTCTGAACTAAAACATTCATGAAAAAACGAATCAGTTAATACCCAAAATGTTTAGGATAAAAAATAATTGCTAATGAAATTATGATAATCTGTTATAAGTAAACTATTTATGGACTTATAAGTATGAATATGGTTATTATATATAATTGTAATAAATTTATATTTATTATATAGGGGGTTATGAGACGTACGAAGCAGGTCGGACCTAAGGTAAGGGTTTCTCATATCACTTTTGGTTCGATGAGAGAAATTCTATATTCACCTATTTTTTACTTTATGCTTCTTATATATTTCACCTTTTATATGTTATATGTTTATTAACTTTAAATTTGTGGTTCAAATATTAATTTGAAGTTATTTATTTCATTGTGTTTATCATTTAAATGTTACCAATGTTGTATGTGTTTTATGATTAAGTATCACTTTTTGTAGAGATTATCTATGAATAAATTTTAGATGATGAAATTATATGATATATCTCTAAAAAATATTATTTTTTGTCTTCTAATTTTTTTATTTATATGAATTAAAAGTTTTATATTTATTTTCCTATCTCTAATACTCAAAAGTCCAAAAGAATATTTTTAAGAAAAATTGGCTTAGTTTTCTATTAAACTGAGAATATTTTTCATCCCTATCTATATTATCTTAAAATGTTTTCAAGAATGTTATTAATATTATAAAATTATTGATTAAATAAAATTTTAACAATCACTTAATTTTTATAATATGGTTTAAATTGAATATTCCTTCATTTTCCAAATGAGTTACTTTTCACCAAAGGTGAGAAAAAAATTATTTTTGAATGTTAATAACATGAAAAACTCTCCAAATACCATGAATACTCATTCATTAAATGGTAAATTTGATGTTTTACATGGTTATTTTCAAGAAAAACTTTTTTCATAATATTATGTACGTTTTTAGATTCTAAATAAGAGATTTTAAAATGAAAAGGTTTGTTTCCTCAAGAAATGTTCCAGTGACATTTTAATAGTATTTTCCTCTAAAAACATTAGTTTTTTTATGATTTAATAGGAATATTATTCAATGTTACCATATTTATTATTTTTATGAATGGTTATTTATTATTATGATGAAATCTTGGTGAAATAAGTTTTCTTTTCCAAGAGTCAAGGTGTAGAAAAATGATAAATGATTTCGTGGTATTATGGAATAAATATGAATGGATTAAGATTATGTGATATGTGGGTCAATTAAATCCTAAAAATTAAGTTTTTAAAGTTTATGTGCTCAAAGGGTACATATATGGTTATCCCAATCCTGAGTATGATATATTAGTGGTTATCCAAATCCCAAAAGTGGGTACACATAAGGTTATCCAGGGACCAAAGAGGGTACATGAGTGGTCAACCCAATCCCAATATATAATGAATTAATTGGTAGATAGACTTGGAAAATGAGTTTTATAATTATTATTATTCCACACAGGCTATGAAAATATCTATGTCGTGTTATTATACTTATGATATGATAGCATGTTTACCCTTACTGAACATATGTGCTCACCCTTTCTTATGTTTACTCTACCTAGGATATGGAAAATGTTTTTAGTAGGGTATGAGGAAGAAGTATACTTTTGAAGAATAAATTTAGGGGATATGTTTAATATCATTCATTGAATATGATTATTATGTATCTAGTCTCTAAATACACAAAAAATATGGTTCTAGAGTGTGTATTGTTATGTAATGTGTTGAATATTTATCTATGATCATATAATATTATGTATATAATGTTTGAGTTTCATTAATTGGTATCAGATCAAGTTTTATTTATTTTTTTGATATTAGGATTTAAAAACTTTAGTGATAACCCTTAGGATAATCCTAATTATATGAGAACATCTGAAGTTATGTTAACGAAAAGAGTGTGGCTCTACTAGAAAATACATAAATGTCTTGATCCCGGAAAGTGGGCATGGTTGTGGAATAAATTCTCTTAAGGGTAAAAACTCTAAAATGGGTGGATTTTTTTATTAACTAGATCATCACTGGTGTATTATGAGTTGGTCTAATACTACACACCTAACTAGTCACTCTTGGGGGATATTCTTGTGTTAATTCACATTTTCCTTATAAACCATTATAAAGGATTTGAATATTTGATGACCATGAATGGTATAGATTATACCTAAGTTGTCATATACTAAAAAAAGGTATCATTATTTAGATATAATATAAATTATTTTTCATGAGTATATGATTTATTACTCTGATTATTATTCCTCACACTATTATTTTTGGTCTTGGTCATTTGATAAAACCGATAAGAATCATGTGAAAATTGAATGTCACAGCCAATGTAATGACTATAATCATGGTAAAATAAATGAATTAATATTTGGAATGTGAGATATTGTTATTATTACTAATAAAATATATCAAATTATGATTAACAACCATAATATAAGTGAGTTTCATAACTCACCTAATAATCGAAAAATGGAGTTCTGGGAAAGTTAAGGTGATAAAGACCATGAAGTGAAGAAGACATAGCTTCATATATGTCAATAATACGGGAATGATATCCCAAATAAATGTCACAAAGGAATATGGAGATGTTTCATATATGGAAAAGGGACATATACCATGTAACTACTGAAGAAAATTACATATTTCGAAAGAGGGAAATGAATAATATCCTAATGTACCGTTTATAATTCAATGTATTATGTGTGGGGAAAATGGGCATTATCCAGTAAATGTGCTAGTGTTAGGACTAACACAAAGAACATTTATGTTTTTAATTACCCAAAATTATATTAATTAAATTCCCTTATAAATGAATAAATGCTTTATTTTTTAATGTAGTTATAGAAAACACATGCACTACATTTTATTTTGTTATTTTAGACCATTATAAAATATAGAAATAATTTTTATATTGTGATTAAAATGTTTTTTATCATCATAAACATTTCTAATATATCTATTCTATTATGACCATTAATATTATTATATATTAACTGTTAGGGTAAAGTCTAGTTGACATAGATGGAAGAACTGATATCCTTAACTAGTAGGATCTGACACTATAATGCCCATTTATCAAAGATTCTAAGGGAGATGGAATCACTTATATTTTCCCATGACCTAGCTCAAGAGTATGTTAAAAAGATAGAACCCTAGAGAAACCATGAATTGGAGAAGTTCATGTTTATTGAGATAATGACCCAAACCATGTTTTCTAAACCACCCCAAGATGGTACTATTATCGCTCACCCTACCCTTAGAGTGTACACAAATGTAATAATGGGTTATGAATCAAGACCCTAGTAGTAATATTTTTTACATTTTTTATATTTTAAAGAAATAATTATTATATTTATCCATTTTTATTATTAATTTATATATAAAACTTGTTAAATAATGAGTTAGTTAAAAATTATATTTTAATATGAAGAAACTAAAATTATCTTTTTTTGAAAATATATAGTTTCAATTAATAAACATATTTTATAAATTCATGAATTTTCTAAATAATTTTTTATGAAATATTCTTATTAAGTAATATTTATTTAAATATAAAGGATAATATAAGTTAATGAAGTCCAATTTTATTTTTATAGTGGGTAGAAAGTGGTTAGTGCCGTAAAAACTAGTTCATTATAGTAAATAAGGTTTTTATTTATAAGTTTAAATTCTTATATTTATAAAATTATTTCTCCAACATAAAATTTATTTTTTAAATCATAACACAGGAATTATACAATATGTAATTTTTCATAATTTTTGGAGATAGTTAAATTTTGGGTAAAACATTAATATGCTATAAATATACAGTATATATTATGACATCATAATAGTACAAAGTTGATGTAATAAATAATATGACTGGAATAAAAGACCAAAAATATATTTCCCATTAAAATAAACTTTTTTTAATGTAACTTGATTAATTTTATGAACTATTATGAATCCACTAAATCCTATATTACATTTTAAGGTTTTAAAATCAATTATTTATGAACATGACTCACTTCCACGTCATGAATGGTATCATTTTAAGGATTTTAGTTCATAAACAAATATAATATTGAATAACACTCCTCTTTGGAGTAATACATTGGATGGTTTTTGGTTTTGATTATTTTATAACTTAGAGTCCAAAACCTATGTTTAGACATTAATAAATAATTCCCCCCCATTTTTCTATATATACTCACAAAAAATCCCATTACTCATAACTCAAAACCAATTTATAATTAATTACATCTCCCTATAACTCTATAAATATATCACAAGGAGTTATTAATCTCTTAAGTTTCTCCCCATAAAATTTTAGGATCACCCTCTCAAGGAAATATATTCTCTCCTCTTCATTTTTATTCAAGTACATTCTTTGTACTGATCCTTTCTATTTAATTTTTTTTTTGTTGTAATTAGTTTTAATAAATCGATTTACTATTTATATTATTAACAATTAATGATTAAACACCATTTAAATTCATGGTCTATTGTCTCCTATCGACCGATCAAAGTTCTGATGCTCTGCTAATGTGTATAGTAGCACTCGGGTCGAATCCTCGGCAATGATACTTTTTAAATAGTCAATTATTTTAAGGTGATTGTATTTCGATTAGGGGGGTTGGTTTGCATATCTTAATTGAAATTACTGATTGACTATAATTGATTTAACAAATTGATAAATATTGGGGTTCGTTCATTATTAGGGATTTAAACTTGTGATATCCTTGAGCTTTGCTTTATATTCCATTTAAATTAACACCCCCTTCACAAGATAACGTTGATTGGAATTTCTAAGTGTTAAGGCTTTAATCCAAGACTTAACCTAACATAGGGTTCTAATCATTACCATTAATTGTATATGGTAGTGTATTTATGGTTCCAATAATCCATGGAAACCACATGTTAAACAAAATATCTCATTAATCCATGACATGTTAAGTCCGACATACACAATGTTAGATTAACGAATACTCATCGAGAAAATACTTTCAATCACTTAACATTCCTAAATTTTGACTCACCCAAATGAAATATTTACTCATCCATTTGGGTGTTTAATAATCTGGTAATAATTATTATGATGATAAATTAAGAATATAAGAAAAATAAAAGGATAAGAAAAGAGTGGTGCGCCGAACACACACACACGAACAATGATGAGAATTAAAAAAACCGACTTTCGATTGAATGAGGTAGCAAAAGAAGAGAATGTGATTTGACTATATTTAAACTATTTTAAGAAAATTAAAATTAATCTACAGAATGTGGATGAGAATAAGAGATATTGAAGAAGAAACTTGCATTAAAACAGAATTACAAAACACAATCTTACAAGATTACAAACGAAGAACAATAAAAAAGTGAAAGGAAACAAAGAGAGGAGAAAGGGTATCTCAAGTGAAAACTTGAGTATGGAAGGTCCTCCCAAGACTTTTTAAAGGGTTTTTTCGTGCCAATTTGTGATCCTCTCTTCTAAAATGCCAACCCCATTGTAGGATAGGAGGGGATGCATTTATAGCCAAAGGAAGTGGACTCTTTTCATTCCCAATCTATCCCTCCACTTGCATTGCCATGTTGGCTATTAAGACAGACGAATCTTGAGATATATTCTTCTTCAATGTTTTATATAATAAATTTGGTCGACCTATCTCAAAATATTGAGCCATTTGGACCTATAGAGCCAACGTTATGGCCGGTTGATTAAACAATTTTAATGTGTCCATTTCAATCCGGTATTTTTTTAATTCCAAAATGTGAAATTGTTTTTGAATAGGAATATTCCTTCAAAGATGAATTATTTCTTAAAAAACTTCATCCAACTATATCTCCTCTTTCACAATGAAAAATCTTAGATTGATTGGATTCTTACATCATTATATATGTCATGCATACTGTACTGACTTTATTTCTCATCCAGAATGGTGGGCTGGACTTCAAAGCATATGTTGGGACCCTTTTTCATATATTTGGGCCCTCAATGTTTTACCCATGATGCTCTTTGATAATTACGAGCACATGGTGGAGTTTCACAAAATATGGGATTCGAGAGTGAGACTAGTAACTCAATAATCATGGATGGTCCATTTTCTTCACAAATTCTTTGGGTCATTTTGTGTGGTCAATATGAGCCTTCAAATGGAAGCATTAGCCCATGATCCCTTCTAATGAAATGGTGTATATTAAATTAGGAATCCTAAAAAACAATAACTACACAATTTGGATAAGTAGGGTGATATTTATAAATGAAATAGTAAACTGACTCAATTGGACTACTTCTAAAAATGCTCAAAAATTATACTTAGTATTAAAATATTAATATTTCATACACATTAAGCACATTTCATATAAAATCAGTAAAGAGAGTTTATAATAAGTCAAGGAAATATTAATAACATCAACTTCCCAACACTTATCATTGTTCATGTCCTCATGTGCAACAAATATAAACACATAACAAAATCATTTTCACTAACCAACAAATATTAAAATTTTGTTTTCTCCAATCAGGGGAGGTTTAGACTGTTTCACTCATCCGTTTTGAATTCCATCACAAGTTATTATAGAAACAATGTTCCAAAATTAATTCATTTTTTTCATGCTCAAATTTAGAAATGGACAATCTAGACACTCAAAGCTCACATCTCTCAAGATGATAAAATTAATTTGTCTAGGTTCACTCTTTCACCAACCAAAAGTGAAAATCATAGAGTTTGAAAGAGTTCTCAGCTTCCAATACATATCCAAAGTGCACAAGAATCAAGAGGTCTTTTTAAGGGGTTTTTCTTTGGCTATGGGATGGTAGGAATATAATGTCCAAGAGAGAGAATAAGAGGGTTAAAACACCAACATATAAAAAGAAATGCCTTTTTTTTAAGTAAAACATAGAAGGAAATGAAAACACATATTTACAAGGGAATGATTGTGTGAAGAAAGACACAATATAGGAAGAAAATTTGAAGGGGATGAGAAGATGAAATATTTACAAACCACAAAACTTCTCCCAATGACATAAGAATATAATGCAAGTGTTCTTTATTTTTTCTTTCTTTTTTTCTTTTTTCGAATGTTGAACTTGAAAAATATCTCACACTCATATCACAACCCATGATTGATCTCCTCATGACATTAATTGTAATAATTATAACAAGATCAAAGGTTGAGGAAGAGTTATTTTTGACCTACCCAAGAAACCACCCATTTTTTTTATTTCTTTTTTTGAACCCTTGTTAAAAATATTTACAAAATTACATAAATGAAAGTACATTACATTCCCCAAAAAACACTAAATGAAAACCTCTCCCCCACATTGAAATCGATGCTTTCCCTCAAGAATATAATTACATGGTGAAATCAAAAAAGGGTACCCATAATGAAATCCACCCCCACACTTAAATTCCAAATAATTATGCAATGAAAATCCATGTTGATATTGGGTGGGAAAAGGTATTGGGCTGGTAATGTGGCTATCAAAGAAAAAGTTTTCATAGGATCAATGTGGATTTCAAAAGGAGGATTAATTTAAGGGAAATGGGAGGCTATTTGGCTATTATGATTCTCTTGTGGTTCAAAAAAATGCCTTTATCATATTAATTCACAATAAAGTAGGAAATTCAGCTTGAAGGTCCAAAAACCCAAGACTCACAAATGGGGGTGAAAACACACATTTTGAAATGATGGCCATAGGTGGCCTTGGCATGAAATCAAATGTTGTTCCTCACGGTTTGGGAAAAGAATTTTCCAAATTAAAAATTGAGCATTAAAAATTTGTTAATTTTGACAAAAACTGCTTTATCCAAAGACATGATGAAAATATAAAACTTTTGAGTTGAAACCATGTCTTTTGACTTCCCAAAATGGTTGGACAAAATTTGAAAATTGAAGGTGAGTATGTATGACTCTTTTTCTTTTTTTTACATTTTTTTTTATTTTTTTAGTTTTTTAAGTGTTCTTTAAAATATACACCCACACAAAAGAGAAAGAGAAAAAGAATGTTTTGATGAATAAAGTGGTAAAAAATTAAATATAGAGGAAGAAGAAGAAATATTAGAGAGAGGAAGAGATAGAGAGAGAGTTAAAGGGAAAGAGGTTCCCCCTGGTTTGGATTTGGCGGGTCGCCATCTCCATCTAGTGGTGGGTCAATTGCAGAAGGTGGGGATCCAGTGGAATTTGAGGTGGTTCTAGGATTGTGCGTCCTCTCATGGTGATGCTTTAACTGATGTTTGTTAACCGTGACTTCCCTTTTAGAAGAGGGGTCTTGGACTTGCACTACACCAAATGGGTAAACATTAGTAATAACAAAAGGACATTCCCAATGAGAATTAAGCTTACCTGGGTGAAGCCAAAATCAAGAATTAAATATCATTACCTTATCACATTTATGGAATACCTTTCATCGGATGTTTTTATCATGGAGAACCTTAGGCTTTTCTTTGTACATATTGGAATTCTCATAGGATTCAAGTCGAAGCTCCTCCAGTTCAGCCAATTGCAACAATATTTCTTCGCCAGATTTTTCGCAATCAAAATTACAGGTTTTCACAGCCCCAAAAGTCTTATGTTGGATTTAAACTGGTAGATTACATGCTTTACAAAAAACTATCCTACAAGGATACATCCTATTGGGTGTTTTATAGGTAGTTCGATAATCCCAAAGTGCTTCAGCAAGTCTTTCAGGCCAGTCTTTTCTGCTGGGTTTTACAATTCACTCAATAACTCTTTTCACTTCTCTGTTAGAAAGTTCATCCATTCCATTTGTTTGTGGTGCTATTAAGTTGAAGTTTTATGTACAAACTCATTCTTTTTCAAAAGAGATTCCATGGTTCTATTGCAAAAATGGGTTCCTAAGTCACTTATCAATGCACGAGGTGTGCCAAATCAGTGGAAGATGTGTGTCTTTAGAAACTTACTAACATTAGCTGAATCATCCTTTCTAGTGGGCTTGGCCTCGACCCAACATGAAACATAATCCACTGCAATAAGGATGTATGAGAATCCATTGTAAGGTGGAAATGGTCCCATAAAATCGATACCCCAAACATCGAAGATCTCACAAAAAATTAAAGGCTTTTGGGGCATTTCATTTATCTTGGAAATTGTGCCAAACCATGGGCAAGTGAGACATGATTGACAGAACTCATGTCAGTCCTTGAAGAGTGAAGTCCAAAAGAATCCAGAGTCTAGAAACTTTCGGGAGGTCTTTTGTGGTCCAAAGTGTCCACCACCAGTCATTGACTGACAGAATTCTAATATGGATGAATTTTCATTTTCATCGAAACATCTTTTTATTACCATGTTAGCCCCAGTTTTCCAAAGTTTATTTTCTTCCCAAAAATAGTATTTTGAATCACTTTTCAACTTCATTTTTTGTGCTTTTGAAACATTTTCAGGAAAAACACCAGAAACCAAGTAATTTACAATTGGGGAATAAGATGGTAACTTTTGAGTGAGAGATGAAAGGTGCTCACTGGGGAATTCAGGATCGATGATTTCAGAATGAGAAGAATTAGAAATTCTACTCAAGTGATCAGCCACATGGTTTTCTTTTCCTGGTTTATCTTTGATTTCAAGGTCAAACACTTTGATCATTAGGATCTATCTTGTTAACTTCGGTTTGGAATAACGTTTATTGAGTAAGAACATTATAGTAGAATGGTCTATGAAGATGATGATTTTGGCACCTAAGAGATAGGGCTGGAATTTATCTATGGAAAAAACCACTGCTAAAAGTTCTTTTTTAGTGACAGTGTAGTGAGATTGAGTTTCATCCAAAGTTTTTGAGGCATAATAGATGACATGAGGAATCTTTTCTCTTCTTTGACCAAGAACAGCCCCAACGGATCAATCAAAAGCGCCACACATCAACTAAAAGGTTAAGGACCAACATGGGGGGTCGGATTATTAGGGAAAATGCTAGAGCAGTTTTGAGTTCAACAAAGGCTCTCTTGCAAACATCATCGAAATGGAAAGGGTCATCATTTTGTAGAAACTGAGTGATTGGGAGGGAAATTTTACTGAATTTATGGATGAATCTTTAATAGAAACCGTCATGACTGAGAAATGAATGGATGTCTCGAACAGAAGTGGGTTGAGGAAGTGATTGGATCACTTCAATTTTGGAAGTATCAACTTCAATACCATATTTTGAAACTATGTTCCCTAGAACAATCTCTTTTGCAACCATGAAGTGAAACTTTTCAAAATTTAACACAAGGTTTCACTTTACACACTTTCGAAGGACTAGAGAGAGTGAATTCAAACAAGATTCAAATCACTAACCATAAATGGTGAAGTCATCCATGAATACTTCCATGAAGTGAACAATGAATTCCGAAACTTTACTCATCATACACCTCTGGAATGTTGCAGGATCATTGCAAAGGTGAAAAGGCATTCTTCTTTATGCATATGTTCCAAAGGGGCTTGTGAAAGTAGTCTTTTCTGGGTCATGAAATGCGATTGAGATTTGGAAGTAGCAAGTGTATCAATCAAGAATGCAATAGTGTGACTTTCCAGCTAATCGTTCCAGCATTTGATCAATGATGGAAGAGGGTAGTGATCTTTTCTTGTTTCAATATTTAATTTCCTATAGTCGATGCACACATTCCATTTGTTCTTCACCCGAGTTATGACTACCTCTCCGTGTTCATTTGTGACAACAGTTATCCCAATCTTCTTAGGTACAACTTGAATTGGGATAACCCATTCACTATCAGAAATTGGGTAGATAATACCATCTTGAAGAAGTTTGGTGATCTCTTACCTAACTACCTCATGTATGAGTGGATTGAGTCTTTTTTGTGGCTGTCTAATTGGTTTGGATGACACCTCAAGATGGATGTGATGCATGAAAATGGCAGGATTGATTCCTGGGATGTCATATACAGTCCAACCTATGGCATTTCTGCTTTCCTCTAACACATGATCAAGTTTGGACTCTTTGGTTTTAGTAAGTGAAGAAAATATAATGATAGGATAAGAGTGATCATTGAAAAGGAATGCATATTTCAGGTGTTTGGGAAGAGGTTTTAGATCAGTCTCATCTTTCATTTTAGTTTTAGACAACTCAAGAATGGAATAAGGGACTTTAGTTGCTGCAGATTAATTTTCCTTAACACTTTCCAAGGTGAAGCTGTAGAGATCAGAGATGATGTGGGATTCAATAGATTTTTCAAGATCCCATATATTGATAGAGTCTATGAATGAAAGTTCCACATCCACTTCACCATTTATGACTTTGTTAATCATGGTGTAGATTTCACAAGATCCTTTGTCATTAGAACATGAAGAACATGGTGGATTGGGGTTCGATTGACTCTTAGAAGTGTCCTCAGAAGCATGGATTGAAAATGAAGAGTGATCCTCATATGGGAATCCCATGGCTTGGAAAATTTTGAACTTGACAAGTTGGTCACTGAATTCCATGGATACGATGCCTGAATGGACATCAATCTTGGTTCTCACAGTCATGAGGAATGGTCTTCCTAGAATTAGGGTAGATCGAGAAGAGTTCATCTCACCTTCCATGTCATGGAAATGGACATCAGCATGGAAGATAAGATCATTGACTCAGATAAGGATATCCTCAATTATTCCCTCAAGACTTGTTGTGCTTCTATTGGATAAATGAATGAAAACACCTGTTGGATGTAAGGGACCTAGACCAAGGTTGGATAAGATGGATTTGTTAATGACATTAAATGAGCCTCCTAAGTCTATGAGTGCATCATCGAAGTAGGAACTTCTAATTTGGCAAGGAACCATAAAGGTCCCTGGATCATTGCACTTTATGGGAATAGACTACTAGGTGGAAACATTTTCGAAGGTCCTAAGTTTCCTCTTGTGGGTACACAAATCCTTGAGAAAATTGGCATACTTAGGAATTTTTTTATGGCATATAAGAGGGGAATGTTGATTTCAACACATCAAAACATGTCAACCATTTCAGGATTAGGTTAAAAGGACTTCCCTGGTTTAGAAACAGATTGAGGAAAAGAAATAGGATTCCTAAGTTGAATGGAAGGAGGTGAGGGAATGGATTCAGGTTTCTTTTCAAGTTTCTTTATCTTTTCATTTTCTAGTTCAACATTCAAAGGAGGTTTAGAGGACTTAGCTTGAGGCATAGAAATTTTCTTTCGCTATATGAGTGCAATTGCACTTAAATTACCCTTGGGTTTGGGTAATGGTTGAGCTGGGAGTTGGGATGAATTGGATGGTTGCTGCTGACTAAGGTGGGATGCAAGTTGGCCAATTTGGGTTTCAATGTTTTTGAGGCTTGAACGGGTGAAGGAGGAAAGATCTTCTGCTGCACTTTCCCATGGTTTCTTGGAAGAAGAGGCTTGTACCATATTGGTATTACCTAGATTTTCGTTCTTAGGAAAGTGATTCTATTGGTTTTGGAATTAGGAAGGCTCACTAGGATAATGGAATCCAAGAAAAGGATTGTTCCTTTGAGGTTGAGGAATAAAAGGATAACGTTGTTGGAAGTTACCAACGCCTTGAACATATTGAAACTGTTTTGGATTTTGTGGAGGTAATTGAGGGGGGATGAGATATGGGATTACCATACCTAAGGCCTTGGTTATTGGAAGAAGAGAAGGGATCGGAGTGAGGTTGGTTGAAGTTTCTAACAAACTGACTTGATAGTTTAGGGTTGGTGTTCCACTAAGCATATGTTGTATTGAGCTCTATTGGTCTAGATGAATCAGATTGACCCTCTTGAAGTTGTTGACATGTGTTAGTTGGATGAGATGGAGAGTTGCAGATTCCACAGTTTCTGACAGGACTAGGAAACATTGATTGTGGAGAAGATGAGGTTGGGGATTTGGTAGCCACAACTAGTTGTCGCAGAAGACCTGTAAGTTCACTCATCCAGTCGGTCATCTTGTTCGGCTCAATTTATTGATTATCTTGGGCTTGTTTTACATGAGCATGTTCTCATGTATGGAATGGTTGTGTGAATGCATCCATGTTACTTATCAGATCTCTTGTTGTTGTAGGAGTTTTATCAACAAGAGCACCGCCACATGCGACATAAATGAGAGTTCTCTCTATAGACAATAACCCCTCCTAGAGGTATTGGATCAAGATTTGGTCAGGAATTTGGTGGTGTGGGCCGTTTGAAATAATATTTTTGAACCTCTCCCAGTACTCATGGAGTGATTCACTTGGGAACTATCAGATAACACTTTTATCCTTTTGGATAGAAGCAGTACAAGAAGCAGGAAAGAGTCACTTCATGTCATTCCATGTGGTTATGGAACTAGGAGTTAGGTAGTAAATCCATGACTTAGCAGCGTTAGCTATGGAGAAAGGGAACGCTCAAAGGTTTATTTGTTCCTCAAAAACCCCTTGAGGCTTCATGGTAGAGCACACTACTTGAAACTCTTTAAGGTGGAGATGTGGATCCTCACCGGCTAGCCCATGGAAATTAGGAAGAAGATGAATCAAACCCGATTTGATTCAAACTCATCCTCTATGTTTGGATATTGAATACCAAGGGGTTGGTAATTAATATTAGGTGTAGAGAGTTCTTTAAGTGTTTGTTCCCTAATATTATCCATATCTAATTCAACTGGTTGGACAAAGACTGGTTCTTGAATGAGTTGACTATCTCTTAAGTTCCTCCTATGTTGGCAAAGAGTTCGCTCAATTTCAAGGTCATACAAATCCGAGGGATTGTTTAGGAGGCTACAGGTCATTCATAATGACGTTAGAAGAAAAAGGTAGATGGGTTTTTCTTTTTTTGTTTTCTGTTTATGATTTTTATGAGAAGATGGGTTTTTCTTTCTATTTTTTTCAATTTTTTTTAAACATTGTTTTTTTGGGTTCTTGTACAATAACCAGAAACTAATGACTACATAAATCACCATCCTCGACAACGATGCCATTTGAAATTCATGGCTGATTGTCTCCTATCGACCAGTCAAAGTTTTGATGCTCTGCTGATGTGTATAGCAGCACTCGGGTCGAATCCTCGGCGATGATACTTTTTAAATAGTCAATTGTTTTAAGTTTATTGTATTTTTATTAGGGGGTTTGTTTGTAGAGATTAATTGTAATTATTTATTGACTATAATTGATTTAACAAATTGATAAATATTGGTGTGAGTTTATCATTAGGGATTTAATCTTCTGATATCCTTGATCTTTTCTTTATATTTCATTTAAATTAACACCCACTTCACAAGATAACGTTGATTGGAATTCCTAAGTGTTAAGGCTTTAATCCAAGCCTTAAATTAACTTAGGGTTATAATAATTACAATTAATTGTTTATGGTATTGTATTTATGGTTCCAATAATCCATGTAAACCACATGTTAAACAAAATATTTCATTAATCCATGACATGTTAAGTCCAACATACACAATGTTAAATTACCGAATACTCATCGAGAAAATACTCTCAATAACTTAACATCCCTAAATTTTGACTCACCCTAATGAAATATTTACTCATACATTTAGGTGTTTAATTATATGGTTATAATTATTATGATGATAAATTAAGAATAGAAGAAAAATAAAGGGATAAGAAAAGAGTGGTGCGTCAAACACACACACACGAACAATGATGAGAATTAAAAAAACAGACTTTTGATTGAAGTAGGAAGCAAAAGAAGGGAGGGGGATTCAAATATATATAAACTATTTTTAGAAAATTAATATTAATCTACAAAAGTTTGATGATAATAATATATATTGAATAAGAAACTTTCATTAAAACAGAATTACAAAACACAAACAGACAAGATTACAAACGAAGAACAACAAAAAAGTGAAAGGAAACAAATAGAGGAGGAATTCTATCTCAAGTAAAATATTGAGTATGGAAGGTCCTCCCAAGATATTTTAAAGGCTTTAGTCATGCCAATATGTGCTCCTCTTTTCTGAAATTCCAGCCCCTTTGAAGGAGAAGTGGGGGATGCATTTATAGCCCAAGGAAGTGGACTGTTTTCATTGCCAATTTGTCCCTCCACTTGCATCACCAAGTTGGCTATTCAGACAGCCGAATATCGATATATATACTTCTTAAAAGTTTTAGATAATAAATTTGGAAGACCACTCTCAAAATTTGGATCCATTTGGACTTATGGATCCAACGTTATGGACGGTTGATTAAACAATTTTAATCTGTCCATTTCAATTCAGTATTTTTTGAAGTCCAAAATGTGAAAGGGTTTTTGAATAGGAATATGCCATAAAAGATGAATGCTTTCTTCAACAAAGTAGGTCGCCTATATCTTCTATTTCACACTACAAAATCTCAGCTTGATTTTATTTTTACATCATGAGATATGTCACGCATATTGTACTGATTTTATTTCTCGTCCAGAATGGTGGGCTGGAATTCAAAGCATATGTTGGGCCCCTTGTTCTTGTATTTGGGCCTTTAAAGTTTCAACCCTGATTCTTTTTGATAATAAAGAACTCATGAAGGAGTTTAAAAAAATATGGCCTTCGGGAGTGAGACCTATTACTCAATAATCATGGCTGGTCTATTGTCTTCACAAATTCTTTGGGTCATCTTGTGTGGTCTATATGAGCCTTTAAATTGAGGAATTAGCCCATGATCCCTTCTAATGAAATGTTTTACATTGAATTATGAATCCTAAAAAATAATAACCACACAATATGGATATTTAGGGTGATATTTATAAATAAAATAGTAAACTGACTCAATTGGACTACTTCTAAAAATGCTCAAAAATTATACTTAGTATTAAAATATTAATATTTCACACACATTATGCACATTTCATATAAAATCAGTAAGGGGAGTATCTAATAAGTCATGAATATATTAATAACATCAACCATTCATTATCATTAATCACTTCAATGAAACATTATATACAGATGATATGTTTCCAAAATTATCGCATGATTTTCCATGCCAAAATTTTGTGCTGTGAATTTTGATACCCTTTTCCACACATGGTTTTTCAACTAAATGTAACAATAATTAATTTATTGGGGAATTCCAATTATGTAACACAAAATCATTAATAATGGGATGAAAATTGATGGAATATGTTCTTATGATGTATGATCTATATGACCACAAATGCATTTACATGATATGATTGTGATGGATGGGTCTGGAATTGAACATCCCTTCATTTTATTAGAAATTGATTTAATCTCATGAGATACCATGTATGGTACATGTCATGTTATCCTAAGAGAACTATGTTATGATTCCTCATAAATTATCCTTAACTTATTTTTATGATTTGAAATTTTATGTTATTGTCACATTGTAATATTGAATTGATGTTATCATCTTATATCATGATTCTATGTTCATTATCACCCTTTTATGTGACCTTGATATTCCTCATGACTCGTATGTATTACATTTATGATGTTTTTAATTGATTTTTCCCTTATAGGGATTTATAGCCCACTTCTTTCTTATGTACATCCACATGTTATCTTGTGCAGTATTAGAAGATCAATGGAATTTAAGTTCATTTTATAGTGTTTTTAAATAATTTTTTTTGTATCTATATTTCAAGTTATTATGGTATGTAACTAATTACCCAAAGACATTAGTCCACTCAATCTTTTTGGGGTTGTATTATGTCATCATTTATGTAATATTTCATGAAATGATGTGTATAAAATATATGGGTCTTTAGAGTTGGTATTAGAGAATGGCCTTGTTATTTTTTGGTATTACGGTTAGAAACCTCAGTGAAAATCATAGGGATAAAACTAAATAATCAAAGTGTCCCTAAATTTTGGTAAATTATAGAGTAAGTGGTTTCCAAATAATGAAATATCTGTTTGGATACTACAATTGGATGTGGATTTAACATTTTTGTACCTAGGGGTATTAACCCTATAAAGGACATATTTGGTATTAACCTCATCACAACCTGGTGCACGACAAAGAGGAATTTCCACTCACCTTATTTGAAACTTATTATGGATAAGATTTAGTAAATTAAAAGGATATTTGTGGATAATTATGAATGGAATGGATACTTATGAAATTTAATGTCTGTAAAAAATTTATAGATGACTTAGTTTGAAACCTATATTTTCACTACTTAAGGAATACATTTCATTTATAGGCTATCAATTCAATTTTAATAGTTTCCATTTACATTCTTAATAGTTTTAAAATTATCATCCCTAAGCCTATTTTGGATGAAGAAAATGATTATAACTATAATCAAATTGAGAAAGTAAAGATTATCATCTATTCATGAACATGAAATGTCCAATGTGTCTATAGTTCTACACATTATTTAATATCCTGAATATTTTGTAAAACTTTTCAAACACCACCTAAAAAAATTTAATTTGAGTATTAAATAAAAATTTACAATGAAGAAATTATTAAATATAAAGTATATAACTTCTACCCCATCAATATTTATGGGCTAAATTTACAAGTGAACCATGTGATACTCTCAATAGAAAAATTCAATGCTATTTTGGGTATGTATTGAAATTCTTGGTATGTAGACACCTAAAATTTTGGTATAATGAAATCATCCATCACATCGCTAATCACCGTATGATTCTATAGAACTATAAGGATAAGGGAGGATTTATTTTATAATCATTATATCATGCATGGATATTCCTACCATATTTTCAATAGTAACTAGATAAAATGACTAAGACTAAGGAAAATATTAGCCTTGATGAAATGACCATTGTAAGATAATACACTGATGTGTTTCCCATGGAATTGTCTAGTATCCCTCCAAGATGATAGGTTTATTTCTCAATAGAACATAAACTTGATGATTTTCTCATATCCAAGATTCCATATAGAATGTTCAAGAATATAGATTAAGGGTTTATACACCCAAGTGATTCACCATGGTATATGCCACCCTTTTTCATTAAGAAGAAGGATGGGTCAATGCACCTCTGCATGGATTATTATGAGCTCTACCAGAACATGATAAAGAAAAAGTATCTTCTACCATGGATTTATGACATGTTCAGTCATCTATATAGAGCTCAGTACATTCCTAAGGGGGATATTTGGTTAGGATATTATCATGTAAAGGTTATGAAGGATGATATCCCCAAGAATTAATTTCATACAAATTAAGTTCTCTATGATTTCATAGTGATTCCCTTTAGACTCACTAATTTCCTAGATATTTTCTTGGAATTAATGAATATATTATTTAGGGATTACATCATCAAAATTGTGTTCATATTTATAGATGATATTCTTATCTAATCCTAAATAAATGAGGAACATTAGAAGAATTTTAATGGTGTACTAATGACCTTGCATAAGGAAAAGTTATATGAGAAGTATAGTAAATGAAATTTTTGGATAATGAAAGTAACATTCATGGGGATTATTATCACCAATAAATAGATATCTATATATCCTTTGAAGGAAATAGTAATTAGATAATATCCTAGATCAACATATATAATATAAATCTATAGATTCCTTCAATTATCTGGGAGTAATCATTGATTTATGAGAAACTTCTCATGATTACTATGAATAGTATCCCAGATTAATTAGAATGGAGTAAATTTTCTCTGTACTAATGAATGTGAGAATACATTTAAATAGTTAAAGAAGTTGTTAATTAGTTCACTTATACTCGCATTACCCATCAGTGTGGAATGATTTATTTTCTCTATAGAGGCATCTAAAAAAGGATTGGGTTGTGTACTCATGAAAATGGAAAATTTATAGCCTTTTCCTCCAATAAATTAATGATCCATGATAATAACTACCTGATATATGATATGGAATTGGATATAGTGATTTTCTCATTGATAATTTTACTAATTTATCTTTATGGGGGGAAATATGACATACATATAGATTATAGAAGCCTCAAGTATATATTGACAAAAAAGAGAGAAATATTCCCCAAAAATGTTTTTAGATATGATCAAGGATTATGATTATTCAATAAATTAGAATACTGGGGAGGTAAATAAAATGGTAGATGCTCTATGAAGAAAGGATCCAACAACCCTATCCACGATTAGGATTCAAAAGGGATCCAATATTCTTGTAAATGAAAAATATAGACATGAGAATCATAAAATAAACTTATTCTTATATTTTTTAAATATCTACTTAACAATAAATTATTGATATGAGTGATGAGTATTAGAAATATTATTAGGAGATATAGAGGAAGTTAAAAAATATTTCATAGTTAAATTTTTCTAAATATGTAGTTAAATGGTTTGGAACCATGATTTCATCCTATAAAAACTAGAACTCAAGATTTAACTTCTAGATGATGCACATAGATAATCCTTCTATAATCATACATGAATAAATTTGATGTATGTAGATTTGAAGGAAAAAAATTATTGTTTAACATGAAGAGAGAGATGTAATAATTTTATCTCAATGCTTTATATTCCCACAAGTCAATATAAAGACCTGACTTTATAAATCATATTATCTAGTGTCTTTAGACTATAATTTACTTTCCTTTATTCCAAAAGATATTTTTGGATTGGAGTTTTTGAGAATTAGTTGATCACCCATATACACATAAATATTACATTACAAAGTGGAAACTTCCACTTAGTATCAATTTTTTTATAAAATATTTTTTTAAAGGAACATGTTTTCTTTTCTTTCCATATCTTTAGAAATTTTATCCTGACCACATCCTTTTCCCTACTCATCCTTGAAACCCTATGACAAACATTTTCAAATTTGGGATATGAAAAAATAGATCAGTAAGGTACATGAAAATAAAAAATCATTTAGTCCATTGAAAAATAGTAAAACCCATAAAATGATTAACTTTTTAACATAATTCTATGATAAAAATAAATAAATCACTTACACTTTAAAATCACACACTTTTTTCTCAAAAAACATTTAAAACCCATTAAATGAAATTTAACACCCTTTTTAGGAAATATAGAGCATCATATTCATAACCCATTTTAATCCCATGTTAGAAATTACTAGATCCCAGTTAAATCCATCCGATAAACACTCCAGAAACTCTCTTCTTATTTCCTATTAAAATATGGAACATTACTTGTTACATTAAGGAGCTATAATGGGTTTCACCCTTCAAATAAGCTATATCGAGTTCCCCCATTTCTCATGAGTTATAATAGGACACAAACCTTTGTATGTGATATATCATGATCACTCGTTTCTCATATCTAATTGTTAAGTTCCATATCATGAATAAAACATCATAAAACTCTTGAAAAACTCTTTAGAATCCATATTCAAAACACTTCTAGTTATTGAAATACCCTTTAATTTTTAAAACACTGTTCTGAAAACATAATCCACTCATAAAAAGGAAATATGGGTTTTTCTTTAAATAAAACTTTAAATATTATAAGAATATAAAAATATCAAATAATGTTTATGGTAGTGGGAAAAATATTCATCATCATATACATTAAAAAATAACATTCATTTTTGTATTTGGTAAACAAATTAAAAAATATATATTAAAACAATCCTTTTGAAACTCTATTAAAGGAACTAATAAAGGGACATAAATTTTCCTTTAAAATTAATTTATGACCATAAAAAACATTAATAATATATTTTTAAAAACAATGACATGGATGAAAAATATTTGGAAAGGAGACATTAAAAGATGATATTTAAAAGAATATCTCTTACATAAAACAATAAAAATAGTTTTTAAAAACATTTTAAAGAATTAAAAGATGGTAAATAAATGGCCTTTATCATCCTTTTAAGCATAAATAAGAATTTTCTTGCTAAATTTAGAAGAACATGTACATGTAAGATAATTATTTATAGAATAAAGTTCTAAAACATTTAAAATGAGGTTTTCAAGTTAAGGTTTCCCTTATATTGTGTCTGAATCATCATGTATGTTATTTATCTTCATAAATAATAAAATTATGTTAATTATGTAATTTATTAAGAAACATTTTCCCCATTATTATTCCTTTTTCAATTTTATAATTATTCATTTAATGAATTAAGTTCATTTTAGACGTTTTGATAATATTTATCTTGTATATCAAAAATTACTTTTATGGGTTCAGTGTAGTCAAAGAGTTAATTATTCCATAATTTACATTAAAACAATCATTAAATAATTATAATTTTTATAAATAAATTAAACATTCAAAACAAGTAATTAAATATCGCTATGAAAAATGAACTATGTCATAATCATGGAGATTGTATACCATAATTACGCTTGAGTAAATATTCTATTTTCAATAATCACTATGGAAAGAAGGTATGTATTATTTTATCTTTCTAGAATTATAATTAAATATTATATACCATATCCTTCTGTAAATGGAAATCCTTCAAATAGTCAACCCTTGGATATTCTTTGGTTTCCCATAATGCTGGTCAGAATTCCTCAGAGTCCCTCTGGGTTTTGAAACATGATAGTGTCTCCTTGGAATCTACCTTTTATGATCAACAGTCGATTACTCTCTCTGTTGAGGTAAGTGGGTATGGTATGTACTTTACCTTTTTTTATTCTTTGAATCGGTATATTGGGAGACGTTCTCTTTGGTCATCTCTGGAAAATATTTCTATTGGAATGAGGCTAAATTGGGTTATTATTAGTGATTTTAACTCGATTATTCGGCCTGAGGAGAAGACAAGAAATTGCTTTAACAGGCTGGCTGCTTCTGAATTCTCAACCTGTATTGATTCTTGTAATCTCATTGAGATTACAGACATGGGGGATGATTTTACCTGGCAAAGATATACCTTAAATGGGCTTCAAGCCAATAAGATTGATAGGTGATTTTGTAATGTGAATGGGGGAACTCGAGACTCTTCGCTATCTGGTATAACTCTTCCAAGGGATAACTCTGATCACAATCCTCTTTTAATGGATTTGAGTCTCCACAGCTTGAGATCTTCTCCTTTACCCTTCATGTTAAATAATGCATGGTTATCCATTAAGGGATGTAGGCAAGTTTTCATTGAGGCTTGGGCCACTACCGTTATTGGAAGTCCCTTTTATATAATGATTATGAAGTTGAAGACTATGAAGGAAAAGCGCAAAGAGTGGAGTAAGAAATCATTTTCATGTCTTAATCATGATATTCAAAGTGCAGAGAATAATTTCCTATATTGTCAAAGTCTTAATGAGGGACAAGATGTGATATCTAGGGAAGAGCTGCTTGCTCTGTCTAAATTTAATGATCTCCTAGCTTTAAAGGAAAGTATTTCTCAGGCTCAATATAACGTCAGGTGGTTGAAATATGGGAATATAAATACAAGATTGTTTCATCATTTACACTGGGAAAAAAATATAAAGCATGGCATGAGTTCTCCCATGGTTGATGGTGTTCTTTTCAATTCTGAAAAATTATATTTTGGATGCTGATTGTGGTTATTTTGAAAATATTTACACTGATTCAGGGCATGATAATTATCATAGAATGTTCAGAAATATTTCACCTTCAGTTGAGGCCTCTCGGAATGATATTCTCACTGATATTCCCTCTGAAGAAGAAATTAGGAGGGAGGTGTTTTCTATGAATGCAGATAGTGTGGCAGGCCCAGATGGTTTTCCAAACAGGTTTTTCATGGATTATTGGGATATCATTCACATGGAGTTTTTCAATATGGTCAGGGATTTATTTTATCATTATTATTTCCGTTTTAGTGCCAATGCGAACTTTATTGATCTGATTCCAAATAAGGAGAATTCTCTTGGAATTCGGGATTTCAGGCATGTGGCTATTTGGAATACTATTCCAAAAGTTATCAGCAAAATTCTAGCAAATAGATTGGGAAGTATTACTAAGGAGTTTATTTCTACAAATTAATTTGGGTTTGTACCTAGAAGAAACATTAAAAATTGTTTGTATATGGTATCTGAATGTGTTAATGTTTTGAGGAAAAAGGTGAAGTATGGGAATATGGCTCTGAAGGTTGATATTTTAAAGGCCTTTGATACGATGAAATAGAGTTTCATTTTTGTGCTTTTAAGAATGCATGATTTCTCCAATGGATGTATCAATTAAATTAGCTGCATCCTTAATAGTTCTATGTTATATGTTATTGTAAATGGCTCTCCTAGAGGTTTCTTTAACTACTCCCGGGGAGTGAGGTAAGGTGATCCCTTATCTGGTATTCTTTTTTCTATTGATGGGGATTATTTGAGTACATGTCTTTAGGATCTTGTGCATGCTAGTTTGTATCAGCAAATGACTGTTGGTAAAGGTATCTTTTCTCCTTCACATCTTTTCTATGTGGATGATATTATATTGTTTGGTAAGGCTGATAGAGTTACTATGCATTAAATTAAGAAGGATTTTTAGCATTATGAGGATGTTTCATGTTAGGTTATCTGTTGGGAGAAATCCTTTGTGTTTTTTGGGGAAGGGGTAATTTTTGCTAAGAAAAAAAAGAGTTTCTCGGATGCTTGGATTTAAAAGGGGTCTTTACCTTTTAATTAGCTTGGGGTTCCCATTTTTTGGGGTGCTATTAAAAGGTGTCATTTGAACAATATCTATCTCAGTATTCTCAATCAGATGGATACCTGGAAAGGTAAATCTATGTCCCAGTCCGGGCGTGTCTAACTTGTTAAATTTGTGATCACTTCTATGTGTGTCTATGTTTTCTCCTTATACAGATGGCCTAGAGCTCTTCTTAAAGATTTACAAAGGATGATTCAGAATTTTATTTGGAATGGCTCAATCTATGAGAGGAAGCTTGTTACAGTTCCCTGGAGTCATTGTATTCATCCTGTTGATATGGGTGGCATGGGGATTAAATATCTTAAGTTCTTTAATGAATCTCTCATTAAAAAGTTTGCTTGGTCCCTCTTGACTTCCAATGATTTCTCTCTAGAGTTCCTATGTAATAGATTTGGATCCAAGTTTCTAAATGGGTACTCTATTTATATCCCTTCCTCGATATGGCCATCAATTAAGCATGCTTATTTTAGTCTCTCACAATCTTCTAAATGGGTGGTTTGTCGAAACTCATCTTTGAATTTTTGGAGTACTATATGGTTATCATGTGCCATTGCTGAGCAGATTGAGATTCCTTATGCTTTGAAGGATCTATCAATTGCTGATTTTCACAACAATATTATAGCTCAAGAGTTTCTACCCGATTCTTTGAAATTGGAGCTGGGATGTTATCATTATGCTGCGATGGATACTTTTATCTGTTTTCCCAATCTTATTGGGACCTTCAGCACTAAGGAGGATTATAGACTCATGTGTGAGATTTTATTGGATCCTTCTTGGCTGATTATGTTTCACTCTTCTTTAATTCTGTCATCTCATTATTTTCTTATGTGGAGGATTTGGAAGTGTTGGCTACCCTTGCAACGGATATTACAGCAAACTGGGTTCTCTCTTGCATCTGTTTGCTTTCATTACCTTGGTGTAGATGAAACAGTTGATCATTTATATATATCTTGTTTCTCTTAATCTATTTTATGGGAGTATTTTCAAGGGGTCTTTGGATGCCATTTGAATTTAGGGAGTATTGGTCTGCTTATGAATTCTATATATCGAGCTGACTGCAGATCTCAGGTGGAACCACATCTTCTCTCTGAAGTTTCAGTGTTGGTTTCCTTTAGCTGGAGAGCCTGAAATACACTTATCTTTGAAAATAAAATTATACCAAGTTCTGTTGGTATTAGGGAGATTCTTATTTGTGTTCTTACTAATTCACGTGCTCGACAAGGTTTTATGAGGAATGATGTTTCATATTTGGTCATATTGCGATCATTGGGTGTTTCAGGCAGATGTAAGAAGCCAATTATGATGAAATATATCCAGTGGATCCCTCTGATCTCCCAGTGTCTCAAAGTGAATGTGTATGGGATGGAATCAGGTGCACTAGGGCCTTCGGGTTTTGGTGGTGTTTTTTGAACATATAGAGGTTTTGTTAAAGGATTTTTCTATAACTTCTTAGTAAATGGCTTGGCCATTGAGGCGGAATTGTGGGATATGATTAAGGTTTTTCAGTATTCTTATTTTAATTGTTGGTTGGCCTTATGGATTGAGTCTGATTCATCCTTGGCAATTGATAATCTTAGAAATCGGTCAAGGGATGTCCCTTAGAGGCTTCTTTCTGCTTGGGATGACTGCCTCAAACTTGTGGAGTGGATTTATTTGGTTATCACTCATGTTTATAGAGAGGAAAATAAGGTTTCAGATGCTTTTTCCAACCATGCGATTGAGGATTTTTGTTCTTTATGGTCCTTTGTGGCACCAACTTTCTATTATGAGTTTGTTGATGCTGATGCGCGTGGTGATATGTACACGCGTCTTTGTTGACCCCATGTCTCCCATCTTTGATGTTTTTAATTTTTTATTCATAAAATTCTTCTTGGATTAGGCTTTTCCTGCTTCTGAGTCTTCTAATTATTAAATATCATATTATTTAGTGAAACATACTTATAAATATCACCCATGTGTTGGGGTGATGAAAAAAAAATTCAATCGCTTCGTGAAGGGGGTAGTCCCCACGTGCGCATGAACGACATTAACATTTTTCTTTGAATGGAAAGTTAAGAATGTAAACATTATATTATATTTTTATAATGCTAAATAGGTCATTAATATCATATATAAACATAAATTTCATCATGCTAACCATCCATTAAATACGAAAAGGGAAAAAGAATGACATCGGTCTGCGAGAAGGTGATGCGCCATAGAAACGAACGAGACTTCTGTTTCTCGTTTAATGAAAGAGGAGATATATATATATATATATAGGTTATGAATTAACATAAAACATAGAATAATATTTAATATACCTACTTCATTATTTTAAAATGGTTGAATAAGATTTTATGTTGGTAGAAGAAGAAATAAAACAAAAAACTCTCTTTTAAGAACAATACATATTCTTCACTACCTTCTTTTCTTAACATCTTAAAACCTATAAGGTTGTTATTATTAATTAAATAATTTTTCTAGGATGAGGATAAGGGTTTTAGGAAGGTACTTGGGAATTTATTTGAAAAAAAAAATTTATGTTTGAATAAATTATAAGAGGAGGTGACCTTTTATAAGGGGGCACTTTTAGAATTTCATAAAATATGAAATTAACATAAATTAATTTTGATTATAAAATGAATTAAATTTGATAATATTTGATTATAAATAAATTTATTAGTATAAATAATGTCATATAATAAATATTTTATAAGTTTAGATCATATTTTTACCATTATATCTTTTTTTAATGCATCATTAACCATTTTTATGATTATTATGATAATAATGTTTTTACTCTTTAGGGGTCAATATAGTTACTATAAAGGTCAACAAGACCTAAAATAAAACATGGTTGATATTTTATAAATTATCTAGATATATTGGATATATATAATATTTATAGTAATTTCAAATCATTTTATAAAATATTATTTATTATAAAATATCATTAATGTTCATTTTGGAACTATTCATTTAATTTGACATTTAAAAATACATGATAACTATTTAATTCAAATATAATTCATCAAACATATATAAAATGTCATTTTATCAGAAAAATCATTGAACACAAAAATAACTCAAATCAGGTTAATTATAAAATTTTAATATTCATTTATTTTATTTTTATATTAATATAATAATTATTCCGTCAACATTGCATAATATTTTAAGGAAATCATTTTATCACTAAAAATTAAAAATAATTTTCCATAATTAAATAAAATAATTTAGATATAAATTACTATTTTTAACTAAACATATCCACTGTTTAACCCTATGTTAAAAATAATATAGTTATTAAAAGAAAGAGAGTGACATTATTGGCATTATATTCCCTTAAATATTATAAAGGTCAAAATCATATCCAAATGGAAAAAATGAAATATATTTGAATTTTAGATGTTTATTTAAATGTTATAATTATCCTATAAAATTAGGTAAAGTGTTAGGTTCGTTTATTTAGTCCTCGTTGTTTTATTTTTAACTTTTATTACCTGATTTATTGTTCACCATGATAATAAAAATTACTAAAGTTATTATTCATCATATCCAAAATTAAAATTGTTCTATTTAAAAAAAAATTAGACCCAATTATTCAAGATATGGAATCCATTTTTCAAGATTTAAAACATATAATTTTTGAGAATTTAATTTAAAATTAAATCAATAGAAATAGAAGAAAACAATTTTATCATAAAAATGCATTTTTAGAGTAAACTGTTTTCTAGAATAAATTAAAGTATATAATTAATTTAAAGACCAATAATTAGATTATTTTAAATGAACATGAAATTATAAAATTATAAAAATAATCCAAAATATAATTTCAATTTTTAATTAATTTAAATGAAAATATAGTTTTCATTAAAAAACATTAACTTTTACAATTCATTGAAAAATAAAACTTTTTAGAAATATATAAAAATTTCACCATATTAAAATTTTGATTTTATGATTTTAAAAATAATGTTTTTTTATAAAATAAAATTTCAAAATTTTACAGAAAATAATTATAATATTTACTCACGAAAATTAATAAAAACATTTCTGATGAAAATATATTTTTGAAGCATAAAATGACTTTTATAAAAATGGTGTGATTATTTTAAATGTGTTAATCAATAAATTTTAATTGATTGTTACATTAATAAATTATTTATAATTTTTTTATCTTATGCATACCTTCCAATTCAATGGATAGTTTATAAAGGTCGTATTCAAATAAAAATATTTAGTGGTTCATCTATGCTCGGTGTTCTTTGTCATACATGCTATTGAACGTAATTTCCTTTTAAAAAAATATCAAGGTGTTACATTCTCACCAATTTAAAAAATTGAATCCTTGACATTTGAACTTCATCTCAATAATCAAAAATTTTACATCTAAAAATATCTTTTTTTAATCTTAGATCATAAAAAGGGTGAAGAAAACATTATATTGATAAGAGAGAATGAGAAATATAAAGGTCATCTAGAATAACAAATAACTATGTTTCCAAGAATGAAAAATTAGTGGGAAGTAAAAATATTTACAAGGAAGAAAAGAATAATTTCCAAATAATGATATAGTGTGATGTAGATCATTGTTCAAAAGAAAGTGTATGATCATGAGAAATTCAATGAACACAAAATATAAACCAAATAGGTGTGAAACAAAATATTTATTCATCGAATATGAAGGTAATATGATAAAATTTTTGTTTCAAGATCATTTTCCCAGTGCTGAGGAATTTTATTATCATCTAGACTAAGAACATAAGAAAATATACTTACTTGAAAAGTCTAATTTCAACCTTTAGTCAATCTCCACTATAATATCATATTTTTCTCCAAACTATGAGTATTCAAGATGAAATTTTTATTCCTAAAACATTTAAATCAACTTCAATTATTTCATTTACTTACACAAAAGGATAAAATTCTATTTATCTTTTCTTTATAAAATAAGAAAAACCAAAATGGTTAGCACAAGGTAATATAATTCCCAAGATGAATAAACCTTTATATGAAGAAATAATATATTAATATCTAAAATTAAATAGTAGTACTAGATTTTCAAACTAAATTACTCTATAAATAACTATCCTTAAAATTATTTAATATATCCCTGACTAATATTGAATCCTGAAGATTAAAATGATTTGACTATGTATTTTTCTAACATTTATCTCTAAATAACATCAATCAATTTTAAATTCTCATACCCAAAATGTGTATTCCCTAATCACATAACTCAAAAATATACTAAGAATTTACATGAATAAAATGGTTCACCATAAATCTATAATAAAATCATATGTTCTTCCCAAAGAAAATTCCACCTTTCATCCTAAAATAAAATCCCATAAAATTTTATTTACCTTAATGAGGTAATGTTCCCAAAAATATAGCTCCCTTATTCCTAATATCACTTTATCAAAAAATCATTTTCAGTACCATGGTTTTCAATATAAAATAAATCTCTATTTTTAATTTCATACTAATAAGAACATTACATAGGCAAGCGGTAGATGGTGCACCCTTTTCACCTTTCAGTTGTGTGTTTAAGACCCATGGCCTTACCGGATGTGACCAATTGTTGTCTAGATTGTGGGTTTTCCTTGTACTAAAACTAAACTAATATAATTATATTCATGTTCCTAAAAAGATGAAGAACATTCTAAAATAAATCATTAATTATCAAATAACTTTTTAACCTCAATGGTTTTATATCAATCTTATTTTTCCCAAGATCAAATAATTTTAATTTTCTATCTTCATGCACATATTAACTCAAAGTTTTATTCATCCCTTTATCATATGTCCTTAAATGAGATTCTTAATAAATTTAACCAATTTTATACACTACTTTTAAAATTTTAATATTTTATATAACATATGTTTCCAAATTTTAGAAACAAAATATTATATATAATGTTCATAATTCTTATAATATTCTGAATCTATCAAAATATCATTGATAAACACAACATTCATTCAAGTTATTTTTTAACGATAACCATGATTTTTTATTTAATTAAATGACAAGAAATATTTTATTATGATTCATGATTCATACATGTAACATAAGGTAATAATTCATACCTTATATATAAACATCAGCGCATTTATTTATGCTATTTTTTCCCCATTATCGTCTAGAATAAATCTCATATCTTTAGAAAATAGATAGTCAAGTCCTTGGTGGTATTTCCCTTACCAAATGAAACAGATTAGTTCATATTTTGAAATAAAATAAAATAAATATGATGATTCATAGAAATTTTGAATAAATAAAAATCTGTTAGATAGATTAAATAGTTTATTGCAGGTGATTCAGATGTTTAAATATCTTTTAAAATCATTTGAGTAATCATTTTCTAAAATAGTGATGACTAAATCATCTGTAAGGGATAAGAATGTTGTGTGAGATTCTTTTTCATCCATATTTATAAACAACCTTTAATATTTAAATAATAATTTAATTAAAATAATTATTGAATTATTACAAGTTAAAATATAAACGATCCTTGTAAAGACGGTACCCATTGAAATTTCATAATAATTTAACCTTAAAATACTCCAAAAGAACTATAATAAATTATAAACTAAAGTATTTTTTAAAATAAAAGGTCGTATATTTACTTTTTTCTTACATACCCCCCCCCAATGTAATTTCAATCTTCAAAAATCATCATTCACATTGTAGATGTGAATTTGAATATCAAGAGACATGCCATTCATCTTCTCTAGGAACGCAGAACAAGCCCCATGCCCGGGGGGTTCGCCGACCCCTCCCCTACCAAACAATCCTTCGCATTAAAACTAAGTTCTACATATACATTACCCAATCAAAATTTCTCCCAAAAATCTCATTTGTCACCTTAAAATAAAATCACTTAAAACCTAAAAAGGGGTCTCTAATACTTTGAACTTGTGATCAAATTTAAACTCATAAACTTACGATGGTGTATATAACTCCTAAAATAACCTCTCATAAAAAATTCTAATATCAAATGTTTTATAAACCCTAATCTGATACCAACTATAAGGACTTGTTAGTAAATATTAAATCATCTTGTGACTCTATGGTATAATTTACTTTATTTCATTCCCGAAGATTTTTTAGGTTTATATTTTTAGAGAATTAACTTATCACCCTTACACAAATAAATATTACATTATAAAGTAGACACATTCAAATAGTATCAATTTTTCTCATAATGTAAATTTTTTTTAAAAGAAACATCTTTTTCTTTCCCATCATATCTTTAAAAAATTTACTTTTACCTCATCCTTTTCTATACTCATCCTTAAAACTCTAAGAAAAACATTAAAAAAAATATGGAATGAACACTAAAATCTCAATAAGATACCTAAAAAGATGAAATTTGTTTGTCCAATGAAAAAAGTGAAAACCCCTAAATACTTACATTTATCACATTAATCTTTTTTTAAAATAACTAAATCATTTACACATAAATAAACACACACATTTTTCTCAAATAGAACCTTTAAAATCCATACCAAGCAATTGAAAACCATTTTAGGAATAGAAGAGCATTATATTCCTAACCCATTTTAAACTTGTGTTATAAATAATAGGAGTTAAGTTAAATCTGTAGGATAAACCATCCAATAACTCCCACCTTTTTTCCTATTAAGATAAGGAATATTAATCAATAGATTGAATAATAATAATGGGGATTACCCTTTATATAAGCTAATCGGGCTCACATATTTTTCATGATCCATAATGGGGATCAACCCATTATATAAGCTATATTAGGCTCACCCATTTATTATATATAATTATAAAGCACTATAACACAAATTAAACATTATAAAACTCTATAAAAACTCTTTTAAACCCACATAAAAAACACTTCTCTAGATATTGAAATACCCTTTCCTTTTTAAAAACCAACTTTTTAAAAAATAAATCAATTCTAAAAGAAGAAGGATTATTTTTCAATAAATAAAATATGAAATATTATAAGGTAATATAAACATAAAATATTGGTTAATGTGGTGGTAAAATACATGGTCATCATATATGTTAAAATAGAACATTATTATTTGTCTTTTTTAAAGAACATCAAAACATTCTGTGAAAATATTCCTTTTGAAAACCATTGAAATAAAGTCAAAAGAAACCTAAAATATAATTTAAAATTAATTTACCCCCATTTAATTGAATTAATAATATAATTTAAAAATACGTACATATAAGAAAAGGAGTTGGAAACGAAACTTTTAAAGATGATATTTAAATGAAAGTCCCTTACATAAAACCTTAAAAAGAGTCATATTTTTTAGAAATACATTTTAATGAAGTAAAATATGTTAAAAATTGAATTTATAATTCTTTTAATAATAAATAATAATTTTATTGAATCATTTAGAAGAACATTGACATGTAAGAGAATTATTTAAAAAATAAATCCTTAAAACATTTAAAATGAGGTTTTTAGATAAAGTGTCTTTTACCTTGAATCTAACTCATAATGTATGTTCTTTATCATAATGAGTAATAAAATTAAGTAAGTTATTTATATTATTATAAACTATTTTATATTTTTTTATTCATTTTATCATGTTATAATTAATTACTAAATCATTGAAATTCATGTTGATTTGTTTGACAATATTCACCTCATATGTCCAAAATGACATTGGTAGGTTAACTATGTTTAAAGAGTTCATTATTACATAATATAAAAAACAATAATCACAAAATAATTATAATTTTTATACCTAATTATAATTGTTTAACCAATCGTTAATTATGTTTATGAAAAATGAACTATGTTACAGTCATGAAGATGGTAGGCTATGCGTACTCATGAGTAACGTTTTTATTATTCAAATGTAATTTATGGAAAGAAGATAAGTATTATTTTATATTTACATAATGACCAATATATCATAAATACTATATTATTTATCTCTCTATACTTATATATATCATCCATGTGATGTGGTGATGAAAAATTAATGTCATCTCTTTTTGGAGATGGTAGTCAGTACGTACGTACAAATGCCCTTATCATTTTACACTAAATAGAAAGGTAGGAAATTAAATGATTTTTATTATTTTCAGAATTCTAAATATTTCATTAATATCATATATAAACATTAATTACATCATTATAACTATCTTGTAGAGGTTGTTATGGAAAATGAATTACATCGGTTTGTGAGGCGGTAATCCACCGTACACATGAATGGTGGATTTGATTACCATTTGATAGAAGAGGAGATGGATATAAGTTGTGTAATTAATATAAAAGAAAATAATTATATGTAAGATACTTTGGTTTTTTATTTCATCATTTTTTTAATAATATTTTAATGTGGTAGTGGAAGAAATAAAACAAAAATGTTTGGTTAAGAACAACACCTCTTCATCAGACAACCTGTTTTTCTTTATAGGTTAAGACCTATAAGGTTGGTATTATTCCCTAAATAACGCCTATATTATGTGGATAGGTATTTAAGTAACGTTTTTATACATATTTTTAACCAATGTTTTTTTATATTTGTATAAATGAAAAGAAGAGGTTCCCTTTTTTATGGGAGGGGAGGAACACTCTTGGAATTTCTTAACGGATTAAATTAATATAAGTTATTTTTTGGTAAACATGGATCCAACATTTATAATATGAGAATATAAAATGTTTTTGAGCCATAATAGTCTCATAATATAAAAATTTGGCAAGTTTTGATAACATTTGTACCCTTATCTTCTTGTTTTAACCCTTCGTTAAACCTTTTTGATCATTACTGTGAAAATAAAGTTTCTACTCTTTAAGGGTCAATATAGATACAATAAAAGTAAAATTTTCCATTTAATGAAACATTTATAATATTTCCAACATTATACCAATCAATTGGATTATTATTTTACTTTTATGAATTCTAAATAAATTAATTAAATATTATTTGTTATAAAATAACATTAATCCCCATTTGGGAACTATTAATATAATTTGACATTCATAACTACAAGATACAAATAAAATATGAATAAAATGAATAAAACCCTATCTAATATTTCATTTTTATCTAATAAATAAAAAAATTAACTCAATTTATATTATTTTTAATATTATCAAAATCATTTATTCTATTTTTTTAATTGAATAATTATTTTGTTAGTATTGTGTAAGTTTCTATGATAATTATTTAATCCCAATAAAATTTAAAAAAAAATTCCATGATTAAAAAAAATTAATTTATATATCAAATTACAATTTAGAACTGAACATATTCTATGTTTATCACTATGCTAAAAATATTATAATTATTAAAATAAAGAGCGTGACATTATAAGGTTTATATTCACTTAAATATTATAATAGTAAAAATCACATTAAAATGAAACAAAATGTAACATATTTAACTTTAATATGATTATGGATGATTTATACTCATCCAATAAAATTAATTCAATTTATAGGGTCATTTTAATATTCCTTGTCATTTTATTTTTAACTTTAATTATCTTATATACCATTTCTTGTTATAACGAAAATTATTAAGGTAATTATTCATAATATCCAAAAATAAAAGGTACTTGTTTCCCAAATTTGGAACCAATAATTCAAAATACATCTGTCTTTTTTTATGATTCAAAATATAAAATTTTAAAAATTTAACTAAAATTTAAAATAACAAAAAAGTGGCGAAATGGTCTTTCCGAAAAAATGCCTTTTAAGTATAAAATGTTTTTATACTAAATTCTAGTATAACATTAACAAAAAAATCCCATAATAGGGATATTTTAAATCAAAATAAAGTAATTAAATTTAATAAAATTATAATTATAATTTTCTATTTTTAATACTTTAAAATTAAATGCAAATTTCAACAAAAAACAAAATCTTCTACTATTCATTGAAAAATAAAACTCTCCAAAAAAATATCAAAATTCACCAAAATAAAATGTTGATATTCTAATTTCACATATTATTTTAATTTTATAAATTAAAATTTATAAAAGTTCTAGAAATTATATTTTATATTTTACCAAAAATATATATATTAATCATTTTTAAAGGAAACATATTTGTGAATCAAAAAATGACATTTCTAGAAGTTTAATACAAATTTATGAATCATTAATCAATAAATTTTAATTGGTTAGGAACTTTATATAAATTTAATAATGTGTTTAATCATATTCATACCCACTAATTAAATAGTTGGGTTATAATATCCATATTTAAATAATTAAATTTTGTGGTTCATCTATGATCGGTGATGTTTTTCATTCACTCTATCGAACATAATGTCATTTTTTTAAAATATTTGGGTATTACAGTTAAGGATGAATGCGATTATTATAAGGGTGTGATGAAAATGGGAAAACATAATGAAGTATTTTTTCATTAGACTACCCATAATATCTAATGGCAATAATGCCATTTGGGTTATAGTTGATGTCCTTACAAATTCAGTGCATTTCATTGCTCTCAAGGATGATTTCTCACTTGAAAAAATAACTAAGATATACATAATAGAAGTGGTAAATATTTATTTAGTACAACTCTCCATTATATCTGATCGATATTTTAGGTTTACCATTTTGTTCATGAAAAACCTTCAATTGACATTGGATACAGAGTTTAGTTTCAGTACTACTTATCACCCTCGTATAGATGGTCAATCTAAGATATCCACCTAAACTCTATAGGATATACTGATATATTTTTCAATTTATTTTCAAGGATTTTGGAATTAACACCTTTCCCTAATGTTTTTCTCATATAACATTAGTTTCCATTCTATGATTCAAATAGAACCATATGGCGCTTTGTATGGGAAGAGGTTTCAAACTCTAATATGATGGGATGAATTTAGAGTGAGAAATATGATAGGACCAGATGTTATACAAGATATGATATTTAAGGATCAAACCACTCAATATTATATGAAATCTATGTATATTAATTTAAAAATATACATAGATAATCATTAATGATAATTGGAGTTTGAGGATAGAGATAAGGAGTTCTTTCACATATCATAGTAGAATAAAGTCATGATATTTGTGAAAAAGTGAAAGATTTTTCCTAGATACATCTTCCCATTTGATATTCTTCATCACATAATATTTGTGTCTTATATACTAGCACTCTCACATAACCTATATCAAGTACATTATGTGTTTTATATATCCCTCTAAAGGATGTACATACCAGAAACCTCACATGAATTGAATTCATAGATGGCACCATTAGTGAATGGTATTTCATATGAGTATCATCCATTATTGATCTTATATCATAGAGATAATGTTTTATGAAATAAAATAATTCACATGAAAAAATCACTATGGTGGAACCAGAAGTTTGAGGTGGAATCATGGGAATCGAAAGAGGTGATGAAACAAAAGTATCCTCATGTGTTTTAGTGTACAAAATGAAACTTCTAGGGATAAATATTTTAATTGGGAAGAAAGTTATAACACTAAATTTTATAAATTAAATTCCCTTAATAAGGATTAAATTACTTATTAAATAATTAAATCTTATAAAACACATGCACTACATTTCATTTTTTTATTTTAGACCATAATAAAATATTGTCATAACTTTTCTATTAAGATTCAAAGACCCTTAAGCATCATAACCATGGATAGTATAGTTTTATTATAGTGAAAATTAATAATACTATATATTAAGGTATATGGTAATGTCTGGTTTACATGGATGAATGAAGTGATGACCTCAACTAGTAGGATCATACCCTATAAATATATTTAATCATTAATTTTGAGGGAGAGATTATCCCTAGTATTTTCCCTTAGAAAATCTCAATCTAAGATTCAATAATGAAATCTCTAGAAAAAATATTTGTAGGATAATTTAAAGTTTATTTTGATCATAAACGAAACCATTTTCGCTGAACCACACCAAGAAAGTACTACTATCGCTCACTTTACCCTTAGGACGTACATGTGTGTAATAAAAATTCATATATACACACCCTAGTAGTTTGAATTTATAAATATTTCCATTTTAATAGAATAATGATTACATTTATACCTTTGAATTAGTACTTTATATATATATATATTTTATTAAATAATGAGTTTGATAAAAATTATATTCTGATATGAAGAAATTAAAATTGTATTTTTTTGGGAAATATATTGTTTCAATTTAAACACTATTTTTAATAAATACAATAATTTTTTAAATAAATGTTATTTTCATGAAATATTCATATTAAATAATATTTATTTTCATATATACGATAAAATAATATATTGAAGTTAAATTTAATTTTTATATGGGCCATAATGTGTTTAGTGTCATAAAAACTAGTATTTTCCGGGAAATAAGGGTTTTTATTTAAAAGTGAAGATTTTTATATTTATATAATTATTTTGGTAAAATAAAAAATAATTTCAAAATCAGAACGTTGAAATTAGGTAATGGGAAATTTTTTATAATTTTTTGATCTAATCAATTTTTTTGTAAAAGAATTAAATACTGTATAAATATACAGTATATATTTGGACATCATAATATCCAAAAAGTTATATAATAAACAATAAAAATCAAATAAATGACAAAATTTATATTTCCCCTTCAAAATAAAGTTTTTTTGAAGTATTTTTATGAATTTTATAAACATATAATAAATCCTTTAAAACCTATATAATAGATTAATGATATAAAATAAATTCTTAATGAATATGACTCAATTATAAATCATTAATAGTATTATTTTAGGTGTATTGGATTTTATAATTATAAAATATTTAATACCAATCCTCTTAGGTAAAAAACATGTGCACAAACTATGGTAAGGTTAGTGGTTTTTATTATTTATTCACATAGATTCCAAAACCTGTGTTTAGAAATTAATAATGAATTCCACCCACTTTTGCTATAAATACCCACCAAACCTCTCATTCCTTTTCACTCAAAACGCATTTATCACTGACTCCCTCTTCCTATCCATCTATAAATCCCTTCTAATATGTCCTCGAGTTCTTAAGAAGCTCATCCTAATCTTTTATAAGAACCCTCTCAACGTAATGGATTTTATCCTCTTTCTTTTTATTCATGTACTTTCTTGTAAAATGTATTTTTATTAAAATATTTCCATTTTGTAATATATTTTAACACAACCCCTTTATATACTTATAATTCCCAATTAATGATAGTAGACATTACAATCTTATTTAACCCTTCCATGAAACTTTATGTACCCATGTTAGGCCCCAAAAATTATCCAATGATTTTCTTTGCCAATATTCTATGTTGTTATTACCCATCCCTATTTCCAATAAAGGGTATTCATATAAATGTAAAAATACATCATTTATTGGGTAATTACAAGTATGTCACCCATTTTGTATAATCATGGGATTTAAATTGATTAAATATATTCTTATATTGTAGGATCTATATAGAACACAAATATATGTACATAATATTAATGTGATGGGTAAGCCTGAAATATATATCCTTCCATTGCATTGGGTAATTTTTTTATCTCATGATATACCATGTTTAGTGTATGAGAATTTAGTGTAATAACTCTATGTTATGATGTCTTTACCCTTTCATATGTACATCCCCATGTTATCTGATGCGGTATTCAAGATTAACAAAATTTAAGGGCATGTTATAGTGTTTTTAAATAATTTTTGTGTATCCCTATTTCATGTAATTGTGATATGTATCTAATTATCCAATGATACTATGCCTATAAATATTTTGGGATTTTATAGTGGAATATTTATGTAATAATTCAAGAAATATAGTGTATAAAATATATCGGTTTTCATAAAGTGTATATATTATATCAATCGAGGAATTAGATCATGATGGGTAAGGCACCCTTATCTTTCACTCCAGAGTTTTGTATTTCATTTTAATGTTGTTGGAATGTTCTCTATAAAAAAATTATTATTCTTCCTTTAGTTTAATTTGATATTATTTTTATCATTTATTAGCTCTCTCTACATATATCCCTTATAAATATATAGAATAAAGAAACCCAATTTGATATTCTGAATCAACTTATGATATTCTATAGGTGTAAGGATCATCATAAACTTCCAACGGAAATTACTTCCATTTATGTGCATTTATTCCTATTCATAAAGGACATTTATCTATCAATGTTTTGGATAAAATCAACATCAAATATATGCCTATTGTATTGGAGTTTTTTCATGAATTTCAAGAATATTATCCCAATATTCCTCTAAATTTTGAGGTTGATTTTTCAATTGAAATCATACATGCTGAAACACCTATTTCAAATAATCCATATATAATGACCCTAATTTAGTTGTGGGAATTGTAGAAGAAACTTCTGAAGAATCTTGATAAGGGATTTATTCAGTCATGTGTATCACCATGGGGTTCACATATTCTTTTAGATTAAAAGAAATATGGATCAATGCAACTATGCATTTATTTCTTGGAATATAACAAGGTGATGATCAAGAATAAGAATCCTTCACACATAATGATTATTTTTTTGATCAAATGTGAGAAGATTAATAATTTTCCATGATTGGAATTCATTTTGGATTGTATAAATTAAAGTTAAAAGGTGATAACAAACCTAATACAACTTTAAATATAAGCTATAGACACCATGAGTTTATAGTGATGAAATTTTTACTTACTAATTCCATCATTATCTTCCCATATTTAATTGATTAAATCATTATAGGTTACCGTGATAAGTTTATGGTAGTCTTTATAGATGATATTATTATATACTCTAATATAAATTAAGAGCATGAATACCACATGATATTTGTCTTTAATTCCTTGATGAAGGATGAAATATTTTAAAAATTAAATAAGTGTTGAATTTTAGTTATAGGAAGTATAATATTTGGGACATTTGATCACAATTTAGAGTGTATCAATAGATCCTCCTATGACAAAAGTCATTAAACATTGGCCCAAACCAATAATTATGACTAAGTTCCTCAATTTTCTTGGATTAGATAAGTACTATCAATTATTTGAGGATAATTTATAATGGATATCAAATCCAATCACCAAGATAACATATAAGGGATTCAAGTTCTTTTGGTATTATTAATGAGAAGAAAATTTCAAGGAGTTGAGGATAAGGTTGGTTGGTGCACCTAGACTCGCACTACCCTTATGTGAATATGGGTATTTGATTTATATTAATGAATCGAATAAGATGTTGGGATATTATCTTAGGTAGAATAACATATTGATATCTTATTCCTCTAATAAATTGAATGTTCATGTGTAAAATTATCCAACTATGATTTTCAGTTAGTTATCGCTATATTTTGATGATTTACATTGGGGTTCAGATCAAGGTGGTGACAAAATGTTCTTCACCACTTCTGTATTGGTCTATTTCCTTAGATTGTTATGCCTCATTCAGGTTGGTTGGTTTCCTGGAATTCCTAATTTCTAAATGTGCGAATCCTCTACCACCGTGGTTGATGATGTTGTTTCCTAGATTAGTATGGGATTATAGTATGTCTATTTCTCCTTCCATATATTCCTATTTATATATTATTTTCTAGTTCGGGTATCCATCATATATTTGAGTCATGTTCATGAAGCTCATTCCTAGTTCCATATTGAACTAGACGCCAGTTAATTATGTTGGTTCTAATGTTATAGTGTAGTTAAATGTGGTCATAGATGATGGTGATTTGGGAATTGTCAAGACATATTTGGATGTTGGTTTTTTTAGGAATATATAAAATTATTATTATTTCATAGTTGAGGGGATCTCATAAATGAGATATATTAGGTCAATAATTCAATAAATCCTAGGTTTTTCATTTGGAAAATTGAACCAGGGGTTTAAGGAATCTATGTATCATTGCATTGTTCATCTCACATTCATCACATGAGGTTGATATCTTGATGCATCAAGTGGGACACCAATTTAGGCTTTTATGGGGACTCAATCATAGGTTTAGAGTTTTGTGGGGACAAAGACATAGGTTTAAGGTTTTGTGGTGACAAAATCATTGGTTTGGAGTCTTATGAAGACATTTCCCATATACACATTTCACATAATGGGGTGGTGTTGGGTTAGCATCAAAAGGATACATTTAGGCCTAGTGGGGACCTTATGTTTTTTATAGTGATGTTGAGTGTGTTCTCGAGATGAAATGATCATAGTTCAGATTTATCACCTCTTAGGGGAGATGGATTTATTTAATGGTGGGGTTGGGATTGAAACTCAAGGATTAATCATACATACCCTATTAGAAGAGAGGGATCAAAACCCACATAATTTGTGTGAATAGTTTAAGTTCATATGATAGAACATTCCCTTGTAATTTAATTTTGTTCTATAAGGACACTTGTGTCATAAAAGGGAAAACAATATGGGATTGTGTATGGATTACACATGGAATATTCATTGAATATGGGGGTCATCTAATGCTCGATATAAGGAATTCTATATTTTTTACATATGTTGAGGCTATAGTTTAACATCATATTCTGTGGATATTGTTGTGTAGTTAAAATACTTGTAACTAGGATGTTGTCATGTATTTTTACATATTACAACTATGATGTGGATTCTATGCAGTTTATAGTCTTTGAGATTCGATGTGACTATTGTGAGTCTTATAGATCATACATTGAGTGTTATAAAGTTTAAAATATTATAGATTGTACATGAGTGTAATGCAATTTAAAGTCTTGAAGATTGTATGTTGATGGGGATTACACCAGAAGCTACCGGTTCTTAGTCAAGGAATGATGAGGGGAGGATACGGTACAAGAACTCATTGAATGTAAAAGATATCAATTTCCCTTAATGATCTAATCATTGTGGATACATAAAGGAATATTAATGTTAGAGTTTATATATTTAGGAGTAAAATGGGAGGTTTTTTCTAGTACAAGTTTAAAAGAAAATTTCATGAGCATCAGGGTTGATGATACCAGTTGTGTGGAGGGTCGAGGCATGAATGAGCCATATTTGAGTAGGCATAAGGTCCTTGGGCACTCAACTTTCATAAAAATGTGTCCACTAAATGGAGGAATTATGTGGGGCCTTGTGAGTTGGGGTTCATGATGGATGGCGGTTTTATTAATTTCACGGGGTTTATGAATATATGTTCTTCTTGAAATGGGGTTTCCCTTCATAGAGATGATGTATTGGTCCCATGGGGAATGTTTTTCAAATAGTGGGAGCCTCATAGAACCACAAGAGTCTTGAGGGTTTTTCTCCTAGAGTGGAGGATGTGATCCTTTGTAGATTACATATTTATCATGTTATTAAGGTCTCAAATACTCATGGTTGTAATTTCATGTAAGGTTTCTACCTATAGGAATCTATATACTCCTTAGATCACAAAGGATATTGCTTTGTGAATTCAGAGCTTCTTTCAGAATTTCAAAGGTCCGCATCATATTACATGAAGGTTTAAGGGGTTATTTAATGGTTTCATGGAGGTGGAGACATATGTTACATGGAAGATTACCATATTTATGTAAGATAATATTTTCCAGTGCTTTGATGTTCTTTATGAAGTGATTTCTTTTCATGAAGGATTGATCTTTCATGAATATAACTCCTAAGGTGTTTTTTGAGTTTGTTTCAGCTCATATTCACCTCAAAACATCTTTGTGCTCCTCGTTGTATCCCATAAAACATGTTTTTTGGTGTCAAAAAATCCCCCCTCATATTATAGTATCTTAAATGGGAGAGGAGGATCATATTTTGGTATTAACTCATTGAAAACATATTATTTTGGTTCCCCACTCATAAAACTCAGATCCCCCCTTGGCCAATAAATAGTGTAAGGGTCCCTTGAGGGGACCATGAGATTCTCATAAAAGATCATCTTTACTTACCTTTTCATGATACTCACCACCTTCACACGTTTTCCAAGACTATAATACTTATCACTTTTGAAATATTTCATCTCCAAAAAAGAAAATCATATGGACAACATTTGAGGGGAAAAAATTTTGAGGCACATATTCTATGAAATCCTGACCTTCATGAGCGATATTTCATGAAAAATTATTCATAAATTTTCAAAGTCTTTCATATGTCCGTTGAAGGTAGTGAAATTATTACTACTTGACAGAGGGATATGGATAAAAATATCATGTATTGAGAGAGATTTTGGAGAGTGTCAGAGCATGAAATAATTTTTGATTTGATAAAAGAGGTTCATTGGTGTTATCCTATCTAATTGAGGATTCCACTATATGAATATATACTTAGATATGATGTCAATATCACCCATTTTTATTAATATACTTCAGTTAATAGTTTTAGAGTTCCTTAGGGATGTACAGGTGGAATTGGGCTCCATCATGTCATTGTTTTAAGGACCATGATATAATCATAGCTGACTCTCCATTGAATCTGATGAAGAAAAAATAATAACAGAATCTTATTGAAGATACATATCCTCCACAATATGAGAGTATCCTAAAATAGGGACTGGAAACCCACCACTTAGGATAGAAAGATGAGTGTGACCTATTCAATGATGAAAAACATCACAAATCAATAGTCTTTATCATACCAGATAATCCAATAATGTAATGAATTTGAAGGGGAGATGAAGAGGATTGGGATCTAAGAGGTAGAATGGGATACCCATTTCTATGTCTACTACCCCCCATATTTCATGTTCAGACTATTTAGAATGTGGTAATTTGGGACCAACACTTTTCATCTTCATCTTGGGGTCATCGACATAAACATCTATGACCTATACCAGATTTTTTTAATCCTCATCTTGGGGGATATAAATAATGAGTTCATCTATGAAAAGAACACATGGGAGGACTAGGACCAATTTACAGTACTAGAACAAGATGCATTGAGGCTAGTACAAGGGGGTATGTGGAACAATCATTTGATGAAGGATGTGTAATTTAAGTAGTGGTTCATATTTTTATGAAATGAAGCTATAGAGATTCTATAATGGAGACTCTTTCAATGATAAATGGTGTGACATACCACGAATGAGAACTCCTACTAGTTGATTCTAGTAGTGGGACAGTGTTTCCTATGGGATTGTAGTGTAAAACCCATCTCCAATGGGGTCATATTGGAAGGATTCATCACAGTGATTATATATGGGTGGATTATTTCCATATATAATGCACACATGGGGATGTGTCTAAGCATGTTTATCATGGCAGTAACGATGGGGATGGGGAATCAAATCAATATGATGGTGTCAGTGCTTTATAAGTTATACAAGGTGTTGAGGCACATTAGCAAGGTGAATACCCCCTACATGTGTGAGTTCCAATCTATTTCTTGTATGGAAAGGTGGATTCACACATGGGAGGGGTATGAGTACCCAAACCCAATCAGTCCCATAGACACCAACATTAGGCCATTGATGCTGAACATCACCAAGAGTTGACCTCTTCAACTAGAGTATGTTAGTGTTCTCACCAAGATAGTACTGTTAGAGTGATTCATGTTTAATCCATTCCCCCTACCAATGGGTACCATCATGGATGATTGTGTGGGGATCAAGGAGTAGTGGTCATTCCTAATGACCTTTCAAGGTGGAGTATTAGTGGGGAGGGTAAATTGTAAAGTAATATATGAACTATATACCCCATACAAGATCACCTTCCAATTCGGGTGTCTCCAAAGGATGACCCAAAAGGTTTACAATGTATTATTTAGTGAGATACAACCTATAGTCCTCTTCAAGATATGGTGAATGTTTTTATTAGAAGGTAAAGGGGAAGTATAAATTGGTAGTCGGTCGATGATCCATATGGGATCTTCCAAGATTACACATAGAGCAGGGAGAGTGTGTAACCAAGGTATTTGTTAATGAATATAGTTGATTGGGTGGTCTATGGGGAAGGGGTATCACATTTAAGGGGTCATGGGCGTGTCACAAATGGGGTTTCATGCCAAGGAAGGATATTTGGTCTGATTGGTTGAGTAGTAGCTATAGCTCCAACGATTTCGGGACCTTCAAAAGGTTCAACTTCGGAGAGATGAGAATTGGTATGCCTGAGGCTCCCTCAAAAATATATTTAAGAGTAGGGTGAACAATATGGATTAGTCCAATAGAAACATAGAATGGTTCCAATTAAATAGTTGGGATCATTTATCGAGGCCCCTGGAGATACAATCTTCCCCGATGCATGGAAAAACTTGGTCATACTTCAGGAATACTCAAATTAGGTGATTTGGTTAAAATTATATAGTTAAAAGATCTAACTTCCTATAATAGGCCATGAAAAGTCCATATTATTTCTTTAAATATTGAATCCAAGTTTTATATATTGGATCTAGGTAATTTTAACCACTCCCATTACATGGCACGACCCCTGACTAGCCGAGTGAGGATGTTTATGGACATGACTTCACCTGGTGACCTCACTAAGGGTCAATCTGCTATAAATGATCATGTGGGATATGGATCATTCAAGTAATAATCCGAGGGGATTTATTCTTTTCTATAATCTCCTAAGGAATAATACTCTACTGTGGATAAGGTAGGTCTTCAAGATTTCATGTGTTAAAGACAACCATTATTCTTTCGGTTATTCCAACCCATTTTTTTTGAACTGTTTAGGGAGTATCTGGTTAAAAGGAAGGATATATTCAAGATAGATCTTTAGGGGATGATGAAAAGGATAAATAAATTGATGGTGGATGGGCACAACACCTACCCCTAACACTGTGGTCATTGGTGGCTTACCAACCGTCATTGAGATGTTGTATATGGCTGAAGTAGCAACTCAGTTGTCCCATGGGTCATCTGGAAACATTTACCATTTCCATACAAACATCAAAAACTTATATTTTTGTTCTTTTATATAATTCTTTTTTTCATTTAAGTATTAAAAACATTCCTACTCATGGGTTAACCCTCTACAGGTAATGTATCAGTCATTGTGTAGACGTCATCAATTGAAGAGCCTTCACCTAAACACTCTGACCTCGTGGACAGTCTCTATGATACCTAAAATTATTTTCCCTATATTTAATTTTATTTTTCATCCACAAAAAAGACTTTATTGACCATGAATTCTGATAGAAGTACTATTCATGTTGGGGTCCCACTCAATGGTGGTGATGCAAGAGCCGATGAATCCCATGATTAAGATGGTGACAACCGGTGTCGAGAACTCAATAAGGGTGGATGAGGAGGCTGTATTGGTTTAGAATTATACTAATGGGATGAAACTTGAGAAGTTTTTTGGGGCTCCCATGGTAGGTGAATTTGATCTCCTACTGAACATTGAGCCCAACCCATATATGAGGATGCCCACTAAAAATCCCATTACTGACGTGTTGTCCACCTTCTTCGAGTACAAGCTTAAACCTTTCAAGGATCTAAAATAATCATTATTTAAAAACACTAAGGAGAATTTGTTTTATTGTATAGGGTGTTGGGGAGCATGTAGAACTTCATAACCCATTACCTATGGGGGATTTGACATGCTATATGAGGTCCCTCCATCATTATCTTGTGAGACTAGGGACTAGAAATGTGGACTCAGGAGGCCTCCATGTTTTGGATATTTATTTCCTTATTGAATAAGTGAAATAAGAGTGGTAGGAATTTTATGATACTTGGTTTGTGAAATCCTAAGAAGGTATCAAGGAACTACTATAGTCCAAATAGGAGCTCTCTCGGCAATAGGGGTTGGTGCAGTAGTTTGAGGTCTCCATCACTGCTAGAGGATATAAAATAATCCACCTAAGGGAATAGCTGGTGGAAGATGAGGATGAAGCAGTAGAGGAAGATTACTTAGTAGTAGAGTGCATGGTTTAATAGGATCAGTTGAAAATTCAAGCTGAGGAGGATCTCCTTTAGACTGAAGAGGAGGAGAAAGATATAGTTAAGTGGTAGTCAGGCCTTGATGCCACCAAGTAGAGAATTTCCAATATGGATTGGATCTTAAACCTTTTTAAGGTGTAGGGGGTTACCTTTTTACCTTGTAATAAATGATAGTCTCTAGTATATGTATGAACCCTCTCAATGAGTATATTAAAAGTGTTTGTTTCAATTTCCCACATTCATATATTTTTTTTTTCAACATTTCGATAACATAAACAAGATGACCAGATATAAATATATAAGACCACATGATTCATGCTTGGTATTAGATATTAAAGATAAATAGAATATTTCTCTCTCACATAATAGTTTCATATAGAGACTGAATGATTGGGTTCAATATTATATACCAACCACTAGGTGTTTCCTAGCTGGGAGAACATTGGTTGGGGAGAAGGACTCTATATAAAAAAATTTATTTCCCAGCATGAAAAAGGGCATGATATGTGTAATTTTGGGGCATTATATTCTACATGAATTAGGAGTATTATAGAGAACATGTGTTTAGGACTTGGAACACAATGAGGAGTAATAGGAATAATGGGGATGGTTTATAACCATGTTCAATTTGAAGGTCCCATAATTGTACAATCAATAGTGGGGAATATAAATGAGTGTTGATCATTGACCATGTTTGAAACATAAGGACTATGAATTTTTTGTCAAAATTCCTTCAAGGAATATGCCTAAGATGGGAGGTGAGTCAGTTTTCTTAGGAAACATCAATATTATAGGACATGTTCATATATGAAGGATGGTGGGGATCAAATTCAAGGAAGTCATGAACCATGTTGTAAACTAAAAAAATGTTCAAATGGGGTTCAATTCTATGATAATGACACCACATTTGCTCTGAACACATTGATTGGGTGTATTAGTTATGGGTCTAAATTATTTCTTTATTTCCCTCGGGTCTAATGAAAATTAAAATTTATAAAACTCAAATCATTGCAACATTGATAATTAAAATGAATATAAAATCAGGTCAAGATCGATCCCATAGAGATGATAGAAAATAGTCATATTATATTTTTATAAGAATTATTTCATTTAATTTAGTTTTATGATATAGGTGGAGAAAATAAAGAAACAATTTGGGTTTTGGAAATAGTGTTGGGAATATTAAAGAAGATTGAAAAGAGCATAATATTGTTTGGTTTGAAATTAGATTTGAATTTCATTCTAGGTGTTTTTTAGTTTCATGGTTTTTATACAAATAAATTTTAGAAAATAAATTCATTTACCCATGGTTAGTGTCAGAGTTGAAACAATATGGATCCAATGGTCATGGTATCCCCTCCTCAATCAGAAATCCATTATTTCACTTGGAATAGTAGTTATGGATTTTTCTGAATCATGTTTTTCTCGATACCATTTTCAAACATGGGTACCCAAAATGTGTCAAGGTTAATAAATAATTTAGGATAAATAGTTTTGAAATTTTAAAGTTTCTGTTTGGGTTCAATTTAATTGTCATGAAAATAAGAAGATGTATATTGGATTTTTTAAAATGATTAAAGAAAAACTATTACATGAATAAAGAAAAAAAGAAATAAATGCAAAAGAACATCCCCCATTCAGCTATATAACCCTTGAAAAAGGAATTTTTACCCCACAAATCCTAGTGATGAGAGAGTAAGAGGGAAGAAATAAATAAAATGGAAATATAAATGAAAGACAGAGATAAAATTGGTGAGGAACCTATCTAGTGAAGCTTCCTACTCCACGATTTGGTCTCTAGATCTCTGTCTGGGGTAATGGCTCAACCCTTTATTTATAGACTTCCCTAGGTCTCTCATAGAATTAAATAGAATTAAAATGGGTCAAAAAGTAGTCATGGGTGGTCATTGTGCCTTAAAATAGGCCTTCTCCCCTTGATACATCAAATCTGGTCAATTTTTTGTCGTCCCAGCTTTTTCACATCATGTAACATTTACATGAAATGTAAAGTGAGAGCCTTGAAGTATTTGAGACTAGTTTCATGGATTAATAATATTTCTGAGAATTCTAGGAATGTTTTGGGGTGTGAAACTATGTGTCACACCGTGGTGCATGATGTCTTCATTCTCTGATGGTTTCTTCCACTTCACGACATCTATTTATTTCATGCCTTGTACTTGTTCATGACGTGTAATTATTACACAATGTTGAATGTAAAGTTTCAAATCTAAAAGCCTTTTTTACCCTGATTCTATTCCATACTTTGGAATTGTTTAATGATCTTCGGATTTTAAATAAAATCTTTCTTTAAGTGGATATCATGATTGTGTCCACCCCTTTTTCCCATTCCCCATAACATATATCATCCTAAAAAATATTAAGAAAACATTTGCTGTTTAGAAATTCATTAATGATTAAATCATAAAAATAAATGAATTTTAATATTAGGAAATTTATATAAGATAATCACTAATCAAATCCCATTAAACATGAATTCATACTTGTCCTCGAGGATGGAATCTCAATATACAATAGCAAATGCTTATGCTACCATGATTTAAACTCAATGTTAACAAAAAAATTGATCACATGGAAACTTAAATGTTATATCCTTACATATAGAAAATTTATTGACACCTCTTTTTCCAGAGAATAATGTCAACCATGTATATTAATCTTTCTCTTTTGCAATAACCAAACATTTTCAATCATCCCTTTTAATTTTTTTATTGATTATTAATCTACATACCATTTTTAATATATATTATGTGAATTTATTCAATCATAATCAAGGTATGAATGAATATATTGATTCACATGCCTCAAGAACATGTGACTTACCATAGGCTTTCAAGGCATCTAACATCTCCACTATTTAAAGAGATAATCACAAGAAATCATGAGGGCTTTATCAAAAGGTTCAAATGTCCCTCAGGCTTTAGGAAAAGTGGCTAAATGATATGGAAAAATAAGGCTCGAAAAATAGGTTCAACTATAAAGTGTAATGTATGATATCAAAATTTAAGCTCAATATAAATCTCCCTCACAAATTTCGTTTATTTATTTATCCCATAAAGCTCAAATTGGTCCCATGAAAAATGTAATAAAAAAATAAATCATCCTCTCTTTCTTTATTTTAATTTTTTTCTATTTGTTTCAAAAATTGTGATTAAGAAAAATCTGACATTTACCTCATAACCACATACAACCAAAATATATATAGCCTAGTAAGGGTTCTTTTTTATCATCTCAATACACAATCCATTTTTTATATAATTTTTTTTATCAAGATAGGTGAAAAATAAAATAAAACGGGTAATGTCATGGAATCTCTCCAAAATTAGATGAGACTTCCCAGGGAATTATCCGCACTATTGTCCATCTAGTTAAACCATGGAAAATATCTCCCACACACTTATTCTTTTAAATATCATCTAAATTATTTAGATTAATGTTGGAATGGAAAATATAGTCTTATATATTAAATCATTTCCTAATGAATATATTCATGGCTTATATGGGCTTAAAAAGATTAATTCATGGTGGTTATAATGATAATGGGTTAATAAAATATAACATAATCATATTAAAAGTGATTATGTTCATTCATATCTTTGATATGATGAAATAAAAATTATAGAATAGAACATGACTGAGTCTCACAAGAAAAATTCTATATAAATAATGGAAAAAATTAGGCTTAAAGGATGTTTCGGGACTGAGATTTATGGATTGGTACAATCACTCATAGATATTCATATGGATATTTAAATAAATTAATGTAAATTTTAGAAATTAAAAGAAATAAAATACCTCGTTAAAATTTGATTTACATAAATTAGCATACACCCCTAAATCATGATTTTCTAGATCTTAATCCACATTCTCATCCCCACTATTTTTTTTCTAATTCTTCTTTTATAGATTTATTGAACAATAAATTTAAATTCCTGGAATGTAAATTACCCTTGGTAGTTTTTGTCCCCTATTTTTATTGAGTAATGAAATATTTAAATGTGTTCATGAAATTGGTAGTTAAAATCTATAAATAAATTATATTTAGGGAATAAAGTTGGAGAAAAATTAATAATTGAAATTCATAATCCCCTTTTATTGACGGTTTGGAGTTGGTTTTAAAAGTTTTTCATCTTCCTAAATCAGGACATATATTCATCCTACAACTTCTCCTTGTGCTTTCTTCAGCTTTCTACCAACCTTGGTCTTGATGGTTCTATAAAAATAAAAACACACAAGTAAAAGTACTAACCACAATATATTAATTTTAAATAAATTAGGGTGAGTGCATGTGTTCTTTTAAAAAAAGAAAATAAAAAAACTCTGGTTTCCTCTAGTAAGATATTTTTTTTAATGAATTTGGATTGACCTTATATCCTTCTTCTTCAACTCACGTGATGGATGATTGAAACTTTTATACCTCATCTAGGTCCATGAGTGGTCTCATTTGTGTCTATTCCATGAATTTTAAGTCCTTTTCCTTATTCTAAAAATATATAACTCTTCCTAATAGTATAACTTGCTTGATTTTTGTTAGGATAATCCACCATTTATTCCTCAACTCTGATGAACTAAATAGAACTTTGTAGTACCCCTAGTTTTGGGTACATAACACCTTTCCTCATGTTTTTTTTATTTTGGGGTGTTTTTAGTTGGTTTTCCATAAAATAGAGAGTTTTCATAAAATAGAGAGTTTACATAATATAGAGAGTTTCCATAAAGTTGGTTGTTTCTATAATGTGTGTTGTTTCCATAATGTGGGGTGTTTCCATAAAGTGGGTTGTTTCCATAAAGTGGGTTGTTTCGATAAATTGAGATGTTTCCATAAAAAATGTGTTTCTATAAAGAGGATAAAGGTGAAGTATGGGAGAGTTTCAGGGTTTTATAATGAGTTTTGGGACCAGAATGAAGGTTGTATGTTCCATACACAGTTAGCCCAAATCGTGTGGCCAAACCTAGTGCAGAGGTCAAATCTAGATCCTATTTTCATGGAGCATACTCATTTTTGCTCTATATATTTCTTTTTTGAATCAAAATGAACCTATTTCAAGATTAATCTCCCTAGAAGTATGTAAAACCCTCCACACATGATTTGGAGACATCCCAGAGCCTTCCCTTCATGATTTCGAGTCCGATTCTTGAGGTATGCCACCATTCTTTCCAAATTTGTCATGTTTTGTAAGATATTCTTAGATCTACTTCTCTGATCTCTATTCCTTCTCAGATATGAACCAATAGTGGGTAGATATACATTTCTGTATTTTAAATAATTCAATTTTGAGTCATGATCTTGAGAAAGATAAGAGAACTAAGGTCGTTCATGGGGAATTGACCCGCTTTCTTGTGCATTTTTCTTCTATTGTCGAAGTTTCATCAAAACCTTCGAGGTAGGTGTCTTCTCACTTTACTCATATTACTATAATTGATTGTCTTATATTCAAATTGGTTTATTTATTTTTAAATGCATGTAAAAATATTTATTTGTGATTATTTATGGTTTTTGTCAAATTGCGTGATCATGGGGAATAGTTGTGCAAAAGGGGGTTTAATTTAAAATGATGATTTTAAATTATGGATTTTCTAGAATTGCTTAATGGTTGATGAAAAATGGATTTTCAATTGAAATGGTTTTCAATAAAAATGGAGTTTTATTAAAATGTTTTGGCATTGAAATGGTTTTGACAGAAATAGTTTTCAATAAAAAGGTGTTTTTTTGAAAGGTTTATTTTGGCTTGATCATTGGGCATATGTTTTGTGTGTTCATATTTCATACATGGGTCTTGGTTGAAATACGACCTTGTTCTTGGTGCCAAAGGTTTAATGGAACATTGGAATTGCATATATGAGGCTTGGTTGAAATATGACCTTGTGCTCGGTGCCAAAGGATTAATGGCACATAGGAAAAAATTACCTTGTGATGACTTGGTAGATCGATGAGAAACCGCTCATGAGTATGGAACTATCATAATGTATCATGCATGGTTGGTTTCATCTATTTGATTAATGGTTGGTATGCTGATATAGGGATATTGGGAAATGGTTGTAAATATTATTTGGTTATTTTTCTAGAAATATATCTTTCTTGAAAAATTGGTTTCAATTACACTTTTATGGTTTTGGTAATGAATGGTTTTGGAAACATGTTTATATTTAGTTAAAAACTGCTTTTGAGAAATTGTTTTATATAAACCATTTTATATAATTCTTTCTAAATCTTCAATCCTAATGTCGTGAGTAGGGAATTCATTGGAGAAAACCTACTGATTTTTATACTCATCCATACTTTGGAACTTTGGTGATTTTGTAGATGTTATCTTCTAGGACGGCGGAAAAGGTAATGTTTCACACTTGTTTAGCACTACCTCATGATGTTGGGTTGTTTGGAGATTTTGGTTCTTGGAGCATGTGGAGATTGTAGTCTTGAGGTCTTTGGAGAGTCTTGTGTAGTTTATCCGATGTGTACTCTGATACATGGTTATCCTTCTGTTGTTTCTTACATTATGTGGTTTTGAGTGCATGAAGTTGTTGAGTTGTCTTTCATTTGATCATACATCATATAGTGAATGTTTGGTTATGGTTTTTAGGTTTGTTAGTTTATTTTCTAAAGGTTAAATTGTCCCCCACTTTTATTTGAAACACTTCGGCATTTATTACCATCCTTTGGCATCTTGCGGATGTCGCTTAAGACCTATTAATGACTCATTGTACTCTCAAGACAATGATAATTGGTGGGTCATTACAAATGGTATCAGCTTTTTTGGTCCTTCCCTAAAAAGTAGTCATCAATGTTCATAGTTTTGGAGATGAAATCCCTTCTTGTCTATTCCTTGGGTGGGAATCTTAGAAAGGAGTAGGATTGTTAGAACATGAAATGTATAGCATAAAAGGCACGTAGCTTACCCTTTTATGCTGAACTTAATGTTTCTAGGGAGTTGGGTAAATAAGTGTTTGGAGACACTTCTATGATTCTAAAATCTCATTGTCATGGGTATAGCCAATGAGATTAGCATGACATGCATTGTAAAGGAATGAATTCCCACTAAGAGTGCATACATCATTTCGAGGAATGATTCATGTTGTGAAAAAAAGTGTTAATTTTTTAAAAAGTATGGAATTGGTTTTCAAATTAATGATTCTGAAAAAGATACTTCTTATCGTATTTTGAAAATGGTTTATTTATTTAAAGCATGTAAAGTGGTTTAAAAAATAGTTGAACATGGGAAAAAAGATTATTTGGAAACAATGTTGTGATATTTGATGTGGTAGAATTTGAAATGCTATGCCAATAGTTGCTAGAGAGTGAGATTAATAGAGTGTGTTGTTAGTTTAGAAAATGGAACCTGGTAGGCATCGTCAAAACCAACCTAAAGAATCTATGGAGAATGTGGTTTCACCTGAACCATATGTGAACCAAGAGCCGGTTTAGAGTATTTTCCAAGCTTTTCAAGTTGTGGACATAGGGAACTGGAGAAATGATCCACGAAATGTGGATCATACCATCCAATTCAGGAAGAAGAATCCACCTAATTTTTGGGGAGATTCCGAACCTGAGAAGAAGGAGGTTTGGCTATGTAGGATGAATCGTATCTTCAACTTCATTGGCACACCAGTAGAGATAAAGGTAAAACCGGTGACGTATATGCTTGAGGATATTTTATGTTAGTGGTGGGATTTAGCGGTGTAGGCTAAATTGGATGAAGGAATTACATGGGATGATTTTGAGGAATTGTTCAACAAACAATTCTATCATCACATGTTCAATATCCAAAAAATGATGGACGTATTCTGCCTAAAACAAGAGTGTCTCTCTATCATAGATTATGTGGATAAGTTCATAAACTTAGTACTATTTGCACCAGAAGTCACGGTAAGTATCTCTTTGAAGGAACGTATCTTCGAATCAGGGGTACAATAGGAGATTCGATCAAATATTGGAGTACTTTGTATTACATACTATACAAAGATGGTGAACAGAGGGACTGTGTCTGAATGTGATATCTTGTGATCTATGGGAGGAGGCATGATGAGACTTATATGAAATGGTGGGAACTTAACCACTGGTAATAAGAGGAAAAGGTACACATATATATCCCTGGTGCAAGTGGAAATCAGTACCTGATGGTTGGATCAGTAAACCTTCCTCCATGACCCCAGAGCAAAGCATGTTGTTTTCAATGTGGTTCGCGTGACCACATAAATCGAGAATGTATGACACAACCTATAGCGTGTCATAATTACAACAAGATGGGATATCTTTAGCGTTATTGTCACATTCCTCCAAGGTCAGGTGCACAAGACACTTCATAAGTGTCGCAAGCATTGTATGCTTTAATTGGACGAGGACAGCAGAATCAGTCTCATCCGTAGATCAGAGCTAGCCATGGTGATTCTAGAAATACCATGATTCTTCAACCAGGGAAACCTCATCAATGAAATAAGGAGAATAGTGTAGTGAAGAAACAATTTTATGGAGCTGAGAAAATGATTATTGATGATTAGGCTGGACCATCTACAGTGAGAAGTACAATTCTTTTTAATTCTACCTTTGTTCAAGTGTTGTTTGATACTGGTGCATCACATTCCTTTATTTCTTATCATGTTATTGACATTCTATGTTTAAAATTTGAAATGATTCCTTCTGTTTTGAAACTAAAAACTCTTCTTGGTGATAGATAATGTCAATAATTTGTGTGTAGAGCACGTACTATAACTGTTGATAGAGGTGAGCTAAAATGGGACTTCTCAATGTTGGATATGGATGTCTATAATTTAATCCTAGGTATTGATTGGTAGACAACATTCAAGGATCAAATCGATTATTATAGGAGAATAATCAGTTTCATAACAGAGGATGGAATCGATCATCTCTTTAGAGGAGAGAGGATTGTAAAGAAGAGGGAAAAGAGCTTGTTGGAACCAATGGTGAGAACGATCTCTTACCAATTGGAAGCGTTGAATTTGACATCAATGGAATAGATCGACAAAAATAGTTTTCCAGCTATTTTCAAACAATTTCATGATGTCTTTCCCAAGAACTTCTCAGGGTTACCACCTCTATGTGAAGTGGAGTTTATGATTGATCTCCTTCTGAGGACCAATCTTATTTCCCTTTCGTCTTACAGGATGGAACCAATAGAGTAACAAGAATTGAATGTCCAGTTAGAGGAGTTACAAAGCAAGGGTTTCATTTGACCAAGTACATCTCCATGGACAACACCAGTTTTGTTCATGAAGAAGGAAGATGGAACTCTTCGGTTGTGTGTTGATTATCATAATCTTAACCAAGTTACGATAAAGAACATATATCCACTTCCACGCATTGATGATCTGTTCGATCAATTAAGGGGAGCTCAATGGTTCTCCAAGATTGACTAGAGATCAAGATATCACCAATTGAGAGTTTGGAAAAAGGATACTCCAAAGACAGCTTTTAGAAGTAGATATGGCCACTATGAATATATAGTAATGCCTTTCATTCTAGAAAATGTACCAGCAGTCTTCCTGGCATTGATGAATCAGATATTTCAACAATATCTGAATTCTTTTGTTATGGTGTTTGTGGACATCATTTTGGTCTATTCAAATACAAGGGTTGATCATGAGGTGCACCTGGAAAGAGTGTTACAAATCCTGAGAGATCATTGTTTGTGTTCCAAATTATCAAAGTGTGGTTTTTGGATATAGGAAGTACTTTTCCTTGGCCATGTCATATCTGAGAAAGGCATTTCTATTGATCCTAAAAAGATAGAATCCATTATCTCTTGGCAACCACAAAAGCCTGTGTTTGAGATACGTTGTTTTCTTGGTCTAGCTGGTTACTACCGATGTTTTGTGCATGATTTCTCATGACTAGCTTCACCATTGACTACTCTGGTAGATAAATATGCTCCATTTCATTGGACATAGGAATGTTAGAAGTCTTTCTAGGAACTAATAGTTCAGCTTACATCGGCACCTATCTTGATCTTTCGAGAATTAGGATAGGGGTATGTGGTGTATTGTGATGCTTCGGGATCAGGTTTAGGTTGTGTTCTCATGCAAAGAGATCATGTGGTTGCTTATGGTTCAAGGAAGTTGAGGGTGAATGAAAAGAATTACCCAACACATGATTTGGAGTTATATGAAGTCATCCATGCTTTGAAAACATGGAGACATTATCTCTATGGTGAGAAATTTACTGTGTTTATGGATCAAAAAAGCTTGAAACACATTTTCTCACAGTGAGATTTGAATCTGAGGAAAAGGAGATGGATGGAGTATCTCCAAATGTTTGACTTTGACTTGATGTACACACCGGGGAAAGGAAATTTGGTGGCGGATGCATTGAGTATAAATTCATATGCTAAGTTGGTGAAAGAAGCTTCATATTAATGGTATTTGATAACGGTCTTAGCTGACATGCATGTGGAATGTGAAGACCGAGGTGATGTGGCAGTTTTCTTTTCAGCAAATCATGTTCCTGATTTAGTAAAAATGATCAAAGAGGCACAAACATATGATGCAGAATGTCTGGTTGTAAGTTCAAAACTCAATGGTGGGGAGACCATTGAGGGCTGGAAACATGATGGGGGTTCATTTTTGTGTTTCAAAGATCGAATGGTTATACCTATGGTTTCTCAGGAAAAAATCCTTCATGCTTACCACCATTCAAGATGGGTTTTACATCCAGGTACATAGAATATGTATAAGGCGTTTAAGGTGTAGTTTTGGTGGAGTGGAATTAAAGTAAGGTGGTTGAGTTAGTCTCGCGATGCTTAACTTTTCAGTCGGTTAAAGCATAACATCAGATAAAAACTTGTATGTTACAATATTTTCCCATCCTAGTGTGGAAATGTGATCAGATAGCAATGGATTTTGTTACAGGACTTCCATGAACGGTTCTGAAACCCGATGTCATCTTTGTGATAGTGAATCATCTAACCAAGTCAGATTATTTCATCCCTATTCGTGAAACTCATGCGGTGTAGGATCTTTCAAAAATATATGTCCGAGAAGTTGTAAAGAGGCATGATGTACCAGTGTCAATAGTCTCAGATAGAGATCTGAGGTTCAAATCTCATTTCAGGAAATCATTACAGCAATCCCTTGGAACTCAGTTGACTATGAGCATAGCGTATCATCCTCAAACAGATGGGAAATCCAAGTGGATGATACAAACATTGTAAGACATGTTTCAGGCTTATGTAATGGATTTTGGTAGCTCATGGGAGGGTCATATACCCTTATCATATTTCTCATATGATAACAGCTATCAAGCCTTGATATGCATGGATCTGTTTGAAGCATTGTATGGGCATCTTTGTCATTCTCCACTATGCTAGGTGGAAATGGGTGAAACATCACTATTTGGTCCATGCCTTGTCGAAGAAACAATGGATAATATCCAGTTGCTTAGAAAGAGGATAGATTTGGCTCAGAGATGTTATAAATCTTGTGTAGATCACCGTCGAAGACTGTTGTCGTTCGTTGTGGGTCATCATGTCTTCTTAAGAATCTCTTTAATTCTTGGACATCATCGCTTAGGGATGTATGGAAAGTTATCTCTTAGATACATTGGCCCTTTTGATATATTATAATGGGTTTCAGAGGTTTCATATTGGTTGGCATTACCACCATGGTTTACTTCGGTGCATAATGTGTTCCATGTATCCCAGTTGAAAAGGTATCGCCCAGGTCTTGGCCATGTGAAGATATTGGATCATGCTGAGCTATAACCAGATGCATCACTGATAAATATCCCAGTGAGGATCATGGATAGACAAGAGAAAGTCTTGGATGGGAACAGCATCATCCTAGTGCAAGTTTTATGGAAACATGGTCATATTCAGGAAGATATATGGGAACATGAGAATAAAATGAAGGAGTAGTTTTCGGAAATATTTTTATCAAGTGAGGGTTTCTCAATTACAAGGATGGATAGACCAATGGTGGCGAGAATTTAGTACCCTCGGTTTCAGGTACATAACCCCTTTCCTCGCATTTTTTTTAATTTTGGTGTCTTTTTAATTGGGTTTCCATAAAAAAGGGAGTTTCCATAAAATAGAGAGTTTCCATAAATTAGAGAGTTTCCATAAAATATAGTGTTTATATAAAATAGATAGTTTCCACAATATAGAGAGTTTCCATAAAGTTTGTTGTTTCAATAAAGAGGGTTGTTTCCATAATGTGGGGTGTTTCTATAAAGTGGGTTGTTTCTATAAAGTTGGTTGTTTCCATAAAGTGGGATGTTTCCATAAAAATTTTGTTTCGATAAAGAGGGTAAAGGTGAAGGATGGGATAGTTTCGGTGTTTTATAAGGAGTTTTGGGTCAATAAGGAAGGTTTCATGATCCATGCACGGTTGGCCCAAACCATGTGGTCAAACCTAGCGCAGAGGTCAAATCCAGATCCTATTTTCTTAGAGCTTACTCGTTTTTTTCTCTATATATTTCGGTTTGGCTTCAAAACGCCCTAATTTCGATATTACTCTCCCTAAAAGTCTGGGGAACCCTCCCCACATGATTTTGCGCCATCTCAAATCCTTCCCTTGGTGATTTCGAGTATGATTCTTGAGGTATGTCACCATTCATTCATGATTTGTCATGTTTTCTTAGATCTTCTTAGATGTAATTCTATGATCTCTATTATTTCTTAGATATGAACCTATAGTGGGAAGATATACATTTTTGGATTCCAAATAATTCAATTTTGAGTCATGATATTTCTATGATAAGATAAATAAGGTCGTTCTTGGAGAATTGACCTGCTTTCTTGTGCGTTTTTCATCTGTTGTCTAAGTTTCAACAAAACCTTCGAGGAAGGTGGCTTCTCTCTCGACTCCACTTGCTAGAATTTATTGGTTTAGAATCAAATTATTTTATTGATTGTGAAATTTCTGGGAAAATATTTATTTGTGATGATTTATGGTTTTTTTGAAATTGCGTGATCTTGGTGAATAGTTGCGCAAAAGGGGGTTTAATTTAATATGATGATTTCAAATTATAGATTTTCTGGAATTGCTAAATTTTTGATGAAAAAGGTTTTTTCAATAGAAATGGTTTTCATTAAAAATGTAGTTTTATTGAAATGGTTTGGAGTTGAAATGGTTTGGCATTGAATTTTTTTTTGACCTAAATAGTTTTCAATAAAAAGATGTTTTATTTGAAAGGTTTATTTTGGCTTGATCGTTGGTCATATGTGTTGTGTGTTAATATTTCATATATGGGGATTGGTTGAAATATGACCTTGTGCTCGGTACCAAATGTTTAAGGGAACATGGGAATTTCATATATGTGGCTTTGTTGAAATATGACCTTGTGCTCGGTGCCAAAGTATTAATGGCACATGGGAAACAATTACCTTGTGACGACTTGGTAGATCAATGAGAAATTGCTCATGAGTATGGAACTTTCATAAATTTTCATGCATGGTTGGTTTCAGGGGTTTTAGTAATGGTTGGATATGTCATTATAGGGATATTAGGAAATGGTTGTAAAGATTGTATGGTTATTTTTCTATAAAAATATCTTGCTGGAAAAATTGGATTCAATTACACTAGTATGTTTTTTTGTGATGAATGGTTTTAGAAACATGTTTATATTTAGATATAAACTACTTTTGAGAAAAAAAATTATTTAAAACATTTTATATAATTGTTTCCAACTCTCCTATCATAGTGGAGTGAGTAGGGAAGTAATTGGGGAAAACCTACTGAGTTTTATACTCACCCCTACTTTGGCACTTTGGTTCTTTTGCAGATGCTATCTTCTGGTACTGGGGAAAAGGTAATGTTTCACACGTGTTTATCACTACCTCATGATGTTGGGATGTTCAGATATGTTGGATCTTGGAGCATGTGGATCTTTGAGTCTTGAGGTCTTTGGAGTGTCTTGTGTAGTTTATCCGTTGTGTACTCTGATACTTGGTTATCCTTCTGTTGTTTCGTACATTATGTGGTTTTGAGTGCATGAAGTTGTTGAGTTTTCTTTCATTTTTTATGCATCATATAGTGAATCTTTGGTTATGGTTGGAAGGTTTATTGGTTTATTTCTTAAAGGTTTAATCATCCCCCACTTTTATTTGAAACCCTTCGATATGTATTTCCAGCCTTTGGTGTCTTGGGGATGTCACTTAAGGCCTAGTAATGACTCATTGTACTCTCAATCCAATAATAATTGGTGGGTCATTAAAAACATCATGTACCATCCATACCTATTTACCTTTCTCAAATTTGGTGGAGTAATTTTCTCCTACAATTTCAGTGATCCTGGTCCCCATATTCTATTTCATAATATCAGTTCTTTTATTTGGTGTATCTTCTTCCATAACCATAGTTATCTCATGTAATTATTTAACTTCAGGGATACCCTCAACTTTGGGTATTTTTCTTCCATAAAATCATTTCCTTCCCTAAATTTTTTTCCTTTATATATTGATTAATATTGAAACTTACCTACTCACAACCAACTCACAAAAATAGTTCTGCACTTTGGATATTGATCAAATCATTCCCGGTTTCTAAAGTGGTCTCCCAAAAATGAGTGGATTTCACTCCTATTACATATCTTTCACTAATAATTTGATGAGAAAGTACAATTTTTTGAATTTTATCAGAGTTTAATTGATTAACCTTCATGTGAAATTCACTATTTAGTCAGCTAATTGAAGTGAAACTGTTGTGGAATTCAGTCCTTACTATCCCAAACTCTTGAAATTCATGTACAACATGATATTGACACTCGCACCTAAGTCGCAAAAATATTTCACACATTTTTTAACTTCGATAAATATGGTAATCGAAAATGTGACTATATCACATTACTTCTTAGGTAGGTCCCTTGATACCACTACTAAACACTCTCAGGTGAGCGAGATGGTGCCAATATATTCCAACTTCTTCTTGTTGGTCACCATCTCTTTCATTAATTTTTCATATGTCAGTATGTTTGTAAGATCCTCTAAAAAATAGATATTTATATGTAAATTTTTTAAGTGTTTTACAAATTTACAAAGTATTGTATTGTTCTTCTCTTGTGGCAGTTTCTCTAGAAATGGAGGTCTTGGTTTTTACTATGATGGTTCTTCTTCATCTTTTCTTTCAAATTCTTAATACTTTCTATTTTTCATGTTTTAAAGTTATTTTTCACTTTTTCTGACTAGTTTTTCTTCATTATGTCCTATAAATTCTATAGCACTTCCTTGTGTCTTATTCCCACTTCTGAGAAATAATTTTTTCAAATATGCATATGGTTATACTTTAGGGAATCCTGAAAGAACCCCTTTGGGTGTCTCTCTGAACTAATTAGTGATATATCCAACTTGAACATCAATATTTCATTTTTTGGTATTATAGATTTTGGTTATTTATTTATTTTTTTGATTATATCCCTATATGCGGTTAGGAATGTAGTCAATGTCTCTTCCAATGTATGGACTTGGGCCATTAGTATGGGCCCTTGGGTGCTTATTTTTAGTAACCTTGTGCTTTTTGTTGGTAACATTTCCCATGTTGTTTTTATGTCCACCAACCCTAAAATTGATTACTATGATTTTAATCATCATAATTTGTTTCTTTCGTATATGTACCTTGGGGTTTTTCTACTGGCCCATCATCATATCCATCTTTTTGGTTAGTGACTCTATTGGTGTCTCCAACCATTCACTGTTATTTCTCAAATGAACTCCTCTTAGTTATGTACCTTCTCTTTTCCAAAAGAAACTATATCCTTCTATTTCATCCAGAAAGATGTACTTATATTCAATATAAATATTTATTAGTGATCCTATAGCTATATCATCAAGAACTGGCATGTTTCTCTACAACAAAGCCCTATAAAAAGTTCAGATTAGCATCCATAGATCTATACCATGATGCAGAATTTTAGAGTCATTTCTATAGAGAATTACCATGTAGAGTAGAGTGATTTGTTCTCAAATTTTCAAAATATTAGAATATTTACACAAGTGTCAATCTATTTGAAACATTGTAATAATCTGGTGATAAATTTCCATGCCATGGCATCCTATGTCATGATGAAATGAGATATCAATATTTAAATCCACTCCCAAACTCACAATCATAATGTAAATAAAAATAGATGTGACCTTACCAATTTACTTGAAACATTCTAGAATTGGAATGTGTAACAGTGATCGAGGATTCTTCCCAGATGTGAATTTTGATCTTCATATTATAGTCTGGTAAATTGTACATTGTTTGAGATCATAAAAATAATTATATGATTGATCTAGAAGTGATTTTCTATAATGGGAGAACCGTGGATGCAGGGTATCGATCCTATATTCAATGGATTCCTATATTCTGTGAGCATACATATCCCCAGATCTATTTGAAAAATATATCTAGCACGAAATTGATGATTTTGTGTTTGGGCCATGATTTTATCTTCCATTTTCTTCTTTAATCTTTTCTAAATTTTTGAATCGAAGACAAAACCCTCTTTAAGTTTTGTGTGAATGTTGTGTTCGTGCATTTAAAAATTAAAAATCTCAAATCTATATCATGAACACACCAGTGTAAACAAATAAAATTAATTAAATAAATAAAAACTAAAATTAGAATTTAAAAAATAAAAAACTATTTTATGATTGTCCCCAACAATGGTTCTACTTTTGATGCTCCCAAAGGGAATAATTATTTCCCTCTCATATACTCAGAATAAAAATTTACAAAATGCATATTAGTGCTACATAATTAATTAATACTGAAGTTCCAAAGGATCGAATAGAAACTGAAAAGAGTGGTTGAATTAGTTGTTCACTTTTTTTAAGTTTCAATAATTTTTAAAAATAAACCCCTAGAAGCTATTAAACTGAAAATACTTATAGTCTTTTGGTAAATATTCATGAATTAAAAATAGTAAATCAAGTAAAACACATGATATTTTCAATATTCGGCCTCGATGTGAGAACGTATGTCCTTGCCCTAGCTACTCCCATGGGTCTATATAAATTATCTATTATGAATAAGTGAATACAACTTGTTCCAAATCTACTTAAAAACATTATATCTATCTATATGAATGAATATAATGAATTTCATTAGTTTAAAAATTATTATTATAAATAATTGACACAAAAAAATGATAAATATTTTGTTCAAACAACTCCAAAAAATACCTATCTGGAATCCTCAGTCTGATGTTGTTGGGTCTGATTCTCTCAGTCTGATGAGGCTTGGTACAATGGACTTATTATGATGAACTCATTCTCAATATAAATTAATCAAACTCTAATAAAATACTCAATATGATGTTCCTCAGTCCGATCATCTAAATTTGGTTGATTCAATATGATATTTCTTATTTTGGTAAACAACACGATATATGTATGACTTTCTAATGAGATATCTATCTAGAACGAACTCTAACTAAAATTACTTAGCGCTCCACCTTTTTTTCTTAAGTACGGTTGAATAATGTGAAGAAAGTGTGATTCAATTTATATTAATATCAGAAAAAAAAAATATGGCAACTAAAAAACTTTTCCCACTTACCCAAATTTCAGAACTCTGAAAAACACTCGCATCTAAACTTAAAATTTAACTTCTTCAATCCTTATCAATATTTCTATAAGATAATATTTCATAAAAAAATAACTTTTCTTCAATATAATATAACTTCATTGGATTCAGTTTCCTCTTCTCATTATGATATACCTTTATTTCTCAGTTTGTTACAATCTACCGTCCTTTATCATCTCATTAATATGTTCGTTTATTTTTCACCTCATTTCAATATGCCTTTCTTTCCCTTCTCATTACGCCTTGACTATCTTTCTCAGCTCATTATGATTCATATTTCTTTCTCAGATTCTGTCCAATTGACTTTCCTCGACAGATTTAGTTCGATGGAACTTCATAACAATGAAATTCTCAACATGATGGAATTATCATTACGATGAAATTATCATTATGATGGAAACTCCACTCAGCAACTTTGAAATTATTCAAATCTCTTCATATTTACTCATTTAGACTCCTAGAAAACTTTCATGTTTGGTACTTCTATATATGATCTTTTGTGACCAGTTTCTAGAACTGATCCAATATTTATGATTCCTCTATTTCTTCATAAGATTTTATCATGATAGTTTTCATGATTTTTGAGAACTCCATGATCATTAAATCATCAAATAATTTTGAAATAAATTGTTTGAAAACTTTCTAACACATGAGTTCACTTTATTCAAAAACCCTCTTTGGCGTCATTTTAACATCCTCACTCCAAAATATCATAATTTATAAAAAAAATTGAGTCTAATGAATCTAACCTTTATACCGATGGATATAAGATCAATTCTTCATTTGATCAACTACTTCATCTTTCTGAAAACTCTCACAACCAGTGCTACCCATTCAGACATTCTAGGTCTTGTTCTTCTTATTCTGATCTTCTATATCCAAAAACCTATTTCTAGAAAATAATTTTCACAAAGACAAAAAAAATTACCCCCTTTTATGTTTGGGTTTGAACATTCAGTAACTTTCAACTTCCATAAATCCATATTCTAAGGTATTTTGTTTGACCCTGAAAATCAAAAACATTCTTATACCCAAGGGTAGTTGTCAAAAAATTTAAAAAACATTGTACAAAAAATTATCATAATTTTCATTCAATCTCCCTATTTGGATTTGTTGACAACCCTCGTTAAAAAAAATTCCCAACTCTCAGAAATGTTTGAAAACTCAACTTTAGTAAAAAAATCAAGTTTTTAAAATTTCATCAAAAGATATATTTTCTCAATAGATAGTGTCTTAACAACACAGTTGTAGAGACCCGAAGCTTGAAGTACATTGACATTACATTACATTTTCGGAATACTTAGTACATAACAAAAACACACACACAAGGATCGTAATAGTTTAGTGTCTTTGGAAACTCGGAATATAATCTTCTAATCGTGGTGAAAGATCTTCAACATCTCCCATAAAGATCTTCCTTTTTTTTTACCTAAAACCTTTCTTTATATCCTAGGGAAAAGAAAACATAAAAGGGTGAGCTCAAATGCTCAGTAAGGGTAAAGAAAATAAATATCAATCACATCATATTCATAAGAACATAACATTTTGGAAATCTTTACCTGCAAAAGAGAGCATAATTTCATAACATGGGATAAATAATAGTAGTGAAATAAAATCCCAATAATCATAACTTAAAACATGAAACTTTGTGGCATACACACATAATCATAGAGAATCATTTCTTGTTAGTCAAGACTCATTGCCAAGACTATCTTAGTGGACAAAGTCCCTTTTTGAACCGAGTCACCCTCGTTTCAGTCCTGTTTCATTGAACCGGTATAACCTACCATTCCAGCCATGTCTATCTCATGAGATATAAAATATTTACCCAATGCATTGGAGGGAGATATAGGTCCCACCCATCTCATAATTATACCATTATTATGTGTGCCACAAATTCATAAATCATACATCATTGCATAACCCATGTAATAAAAATGGGATTCTTAAACAACATGACATCATAAAAAAATTCATATAAGATAAAGGAATTCATAAAAATAATTCCATCACAACATAATCAAATCAATTTAATGATAGGGATAGAAACAGAACACTATATTATCTTAGATGGAAAATAATTTGGATAAAACACTTGAAATGAATTCTTGAGGAAAATATCCTTTCTTCTTCAAAATCAATTTCTTTTCACAAAACATCATGCAATTTTAAAAGAAAGATATTTTATTGAAAATAGTCATGAAATCTTTTGGAGGAAGCCTCATGAAAATAAGGCTTTATAAAATCGTAAAAATCCCTTCGTCCCGTTTAAGTTAAAAAAAACATTATTCTCCTACTTTTGTCGGAAAAGTCAAAAAGTACCTCGTACGAAAAACGACAAAAGATTCCTTTCATATCTTTTACTAAAAACTCACCGAATGGTAAAAATGGATTTAAACAATTGTAGATGGATGGAAATAATATTAAATATTGAGGAAACATGGATTTGGATGATAAAATACAACCCACTAAATACCAAAGTATAAACAATCTCGGATAAAAATGAGATTGTGATATTTCCCTTACCTTATGTCTGATATTCTTTGTACGTATCTGAACCTCCTGTATAATGATTTAAATAATATCATTAAATTATTACATAATCATATTCATTGTTATGATATCATATATGGTTCACTTATGACTTTATATTACCCGTTCTTTTGTAAATTCCATGTTAAAGAGCGTTTTGGGTAAAATTGTTTCATTTGTCGTCCGTGTTTTGACTTGTAATTATTCATACAATTACTTAGATCATGATTTCTTAATTACAGAATATAAAACATGATTTATATATATATATATATTCAGAATATACATATATATAATAAATCAGTAAATGGAAAGAAATACACCGTTCATGGAGACGGTAGGCCGTACGTACGCATGAACGCTGTTTTCGTTTCCTTATTGAGTTGAGCGGAATTAAGTAGATGACATTAATATATATACACATAAATCCAGTATCATTATTATGTCATATATTTCATTATTATTTATTATATATACTTTATAATCATTCATGAATGGTTAAAGTGGAGAATGAATCTCATCGCGTCGTGGAGACAGTAGTCCGTACGTACGCACGAGCGATGATATCGTTCTCATGACCGTGGGACTGTATTGCAGTGTATGTATACTATTTCAGAATCAATATCACTTTAAAATAATAATATATAGTTAGTATTTACACCATTCTACCCATCCAAGTAAGGTGGTGGTGGAAAATAGATTTCACCACGGCGTGGAGACGGTATTTCGTACGTACGCACGCGCGATGATTTCGTTTTCCGTAGGATGGATAGATGGTGAAATAGGATTGTTTAATACTTATAATAACATATCAGTATATGAGTGATACTGATGTTATTACTTCATAATGAAACAACCTAAGAAAAATAAGTGGAAGAAGAAATAAAGTTGAAAGAATCGGTAACGGAAATTACCTCTTCTTTGAAGCGCCTCTTTGAGACCTCCTCTTAGGGCACTAAAATTGGTCTTTGAGGAAGACCAGAACATTTAGGATGTTTCTAGGGAATTGGAGAAGAGAATTTGGCCAGGGTTGGCCGAGCTTGAAGGCTCAAAGTTGTGTGAGGAAGAGAGGGAGGAGGTGCCCTTTTATAAGGGAGGAGAGGGGCACCTTTGGAATAACTAAAAATATTATTTTATTATAAAGTCATGTTCAGTTTTAAATAGATACAAATTTATTTATTACAAGGATAAGGTGGGGATGGGTCTAAATCCTCTCATCCAATAGGATTTAGACAAGTTTAGGTTATTATTTTACCCTTATCAATTATATTTAACTCTAAGTTAAATAATTTAACTTTTACCGTGTCATTTTGTTTTCTTACACTATATGGTTAATAAACTTACTATATCAAGAAAAAAGAACACCAAGTTGTTTATTATAAATATATATAATCGTATCTAAGTCATTTGGCCGAACATTAGATTTTTAGGAATAAAATAACAATTAATAATATAATATTTGTTTTAAAAACTATTTAATGTCAATTTTGACACTATTTGGTATATGATTTTTATGAAATTCATAACAGAATGATAAGTTCAAACCAAGTTACTTAAATCAACAATAACATGTCATATGAACCTATAAAATTAGTGTAAGTCATAAAAAGTCTCAAATTACATTTATTTGGGCATTTATAACATCAATTATGTCAATATTTCATTAATAAGACAATTACTGCATCATCTATGTGTCATAATAAATGATAATTATTTAATCCCTAAAAATTCTAAATAAATTACTATGATGTAGATAATTGTATTATCTTTCTGGAGACAATTCATGTTCTAAGTTTCATGAAGTTTATCACTAGATTAAAATTATTATACTTATAAGATTTAAGAAAGTGACATGTTGTCACATTCTTTGGTTTTAATAATAATTAAATTATTTTCATTGACAAAATTTAATTAAATGAATCTAATCCGACCCTTAGGTGATATGGGTCGACTTTTAGTCATCAAATATGATTTTGAAATTTGTTAGGGTAATTTTAAAATATTATATTTACCCTTAATTACCTGATTTACCTTTAACTATGGTAAATAAAATTTACCGTAGTTACTATTCATAATTCCCAAAAATAAAAAGTAGCTTATTAACATAATTTGGATCCATTGATTCCAAATATGGAATCCATTTTTCCAAATTCAATACACAAAAGTTGCAGAAATTAAATTAAAATTAATCTCGCTGTCGAACGAAAACGGGTTTTTCTTTAAAACATTGCAAAAGATTGAATTGATTTAACCTATGAATTCAAGGTAAAATCAATGCTAATGACATAAATTTTATTAAATGGTAAAAATATATTCTATTTATACTTTAAAACCATTCAATATTATAATTTAACCACATAAGATATTACGATGAAAAAAGTTGTTTTTAATTAAAATATAGCGTGTTTTACTATTCATTAAATTATGAAAGTTATCGGAAAAATATGAAAACATTATCTAAAGTGAATTTTTATATCCTGATTCAAAAGAAGAATTTTATTTTGTCAAATTGAACGTATAAACATGTCAAAAACTATATTTAAAGTGGGTGCGCCATCAAAAGGCGGGAAAACTGCATTTTTTGAAAAATACTTATTTTACCCGAAAAATTTATTTTGTTCTTATACCATGTTCTAGAAAATGTGTAAGATGAATAGTAATGTTATAAAATTCAAAATTTAGTTAATACTATTCATAATGTCTAGTTCATGATAATATTATAATAATATATCATTGTTTATTAAAACTCGGTATTGCGTACAACACACGCTATCGAGGAAGGTCGCGATTGCGTGTAATGCAAGCCAAGTCAGGGTTGCGTGTTGTGAAAGAATCCTTAGTTGTTTCATATAACAGAATCCAACCATATTTCATTTATACATTGAATATATATATATATATATATATATATATATACTCAATGTTGCGTAGAATAACTATTATCAAAATTGTGTGTAACACGATCCAAGAATAATGTTGCGTATACTGCAAGCTAATACGGTGTTGCGTATAGTGCAAGGTAATATTGGTATAGAATACAACACAAGACATTAATGAAATTAAAAGAATATTTTTCATAAAATCTAGGGGTGTTACATTCTACCCCCCCTTAAAATGAATTTCGCCCTCAAAATTCGTCGGGGTTATAAATGGTTTACTATTCGAAAGTTTCTTTAAAAGAAACCCACGTCGTAAAAAAGAAAACCAAAACCAATCTTTAAAAACAAAAGTATGAAACGTAATGGTTACCCAAATAAACTAATCACTGGGTTTCCACATAGGTGAAAATATGAATATGGAAGAGAAATCTAACCATCATGTTCTGATGGAGAGTGGTAGAGAACATGGCTATGAAAAAGCCAACAATCACAAAGCTATTGATTTGTGATGATCTAAGGTACCATCTGATTAATCGGATATAAGGGAACTAGGACAAATTTTTTGGTTTTCAAGATCATTTCCCTAAAGTTGATGAATTAAAATAAATACTTGCAAGATTTTGGTACAATCTCACTATTGTTCGTGAATTGAACAATTTCCACTTCATCCCTTAAAGAAATGAAGTTGAATTTGTTATTCGTGATGTGTTAGCAGATCATGTGATAGAATGATGGGTCATTCCATCTCTTTCAAACAAAATGTTAGAAAAAGTTATAAGTCTGTCTTATGGTTAGATTAATCATATATGGTTTCAAAAAAATAACTTATACTTCATATATCATACTGCTTAATAAAATAAAACTAGTTTCTACTGAACAGGGACTTCCTGTAGGTCAGTGGTAGGCGATAAAGGCTAGTCGCACTTCGGTTGTGGGTTCTATTCCCACAGCCTTGTCCGACGCGATGGGCTGTCGCCCGTCCTGCAGGTTGTCCTTTTTCTAAAACTATATTACTATAACATCCCATCAATAATATCGAAAAAACTTCTATCCTTAAACAATACTAACTTATGTCCAACATAATCCATTCCAATCTTTAGGCTTATCCATAATACTTCAGTCCACTCTCATAATATAGTGAAAACGATTACCAGAGATTTAATACCATCGTTGATCCCCATATATCATAAAATATGTCTTGTTGGTCACATTCCAAACATTCAAAGGCCTTAATCATGTACTCTCTTAAATACCCATTGAACCTTAGTGAAAACATGAATGCTGTTAAAAGTTAACTCTTTCCACATACCAAAATCCTCAAAATTCTATATACTCTAACCATGATATCACTTAGTCCTTATATCAATCATGAGCTCATGGATACTGTCAAACATTTCATTTTCTCCTTATCCCTTCATTATGCGCATATCATCTACTTTCCAAAATATTTGAATCACTTTTCATGGTTACTGGTACCTTAAAATTATTGAAAACCACAATAGACCAATACATAAATATTCCAATACACCATAAAAGTACCTCAAAAACATTATTCTTGAATACCAATACATAAACACTTCAGTCCATCCACTTCAATGATTTTCCTGGAATAATTCCTTCCTTGATTTAGAAGTAACTTTTTAGGTCAGGGCATTGAGTTGGGTAATTCCCATGTTCTCCACAAATAAGACATTGAACTCCATAATAGTCTGTCACTCTATGACCCTTTTCTCCACATAGATAACATCGGTCCCTCCATTTGAGGTATTCCTCAAGGTTCTTCTTCCCTTCTTTAGAAATCTCAATCTTCCTTTCTTTATGCTCCTCAACATGCGAACATGAATAATAGTTTATCTTCCTATTCTTTGATGAATTAGGCATACCACTAAATTTCACCTTGTTAATCATATATCGCGATGACTGATTCGGCATAATCACAATATCTTTCTCTCTAGGAATTACACAATTCCGTTGCTCATAGTTACCAATTTGTTCATTGGATTCAATGTTAACCGAATTCCTTCTGGTTCCCTCCATTTACTAAAACACAAAAAGAATTCTGTGAGAGGCAAAAATCATGCTAGAGAAAACAACATAGTAAAGGGGGATTATCCTCAATATCTAACTTCTTAGGTTAAATTCTATGATCGTTACCGTAGTTCTAGGACGGTATCTTATACGTATAAGTATCCTTAGGGACATCCCTATACATACCTTAGAAATATCTCTAGGGATCTCACTAACGTTCTCACATCCTAGTTTTCAAAGGTTGACTAAACCTTTCCTCTGATACCAACTGTAGAGACCCAAAGCTTGACGTACATTGACATTACATTACATTTGTGGAATACTTAGTACATAACAAAAACACACACACAAGGATCGTAATAGTTTAGTGTCTTTGGAAACTTGGAATATAATCTTCTAATCATGGTGGAAGATCTTCAACATCTCCCATAAAGATCTTACTTTTTTTACCTAAAACCTTTCTTTATATCCTGGGGAAAAGAAAACATAAAAGGGTGAGCTCAAATGCTCAGTAAGGGTAAAAAAAATAAATATCAATCACATCATATTCATAAGAACATAACATTTTGGAAACATTAACCTGCAAAAGAGAGCATAATTTCATAACATGGGATAAATCATAGTAGTGAAATAAAATCCCAATAATCATAAATTAATGCATTAAACTTTGTGGAATACACAAATAATCATAGATAATCATTTCTTGTTAGTCAAGACTCATTTCCAAGACTATCTTAGTGGACAAAGTCCCTTTCTGAACCGAGTCACCCTCGTTTCAGTCCTGTTTCACTGAACTGGTATAACCTACCGTTCCAGCCATGTCTATCTCATGAGATATAAAATCTTTACCCAATTCATTTGAGGGAGATATAGGTCCCAACCATCTCATAATGATACCATTCTTATGTGTGCCACAAATTCATAAATCATACATCATTGCATAACCCATGTAATAAAAATGGGATTCTTAAACAACATGACATCATAAAACAATTCATATAAGATAAAGGAATTCATAAAAATAATTCCATCACAACATAATCAAATAAATGTAATGATAGGGATATAAATAGAACCCTATATTATCTTATATGGAAAATAATTTGGATAAAACACTTGAATTAATTCTTGAGGAAAATATCCTTTCTTCTTCAAAATCAATTTCTTTTCACAAAACATCATGCAATTTTAAAAGAAAGAGATTTTATTGAAAATAGTCATGAAATCTTTTGGAGGAAGCTTCATGAAAATAAGGATTTATAAAACCGTAAAAATCCTTTCATGCCGTTTAAGTTAAAAAAACATTCTTCTCGTACTTTTGTCGGAAAAGTCAAAAAGTACCTCGTACAGAAAACGACAAAAGATTCCTTTCATATCTTTTACTAAAAACTCACCGAAGGGTAAAAATGGATTTAAACAATTTTATATGGATGGAAATAATATTACATATTGAGGAAACATGTATGTGGATGATAAAATACAACCCACTAAATACCAAAGTATAAACAATCTCGGATAAAAATGAGATTGTGATATTTCCCTTACCTTATGGCTGATATGCTTTGTACGTATCCAAACCTCCTGTATAATGATTTAAATAATTTCATTAACTTATTACAGAATCATATTCATTGTTATGGTATCATATATGGTTCACTTATGACTTTATATTACCCATTCTTTTGTAAATTCCATGTTAAAGAGTGTTTTGGGTAAAATTGTTTCATTTGTCGTCTGTGTTTTGACTTGTAATTATTCATATGATTACTTAGATCATGATTGCTTAATTTCAGAATATAAAACATGATTTATATATATATATATATTCATAATATACATATATATAATAAATCAGTAAATGGAAAGAAATACACCGTTCATGGAGACGGTAGGCCGTACGTACGCATGAACGCTGTTTTCGTTTCCTTATTGAGTTGAGCGGAATTAAGTAGATGACATTCATATATATACACATAAATCCAGTATCATTATTATGTCATATATTTCATTATTACTTATTATATATACTTTATAATCATTCATGAATGTTTAAAGTGGAGAATGAATCTCATCGCGTCGTGGAGACGGTAGTCCGTACGTACGCACGAGCGATGATATCATTCTCATGATCGTGGGACTGTATTGGAGTGTATGTATACTATTTCAGAATCAATATCACTTTAAAATAATAATATATAGTTATTATTTACACCATTATACCTATCCATGTAAGGTGGTGGTGGAAAATAGATTTCACCAAAGCGTGGAGACGGTATTCCGTACGTACGAACGCGCGGTGATTTCGTTTTCTGTAGAATGGATAGATGGTGAAATAGGATTGTTTCATACTTATAATAACATATCAGTATATTAGTGATACTGATGTTATTACTTCATAATGAAACAACCTAAGAAGAAGAAGTGTAAGAAGAAATAAAGGTGAAAGAATCGGTAACGGAAATTACCTCTTCTTTGAAGCGCCTCTTTGAGACCTCCTCTTAGGGCACTAAAATTGGTCTTTGAGGAAGACCATAACCATTAGGATGTTTCTAGGTAAGTGGAGAAGAGAATTTGTCAGGGTTTGGCCGAGCTTGAAGGCTCAAAGTTGTGTGAGGAAGAGAGGTAGGAGGTGCCCTTTTATAAGGGAGGAGAGGGGCACCTTTGGAATAACGAAAAATATTATTTTATTATAAAGTCAAGTTCGGTTTTAAATAGATAAAAATTGATTTATTTAGAGGCTAAGGTGGGTATGGGTCGAAATCCTCTCATCCAATAGTATTTATACAACTTTAGGTTATTATTTTACCCTTATAAATTAGATTTAACTCTGAGTTAAATAATTTAACTTTTACCGTGTCATTTTGTTTTCTTACACTATATGGTTAATAAACTTACTATATCAAGACAAAAGAACCCCAAGTTGTTTATTATTAATATATATAATCTTATCTAAGTCATTTGGCCGAACCTTATATTTTTAGGAATAAAATAACAATTAATAATATAATATTTGTTTTAAAAACTATTTTGTGTCAATTTTGACACTATTTGGTATATGATTTTTATGAAATTCATAAAAGAATAATAAGTTCGAACAAATTTACTTAAATCAACAATAACATGTCATATTAACCTATAAAATTAGTGTAAGCCATAAAAAGTCTCAAATTACATTTATTTGGGCATTTATAACATCAATTATGTCAATATTTCATTAATAAGACAATTACTACATCATCTATGTGTCATAATAAATGATAATTATTTAATCCCTAAAAATTATAAATAAATTACTATGATGTAGATAATTGTATTATATTTCTGGAGATAATTCATGTTTGAAGTTTCATTATGTTTATCACTAGATTAAAATTCTTATACTTATAAGATTTAAGAAAGTGACATGTTGTCACATTCTTTGGTTTTAATAATAATTAAATTATTTTCATTGACAAAATTTAATTAAATGAATCTAATCCGACCCTTAGGTGATATGGGTCGACTTTTAGTCATCAAATATGATTTTGAAATTTGTTAGGGTAATTTTAAAATATTATATTTACCCTTAATTACCTGATTTACCTTTAACTATGGTAAATAAAATTTACCGTAGTTACTATTCATAATTCCCAAAAATAAAAAGTAGCTTATTAACATAATTTGGATCCACTGATTACAAATATGGAATCCATTTTTCCAAATTCAATACACAAAAGTTGCAGAAATTAAATTAAAATTAATCTCACGGTCGAATGAAAACGGGTTTTTCTTTAAAACATTGCAAAAGATTGAATTGATTTAACCTACGAATTCAAGGTGAAATCAATGCTAATGACATAAATTTTATTAAATGGTAAAAATATATTCTATTTATACTTTAAAACCATTCAATATTATAATTTAACCACATAAGATATTACGATGAAAAAAGTTGTTTTTAATTAAAATATAGCGTGTTTTTACTATACATTAAAATATGAAAGTTATCGGAAAAATATGAAAACTTTATCTAAAGTAAATTTTTATATACCGATTCAAAAGAAGAATTTTATTTTGTCAAATTGAACATATAAACATGTCAAAAACTAGATTTAAAGTTGGTGCGTCATCAAAAGGCGGCAAAACTGCATTTTTTGAAAAATACTTATTTTACCCGAAAAATTTATTTTTTTCTTATACCATGTTCTAGAAAATGTGTAAGATGAATAGTAATGTTATAAAATTCAAAATTTAGTTAATACTATTCATAACGGCTAGTTCATGATAATATTATAATAATATATCATTGTTTATTAAAACTCGGTATTGCGTACAACACACGCTGTCGAGGAAGGTCGCGATTGCGTGTAATGAAAGCCAAGTCAGGGTTGCGTGTTGTGAAAGAATCCTTCGTTGTTTTATATAACAGAATCCAACCATATTTCATTTATACATTGAATATATATATATATATATATACTCAATGTTGCGTAGAATAACTATTATCAAAATTGTGTGTAACACGATCCAAGAATAGTGTTGCGTATACTGCAAGCTAATACGGTGTTGCGTATAGCGCAAGGTAATCTTGGTGTAGAATAAAACACAAGACATTAATGAAATTAAAAGAATATTTTTCATAAAATCTAGGGGTGTTACAACACTATTGGGTAAAGTAATGTTTTTGAATAAATTTCATACCTTAGTGACAAGCAAATTTTGCAGGTATGTTATAAAGCTAATATTTTCATATTTGTAAATTTGTTTTCAATTATTTAATCCCTACTATTTGATCAATTTTATTTTATTTTTATCATTTTATGATTTTTGTCGAAATTTGGTCTGAAATTTGAAAATCAGTTAATTCTTGAAATTTATCAATTTTCTGTTGCATCGGTTTTTTTAGCATAACTCCTACAATTTTGATCCAATTAAAGTAATTTGTTTTTTATAGGCTTTTTGTGTTTATGGGAAACAAATTATGTTTCTGAAAATAGATCCCATTTTAAATCCCACAAGCCCAAAAAAATAGATCAATGTGAATAATTATTCTTGTAGGAAAAATGGACCCTACCTCATTAAGGCCTCCCTTGAACCAATCAAAGTGGGGTAGGTGGAATAGTATTCAGCATCCATAAAATTTCAATTGTATTAATGAGGCCATAACTTATAGTAAATGGATCCAAAATCTTTTAAATTTTATGTTTAGATTTCTAACTCAATCTAGAACATCTTATAAGACTGGAACTTTCCATTTCTTGGCCCTATATTGGGTAAAACATAAGAAAAATTCTAGCTGATAGATTCAAGAGAATAAATTTTTATATTATTTCGTTTCTATATTTATTTCTTTTTTATTTTATAATGTCTTCTCCATACCCCTTATTTGAGGACACCATTCACATGGAGGGGTAAAATTCTATTTGACTGGGGAATGAGAGGTTTTCCCTTTTTTAATTTGAGAGTTCTTGCACATAATGTTTTAAGATCATTTTCACTCTTCTATAAAGTTGGATTCAAATTTTAATAGAGTATTTTATTATTTGGTGTGATCGTATTTGATTTAATATTCTAATATTATTATTTTTATATTAAATGATCAATATCTCTCTCCATAGAGTACCAGTTTATATACTGTGGAATATACTAGGGCTTGGTGGTGAAGTACTTAGCAATCATCAGTATGTGTGGGAGGGGTAGTAGAAATTCATGATTTTTTGGGATAAACAATACTTTATTGGGAATTACCTAACTCAATTTGGGTTATTCACTACAACTTTATCACAAAATATAAGAATTGTTGACCAAGCTGAAATTATATTAAGGATTATTCATACCATTAACATTTTTCCAAAGGAGTGTGATTAAGTGATTTTCAAATCTCACTTTTATCAACATAGAAAAAAATAATTGGATAAATTGGAACTATGATAGAATTAAAATTGGAGAATCAACCCTAGCCTGATCACCATTCTCATATAATAGTTTTCAATCACTTTTTTTCCAATTTCTTCTCTATATTTCTCTTAAATTTGTTTCCTTTGTTTAGTTTCATTTCTTTTCAAAATAAAACAATTTAAAAAACACACCATTTTCCCTCAAATTTAAAGTGAAAAATTCAATTGTTGTGTTCTCCTCTCAAGAGACAACCTAGGTTGACCATTATACTTCATTTTAACTTAGGAAGTAATTTTTCCTACACCCTATGATAGTAATGTGTCACCATGTAATGATAAACTCCCCCTAACTTTTATATGTTCCTTTAATTTTTCTTTTTCTCTCCCTTTTCTTTTTCTCTCCCCCATTTTATGATAACCATAGCATCATATACATTTAATAAAGATAACTAAAAACAATAATTATGTTGTTAATTTACCTTCCCCCTTTTCAATATAATCCAAATAATGGTGTCAGAATTACTTATGAGGTTTAGGAAGTCATGGGAGGATACTGAATATGATGTTTCAGCCTCAATTCCAAAAATATCTCTTTCGAAAAATCTTTTATAAAGATATAAAAAATTTGATACTTTTTTGAGATATATTCAATAATAACATCCTCAGTAGAAAATTTCTATTTTATAAAGTGAAACTTTATATAAATATGTTTTGATCTTGATTGTTAGATAGTATTTTTGTAAAGATCAATTGTACTCTGATTATTACAAAGAATCTTCAATGGTTTAGAAAATTTAACTTTCAAGTATTCTAATTGAACTTTAATCAATAACATTACAGTACAAGCCTAAGTAGCTACAATATATTTGGATTCAGCTATACCTCATGTCACTAAACTTTGTTTGTTACTATTCAAACTCACACAACATTCTCCCCCAAAACATTTTCATCCTTAGGTTAGTTTTTTGTCATTACAATATAAATCCCAACAGAAATTAGTATAACCATGAAACTTTATCTCAATATTTCTTTTGTATGAAAATCTATGTGAATTTGTTCCTTTGAAATATCTCATAATTATATTTTCATAAAACATATTCAAATCTTTCTGATTAATTTGATACCATTTAAACAAAGTCACATTATAAACAATATGAGGTCTTGAGGATATAAGGTAAAGTATACTTTCTTTCAGATTCATAAATTCTTTCTAATTCACACTTTTTTCAGACACATCTTTACTCAAATTTCTACTCATAGATATGGGGGAATAATCTTATTTGTATTCTATCATCCCAAAATTATTTAATAATTTTCTGGTATGCTTTTCTTGAGATAATAAAATGTATATTTCTTTTTCATGAAATTGCAATCCATGAAAGAACTTTTATTCTCCCAACATTTTCATTTCAAAATTCTTCTTCATTTCCAAAAAAAATTATTTTCAATCTTTTTCTTCCTCCCCAAAAAAAATTATATCATCCACAAAAAATTAAAATTAGAGTTCCAGAGTCAAAATATTTCACATATAAGTTTTTATCAACCTTTCATTTAGAAAAAAATCAACATTCTCATAAAAACTATCAAGTAATGTATTCCATACATATGGAGATTGTATCAACCGATAAATGGCTTTATTTAGTCTAAAAACCTTGTTTTCATCATTATCATGTTGAAACAAAAGGTTGTTCAACAAAAAATTCTTCCTCAATATCACCATTTAAGAAAGTTGGATTTGCATCCATCTAATAAGCATTGTAATTACAATGTGCGAACATTAATAGAATCATTATTGTAGTTTATACTATTGGAATTGGGGAAATATTTTCTTCAACATCCACACCTTCCACTTGTGCATAGCCTTTAAAATCACATCTTTCTTTGTTTCTTGAAACTCTTTCATTCTCATTCAATTTGTTTTGGTAAGCTCACTTTGTATAGATAAAATTTTTATTTTCTATCCATTAAATAAGTTCCCAAGTTTCATTTTTTCTCAATATAATGCAACACTTCATTCATTGATTCACCCATTCTTTACATTATATAGATTCTGAAATGGATTCCAATTCAAATTTTGAGATAAGTATAGTCTTATTTTCTAATCTCAACTTTTATCTAGTCTAAACTGGATCCTTCTGATTTCCAATAATTTTTTTATACTGAACTAGTTTTGGTAAGGTATGAAATTCCATTTTATTATTTTCCATGAGAAATTTTCTCATCATACAATTCTCTTGAATCTTGGTATGGATGTTTGGACTTACTTTCACAATCATTATAAATCTATAGTTTATCCTCATCATCATTTTCAGTAAATTTTGTTAAGGAATATTGATTTTAAATTACTTTCACATAATATGATTCCAATAACCTTTGTAATCATTTGTCCAATATTTTTAACTTCTTCCATTGGGTTAATAACACATAAAAATTACTTCCTCATCTTTCTCATCAAACATTCCCATATCTAGATTTTTTGTTTTAGTAAACATGGACTAAAAAAAATTTGAAGTGCTTAAATGATGGTTTTTTGTATACCACATTTCATAAGAATTAATTTTGGTTTACTATCTCAATAATAATATTTTATGAACATGTAATATAGTATTAGCAGCATCATTTCAATATAACTTTAAAAGTTTGTATTCTGCTAATATAATTCTTTATATTTCCACCAATATTCTATTCTTTCTTTGTGATACTCTATTTTTTTGGAGTATAGGGAGAACTATACTTGTTTGATAGTATCATTTCTTGGATAATATTCAAAAGTATTGGTTGTGAATTTGGTGCCATTATTTTTTCACAACTTTCTTATATAAACCCCCATTTCTTTCTCCACTTCTTTTCTAAAAAACCTAAACATTTCAACTGCCTCTAACTTATATTTCATAAATGTGGTATTTTTCATCTGAGTGAAATCATCAATAAAATTATTAAAGTATAAATATCTTTTTATTGATTGACGTCTCATCGGACAACATAAATTGGAATAGATAAGTTCAAGAGGTATGGTATACTGAATATCAACTCTCTTATTAATTTTGTTTGTCATTTTCCCTTTCTGACAAGTAACATATATATTCATTATAACGACCCACACTTTACATACATTGTTAATACTTCAAAATTGAAGAACACTTATTACAACATATGACAAAACCACAAAGGACCGTATAGGTATAGTGTCTTTAGAAACTGGGAAACATAAACAACTGGTTCATAAATCTTCTATAGTGTCTCCCATTTATTTCATCATATCTAGGGTCCCTTTTAGCATATTCTACTTAATATCCATCTTCCTGACCTGGGGAAAAGAAAACATAAAAGGGTGAGCTCAAATGCTCAGCAAGGGCAAATAAAGGAAATAAAAATCATATCATATCTTTATGAAAATCAAAACCTGCAAAAGAGATCATAATATCTTAACATGGAATAAATCATAGAAGTGAAAATGAGATCCCCATAATCATAACATAAAACATGAAACTTTGTGGCATGCACACATAATCATGGAAAATCATTTCTTGTTAGTCATGACTCATTGCCAAGACTATCTTAGTGGACAAAGTCCCTTTCTGAACCGAGTTCAATCCTCGTTTCAGTCCTGTATCACTGAACCGAAATAACCTTCCGTTCCAGCCATGTCTATCTCATGAGATATAAAATCATTACCCAATGCATTGGAGGGAGATATAGGTCCCACCCATCTTATAATGAATCCTTTCTTATGTGTGCCACATAATCATAAAACATACATCATCGCATAACACATGTAACAAAAATGGGATTCTTGAAACATCATGACATCATAAATCAATTCATATAAGATAAAGGAATTCATAAACATAATTCCATCACAACATAGTAAAATAAATGTAAAAATATGGATAGAAACAGAACCCTTTATTATCTTAGATGGAAAATAATTTTGATAAAACACTTGAATTGAATTCTTGAGGAAAATATCATTTCTTCTTAAAAAACATTTTTCCTTTCATAACATGTCATACAACTTTAAAATAAAAGAAGTTGATTAAAAATAAACTTGAAAACTTGTAAAGGAAGCTTCTTTGAAGTAATGTTTTAAAAATCCATTCATGCCGTATAAGTTAAAAAAAACATTCTTCGTACTTTTGTCGGAAAAGTCAAAAAGTACCTCGTACGGAAAAACGACAAAAGATTCATTTCATATTCTTTACTAAAAACTCAC